>VWZZ01002163.1:436211-512733 GCA_013399095.1 Psophia crepitans | reverse complement strand
GGAAGATAAATTTCAGAGCGAAACACAAAGACACTTCTGAATAACCTTGTGATGAAAAGCTGACTTTATCACGCACAGCCAGAATGAACTTTGGTATGAGGAATGGGTACTAAGGACTGCAGAAGAATCACTCAAAAAAACCCCAACATTTTGGCTGAAAGCAATGTGTGGAGGTCACCTAGTCCAAACACCGTTTCCCCACAGGGCTAACTTCACATTAGATACTGAGATCCCAGGCCTTGTCCACTCAAGGTTCAATGTGGATTGAGATATCACATCTGGCACTAGATCCAGTACTCCTCTGCCACTCTCATGGGGAAAAATTTTTTTCCGTGTCCTACTGGAACTTGGCTTGTTGCAATATATCACTGTTGCCCCTTAACCTTTCCTTGGGTACCTCTGGGTGCTTCTGAGTGCACCAGCTTTGTACCTGGTGACAGAGCAGAACACTTCTACAGGCACTGCATGCAGAGCAGTGATAGCAGTGGGCCTGCTATCACCATGACCAAAGGGACATCACCACCAGAGGAAACAGCTGCAGTTCTACAGGTTGAGAGCAGCTACAAATTTAGCCAAGAGCCTCACTTAATAGCTCATACTGCATTTCAGAGCTCTGACGCATATGTAATTGTCTGATGTCAGCACATAACCCTGCATCCACAATGCTGCTGAGTCTGCACTTCAGGGAAGGACTTAAAGCTAGAACTAGAATAACAGGAAAATCAGAGGAGGGTGAAGAACAAGCTTACTCCTTCAAGTTCACAAAGCACCTGTCATACAAAACACTTCTTCCTTTCATGAGCACCAGAGAAAGTTGCACAGTGTATCACAGAATTAAACGAAAACGTCAGACACTACCAATATGACTGAAACCAGATCCCTTTGTTCTTGTTCACCAAGCACATTATGAAGACCAATGGCTACGTGACTTCCCACTCCAATCAATAATGAAAGTCTGTCCATAGCTGAAAAGGTTTTAGCTCCTGTTCCACATGAGGTATATCCACAAGCAAAGACATGAGGGGGAGGCACTCCCTCACACACATCACACTGGTGCACATCTCAGGAGACTCAGCATAGATCACAGAGTAGTTTGGGTTGAAAGGGACCTTTAAAGGTTATTTAGTCCAATGCTCCCTGCAATGAGCAGGGACATCTTCAACTAGATCGGGTTTCTCAGACCTCTGTCCAACCTGACCTTGCACGTTTCCAGGGATGGAGCATCTACCACCTCTCTGGGAAACCTGTTCCAGTGTTTCACCATGCTCATCGCAAAAATTTCTTCCTTGTATTTAGTCCAAATCTTCCCTCTCTTAGTTTAAAACCATTACCCCTTGTCTTACCACAACAGACCCTATTAAAAAGTCTGTCCCCATCTTTTTGATAAGCCCCCTTTAAGTACTGAAAGGCCACAATAAGGCATTCCCAGAGCCTTCTCTTCTTCAGGCTGAACAGCATGAACTCTCTCAGGCTTTCCTCATAGGAGAGGTGTTCCATCGCTGTGATCATTTTTGGCCCTGCTCTGGACCCCTTCCAACAGGTCCATGTCTTTTCTGTGCTGAAGACTCCAGAGCTGGACACAGTACACCAGGTCAAGTCTCACTAGAGCGGAGGGGAGGAATCACCTCCCTCGACTTGCTGCTCACACTTTTGATGCAGCCCAGGATATGGTCAGCCTACTGGGCTGCGGGCACACATTGACAGCTCATGTCCAGCTCTTCATCCACCAGTACGCTCAAGTTTTTCTTCTCAGGGTTGCTCTCAATCTCTTCATCCCCCAGCCTGTATTGATACTGGGGGTTGTCCAGACCCAGGTGCAGGACCCTGCACTTGGCTTTGTTGAACCTCATGAGATTCACATGGACCCACTTCTCAAGCTTGTCCAGGTCCCTCCAGCTGGCATCCTGTCCCTCAGGTACGTTAACCACACCAAACTTGCTGAGGGGGCACTCAATGCCACTATGTCATTGACGAAGACATTAAACAGTACCAGTCCTGATATGGACCCAAGGGACACCATTTATCACTGATCTCTATCTGGACAATAGGCTGTTGACCACTACTCTCTGGATGTGACCACTCAACCAATTCCTCATCCACAGAACAGCCCATTCATGAAATCCAACACTCCAATTTAGAGAGAAGGATATTGTGGGGGGACCATGTCAAAGGCCTTACAGAAGTTCAGACAGACAACATCTGTAGCTCTTCCCTTGTCCACTCATGTAGTCACTCCATCATAGAACGATGACCAACTAAGTTGGTCAGGCAAGACTTGCTCTTGGTGAAGCCATCCTGGCTCTCTTGAACCACCTCCCTGCTCTCCATGTGCCTTAAGCATAGCTTCCACAATCTTCCCAGGCACAGAGGTGAGGCCGACAAGTCAGTAGTTCCCAGGGCCCTCCCTTCTACCCTTCTTAAAAATGGGTGCAATGTTTCCCTTTTTCCAGTCACCAGGGACTTCACTTGACTGTCATGATTTTTCAAATATCATTGAGAGTGGCTTGGCAACTACATCAATCAATTCTCTCAGGACTCTGGCATGCACCTCATCAGATCCTACAGAATTATGTATGTTCAGGTTCCTCAGATGGTCATGAACCTGAGCTTCTCTTACAGTGGGATGGATTTTGCTCCCCTAGCCCCTGTCCTGTGATCCATCCACTCAAGAGGTGTGGGAAGAGAGGTTGCCAGTGAAGACTGAGGCAAAAAAGTTGAGTACCTCAGTCTTCTTGCCTGCTGTTACTAGTTTGCAGGCTTGCTCATCAGGGAGGATACACCTTGTCTGACCTTCATGACGCTCTTTAACCTGCCGACTTCCTCTCATAGCTCTGCCACCAGGCTGAGCAGATCACCCATTTGGTCACACCTCACACAGCTGTTCTTGCTTCTGCCATCCACTCCCTGCAGCCTGAGACCCGGGTGGCTGCATGTTCTCATGGGAGCTCTGTCTGAGTCGCCACATCCACTCTGGTAAGTGCAGAGGAGAGATGTAGTCTCTTAAGTTTAGCAACAACTAAGAACAACTGAACCAATAATAATAAAAACAAACTTTTGCATGTAAGAATGACCTGTCTTTCAAAACTCTCAAATTATTTTTACAGATACTAATGGATAAGGCTTAATCATACCTTGGAACCTAGGATGCCTGCTTACACCTAACCTGTAAGCTTTGGGAATGGGAAACAGTGCACACCACCGAAATGCAGGTTTCCCAGTTAGCGAAAGGTACAGCTCCAACTGCACAGAATCAGATGAAGCAGAAACAAATTAATTACGAAACTCCTTTTTACAAATGTGATTTGAGGATTCAATCCATATCCCTTTCTCACTAGAAAGAAAGATAAGGTACTTTGGAGGATCATTCTGGAGGCCAGTTTATCCGCCCATTCTCTCTCCTGCTCTGCATGGTTCAGACGACTTTGCAGAGCGGCTAAAAGCGAGGATATGAACAGATGGCTGTTTGCTCTGATAACTGTGTCTGCTCCTAGTCAGATTAATTGGTTACAACCCAGTTAAAGATTACAGCCTGGTAAAATGATACTGACAGTCTCTCACAATCCATGAAGAAACTAAAATACACTCGTAAATGAAAATGGAGTTTCAATATATGCAAAACACATTACTGTAGAGTACAGTATTTGTCCTTCCAGACTACAGTTTTAAAGTGTATAAAATTTACAAGAACGTGAAGGCCAAATGGAGGTTTGGAGACACAAGGCGTTCATAGGGATTAACAAACCCTAGGATATTTGACAGAATAGTATCAGTGTCATGACTGCTTTTTGTTTATCCAGGCCTTTGGCATCAAGCTACTCATGAGACTTTAGGGCTGCAGTAGTATCTAATTTCATACATCTTCTGATTATGCAGAGAAGAGATTCCCCTTCAAAAAACTGGGAATATGCCAGAAGACTGGAACATTGTACTGATACGCACTAAGGAGGAGAATGGGTTGACCTCAGTAATTATAACCCTCAGTGCAAAGCAAGATAATGGCAAAATCCATGCAATGCAATCAATAAAGAATTAAAGGATGGGAACATAAGTAGGGCTGGTCTACCCGATTATATGGAAAATAAGACACTGACTGAAACCTGACTGCATTCTCCGAGACTGCAGGATTGATTGCTAATGATAATCATGAAAGCGTAACAACTTTTGTAGAGCGCTTGACATAATGCTGTCAGGTACTCAAAAAGGTAGCTCTTATCCCACACCACTGAAAGCAAAACAAACGAATTAAAAATTGGCTAATTACTGAATTCACACAGACTGGAGAAACATAATGAGTTGAGGAAGTTTCTAGTGGGGTTCTGCAGAGTTTCATTCTGGGTACAGAGCTGATAAAGGTGAGGGTTTTCCTCCCTCTTCTATGAAACAGACATGTACATAGCACATGTATATGTTTGTAGGTGATACATATGCATGTATGCTTATCATACTGAGACTGGAAAGCATAAAAGGACTTGATCATAAGTAAATTCAGCCCACTAATACATAGTACGCAAGCAAATGCAATGCAATAAATGTAAGAATAGCAAACACAGGTCTCGCAGGATGAGGGTGTATTCTAGAAAACAAAGAACTTGAAAACAATTTGGGTTTACAAAAAAATTAAGAGGTTACAGACACATTTGAGGAAGGAAAATGAGTACAATCCCCGTGTTTGTACTGTGCTGCAGGGGAGGGGAGCAGCAGTAGAAGAGGAGCTTGTTTCTCAGGTCTTTGATTAAGAACTGGGGAAGAGGCAGAAAGAGTCACAAAGAAGAGGTGAGAGCTCAAGAAAATACTTTGCAGGACAGGCCTGTGGAGCTCTAGCTGTTCAGGCTATCAAAAGAGATGACATAGGTACAGTATAAAAATCCTCCACAAGGATAAAATGAACATTAGAGAGCTGCTTACCACAGCAGAGAAACATACACACAAAGCCTCAGTGGTTCAAGCCAAGAAAATTAATTTGTGAAATCAAAGTTATAATCTACAAGGTGATTAACTAGAGCACCAAAGTACCTGGGGGAAGATTTTTCATCTCTGCTTGGTGTTTCCAAACCAAGACTGGATGTCTTCACGGAGAACAGAGGCTTTAGTCCGACTCTTCAGATCAAGGGGAAAACAAAACTGAAACTATGGGCAAGCACCAGCTTTCAGACAGTGGTGCTTGCCCAGTTTACTTCAGAAGCTGCATGATACCTCACAGTGCTGAGTTCCAAGTCTTTTATCAGTCACCTACACTCACCTAAGATTCATCTTTTCCCACTACCAAATCTCAAGGTTTAGTGGGTTTTTTTGTTTTCACAGAATCACAAGGGTTGGAAGGGACCTTGAAAGATCATCTAGTCCAACCCCCCCCCGCCAAGGCAGGGCCACCTAGAGCACATCACTCAGGAACACGTCCAGTTGGGTTTTGAATGTCTCCAGAGAAGGAGACTCCACAACCTCTCTGGGCAGCCTGTTCCAGTGCTCACGGTGAAAAAAGTTTTTCACAAAAAAAAGTTCCTCACGGTGAAAAAGTTTTTCCTTACGTTAACCCGGAACCTCCTATGCTCCAATTTGCACCCGTTGCCCCTTGTCCTATCGCTTAGTGAGGCCGAGAAGAGCCTGGCTCCATCTTCCTGACACTCACCCTTAACATATTTATAAACATTGATGAGGTCACCCCTCATTGTTTGATTGTTTTTGTTGTTGTTGGGTTTTGTTTGTTTGTTTTACACATACTCTATGTAATCTTTGAGCAGGTTGATGAATAGGCATGACCATTTTTAACACATAGTGATATTTTCAAGCAGATATCTAAAAACCCAGGGAAATACACATCACCCACATCCACACGATGAACAGCTATAACACATCCCTGACACGAACCTTTAACTGCTCTCAATCCTGATCTCATCTCTTCCTCTGCTACAACGTGCACGGCTTGTGCCAGGCCAGCACATGTGTTAGACACTCCCTGCCTCTCAAACAAAACTAGTGAAACAGATGACTTCACTTTTTTCTTTTTTTAATTTGAAGTCCCAGGATCACACTAAAATGAACTTTAAAAAAAATAAAAAAATCTTTATTAGATCACATCCTCCCCTGTAATTTGGACGTTACCTCTGCCCCAGTGGGCAAGAAAGCCTTCAGAAACACACCCAGCAAACCCTCCATCTACAGACCGTCTTATTCTTGCAAAGCAACCTGTGCCTATTCAGACACAGAACATGACGACGTGCCCCACGACATACTCCCTAATCGCTCTGCAGAGCCACGCAGCCTCCCCTCGGCTTTCCCCACACACGAAATAGCTGCAGGACCGAACTGCCATTCACGGATGCAAACACCCCCCCCATACCCCCGCCAGAAAGAAAGGCCCTGCTCCTTAAACAACGGCTGGGCGTCCCCTCCCGCACCCGAGGCTACACGTGGCGTCATTCCCAGCGCGCAGCATCCCCCCGCCAACTCGTCCCCGCGTACGACAGCAACACCCGCCGCCGCGGCCGGGCGGCGGGGAAATGGCGACCGCTCCCCTCAGGCACCGCTGCAGCCGTTGGCAGGGACCGCCGCGACGCCTCTGGCGCGAGGCCTCTGGCGCCACCCAGCGGGCGCCGCCAGCCGCCGCTGCAGCCCCCCCCGGTCTGGGGGGGTTCCGGGCTGGGGCGGCTGCGGAACGGGCCGCCATGGGGAGAAGGGCCGTGCCCGGAGAGCAGGGAAGACCCGTGGGAAGGATTAACTCCTCCATCTCCTCCCTGAGACCGTGAGGAAAAGAAGGAGTCGGCTTTCCTGTCAGACGAGCTGCTGCCACCCCCCAATAAACAGTATTTTCTTTGCAGAGTCGTACCTCACAGTTTAAACGAAGCATCACCGCCCCAAACAGCAGGCAAAGATCCCTTTTGGGGGTTTTATACCACAAACGCAAAGCCCTGCTCATTGCCAAGGGCCAGAGCTTGGCTACAGCCTTGTAGACCGCTGCCGCCCACACCCTTCATTAATTAAACCTTGGCCAGGCTCTCCTCTCCCATTAATGAGCAGAAGGAGAAAAAGCTCTCAAGTGCTCTAAAGAGCGCTGTAAGTGCCATCTGCTAACTGGAAGTGAGGCGAAATGGCTGCCTGCACTGGCTTTTTGCGACCTTTCTCATCGCGGAGGCTGCAGTTGCTGGCGGTGGGCTCCCCAGGGCATGGGTGTCAGGGCAGCCCTCGGCACGGCTGCAGCCCAGGCGTCCCTGCGCTGCTGCGGCCCAAAGCAGCGGCTGCAGTAACGTACGGTACTGCGGCTAAGTAATGCTCTACCCCACCGTGATGGAGCTCCTCCACACAGCCCCCGGCTGCCTTGTGCTGGAGGTCTGTCCAAGCCATGCAGAGAAGGAGCAAATAGTGATGTATATGTGTGGTGTACAGTTTCATAGAGTTTTTGAGTTTGGAGAGGGCCTGCAGAAGAAAAACTGCCTGTATTTGTGAAGGATGCAAATTTTGAAGTTTGCCTGTTGCTAAGCATAAAGCGGCTGATTTTCTCAGTTTTCGCCCTTCTCTCAAACCAATCCACAAAGGGAAAATGCATTTAATCCCAGCACCCAACCCAACTTTGACAAAAAAGTCAAAGGCAGCCTCTCCTCTGCCCCCAGCTGTGAGATCTAGGCCTGCAAATTTGCTATATAATTAAAAAAAAATGCAATTTTATTCTAAGAATTGCTGCCAAAGCTTAGCGGTAGGACCACACTGAAGTGGGTGCAACAAAGAGATATAAAAATATCTTCAGATGTCCTTGGATGCATTGCCTCCTTCAACCATTTAGCTGATATAATGAGCTAAATGAAAGCATATGGTTTTTTGTATCACAGAGCTGCTGCTTACAGTAGGTGAACTAAATTTTTAATATAATGTCTCAACCCCTTATCCTGACTCTCCACATCTGCAGGAACTAAGCTATAAGATCTAATAATGGCTAATCTGCAGATTTCAAACTTAGTCTGAATTCACTCCTGTTTTTCGTTTTTTTCCACCCAAGAAACGTACCTCTTCCTCCATCTCTTCCTGGAGTATCCTCAGTCCTCGTGCTGCTTCCCCACCAGCAAGCCAATCTCTTCCTTCCTCCTCTTGTTTCTTCCCACCACTGTATACTTCTGTCTTCTTATGCTACAGGATGTCTTTGGCATAGCTTTGTTTATGTCGGTGTAGTAGCAACGAACTGATCATTATTTACATGGAAGACAGCGTCTCAGTGTTTCCCAGTTGTTCTGTTTCGTACATCCTCTAATTTTTATGACAGGGTTTTTTTCTGGTTACCTGCAAAGTGATCTGATAACCTAATTCTTGGTTTTCTCAGGCCTTCTCAAGGCCTTTTGCTTTTTATAATCCTCTCTCCACATCCTGAAAATATCATTTTTCTTAGCATTGCTGTTTAACACTTGTCTTTTGACCTCTGTAAGCATCTTCCCCCTGAAGAGGGGAATGCAAATATATGTTCCAGAACAGCCTGCCCTTCTCCACCTGAAGGGGCACCTCCTGGGGTATCTAAAAAGCATCTTTTTAAAAAAGCTTTTTCTGTTAGCTTATTGTGTTAATGATCCAAGGACAGCTGGCAAAAGAGTTGTTTGTGAGGTCTCTCCCTTGCAAATTGCTGTTAATGGGCACACATACCTTATACCCACACAAAACCTTCCTTGGTGGGCTGTGTGGGTGGACCTGGGCCTGCATTCCTGCAAATACTTGTGGGCACAACCTAGTCACATCCTGCTACTTAAATGTTGTCTTAAGATACGTTTAAGATTAAGTCTCAGATTATTTTTTGACTCAATTTTACACCCCTTAAATGGTACGGATCATCTTGTCATCTCTGCTTGTTCAGTGCCTGCCACTTTGGTGTCACAGCCTGCTGGAAGGTCTGCCAGATACTCTGCCAATACACATAAGCAAGAACAAGTAATAAATTGAGGCATGGAAACCTCACCAGTAAGGTTTCTCTGGAGGTAGGACACAAAATATCAGATGTCCTACGTACATAAGAAAAAGGCTCAAAAGCTGTTTTTCAATTGTGGTTGCTTTGGGGAAAACATAGGTGGGTTTGGGTCATGTCTGATTTCCAGAGTTGCTGAGCATGCATAATCCCCCCCTAGCCAGAGGAAGCTGAGACTCCTACATATCTGCAGGCCCGCCTGCATGAGGAGTACTAGCACTGTATTCCAGCACTGAACTTGTTCTTAGCGCTGGTTCAGAGATGGAGGTCGGGACCTTGATTTCACTTAATATGTGACCGACAGTGCCATTTCAACAGCAAAACACTCCATCCACACGCTTTTAAGGAATGAGGAGCCAGAGCCTGTCAGGTGGATTAGCCATATGTCAACTCCACAGTGCACTACAGCAGAGCCATCGTTAATCTGAAAACTTGATTGCAAGCCAAAGGGAACAATTATATAACCTAGAAATCTGAAAGGTGAATAGTACAAAAACAAACAAGAAAGAACAATCATCCTTACTTACACATGTGCACATTTTACTTCAACTATTAGGCAATCAAGATTGTCATATAATTGGCTTTTTTAAAATTACAAAAATGATGGAAGGGTTGCAGTAATTAAAAAGTGCAGGCAGGACGTTGAAAGATGATAAGTTACATAAAGGCAAAGTGCAAATGAAGCAAAATCTTTACAAGTATTTATTTGCTTCTCCACAATTTAGAGAATTTGTGGATTTGCTGCTTCTCGGTTCCTGACTGCCATTGACAAGCCAGTGTCAAACTGGTCAGAGGGACAAATATTTATCAGAGGGAACTGAGTCACCAGAGCAGAAGATTACTTTTTTTAAAAATGGTGTTGAGTCCCAGAAAACATAGAAGCTGTAGGAGTGGGGTTCATCACCAAGACAGATTGCAAGGGTAAGTAAGTTCTATGGCACGTGTCTGAATTGCTGTGAACATCCAAAGCAAACTTTGGACAACTGACAGCAGAATGAAAAGATCCACTAGCATTATTCCACTCCCGTGGTTAAAGGACATGATCGTGCAATTAATTCAGCTTATTCATGTGCCTAGGGTCCCTCAAGGTGAGGGCTTATTATGTTAGGCAGGCAAAAGCAGAACAAGTCTCTGCTCCAAAAAAGACTAATATTCTCCTTGTACAAAGTAGGAGAGTGTGGGGTAAAGTACAAGCTGAATGAACTAGCTGTGAAAGTAAAGTTAAGATATTACTCTAAAACACCCCTAAAATTATTCTAAGAGGAAAGTGTCTGCATAGGTAGTTTGAAATGCCAGTTCCTCCGTACTGTCCCAAAGCCATCCTCCAGAGACCTGCTACAGAAATACAAGTCAGTGTTAAACCCCCCAGGAAGGCCACCAGCCTGTAGCAAACACCTAGCACCTACCTGATCCTCATGGCTGATTTTCCACAGGATGACTCTTGGGAAGCTAACGGTGCCCCTGCTTCATGGGTCCTGGTAGCAAGCCTCCAAACCTGGCATGCAGTTCAATGGGCGATACCTGGACATACGCTCTTGTACCTATTGTCTCCTGAGATATTATTTGCAACCCGAGTTGCAACCAACTCCAGCACTTTACACGCACATTTCTGAATTTGCAGTGGATATATGGCATTGCTTCTCACTGGCATGGGCAAATTCTTTATGCTAAGTACTGCTAGTAATAATAACTCTTGTTATGTTGCTGTTCTTTTGTATCTTCAAACCATCGAACAAATTAACTATATAAGCTGCTAGAAAAGCTTTCCTAGCAGCATTTAACAAGCCATCCATTTGCTCTGTGTCCAAGCTCTCAAGACACTGTAGTGCAGGTACAGTGGTAATCTATAGTGGAGAAATGTCAGGCCTGACATAATCTCCGCTTGAGCACACGTGTATGTATACACAACCCTGTACATTAGATGCACGAGTCGTCCAGCTGAGGTCACAGACAGTGAACACTGTAGCTGAGGGTTGGGGTTTTTTTACATATGATGTGTAGAGAGTGATTTCAATGAGAATAACCCTTAGTTTGGATTAAGGGACCAGAAGCGAACAACCCAAGCAAAAGACTAGTGAAAGGGTGTCGCGTACGATTTTGTCTGTATTTGCCTGTTCTGAGCCGCAGACAAAATGGCTGGCAGGCTTTCTTGCCAACTTTAACACTAACAGGAGGCAGGGAAGCCAAGGGATCGCGCGCTGGTCTCAAACTCACAAAGCCTGTGCCCCGCAAGCTGCCGGCTGCGTGACACAAGGCGTATTTCACTTCCCCGTGCCTTTCTCTCCTTTCCCACCCATTGCTACTTTTGTTGATCATGAACTCACCTGGAGAGAAGCTGTTTTCTTATTCCGTCTGTGCACGGCAGAGCCCTGAGCTCAGCTGGGCCTCTAGGCACCAGGTTAATATATATAATAATAGTGCGGTACAAAAAAACAAAAGCATAACAGTTTCATGATGGAACGCATCTCAGATGAGTTAATGTGTGCAAAGCACTTTGAAGTTGAAAGGTTCTGCAGCATGTAAAAGCTGAGCATTACTTTCATATGGATTTGTTGATCCTGAGGACTTGAGAAGCCACTCAAAACATGCCTCTGCTCAGCGAAGTGCAGAGTGTGAATCCCTGCTATGCACTCCAATCTCCAAATTGAACAGTATATCCAAGAAATTCCTATTCAAGGATGTCATTAATAAACCCTATGTCATTATAAGCAAATATCCTTACTTTTAGCACCTCTCTATATTAAAAACGAGCATCCCTGGGGAAAAATGCAAATAGGCTTTTCACAATCCTGTTGATTTTGGCATTATCTCTTTTCCATTGTTTTGAGTCACTCTCACTTTCTGGTTCTCCTACGTTAAGTTGCCATGGGAAATACAAAAAATCAAAAAAAAAAAGGCGTTAGAACTTGCCAACAGGTTGACATGAATCTTATCCATTCTGGCTCCTGGAGCTGAACTGACTTTCCAAGGTTTGCTGAAGCCCAGCTGATCCCTGGCCAGGAATAGAGAATTTCGTGACTCCATATCCAGGCTTGTTGGCCAGGTCCTTTCTGGGGCCAGAGCTGAGACCCAGCCCAAACGCTTCCCAGACAGATTCCAGACCCACACCATGACTTTGGATTGTACTTGCTTTAGTTGCTCTCATACCTCACCACCTCTTTTGGATTGTTATTTACCGTATTGCAGGAGCATGGAGCACCCTAGCTCAGGATTAAGGACCTGTCTCGTAAAGCGCTGCCCAAGCACACTGCGCAGTGGTCCCGGAGCTCATCTTCTGACTGAGACAAGATGCAGCAACTGAAAAAACATTCCCCAAAAGAAATCATAAAGGTTGCAGGAGAACAAGGGGTTACGTAGAACAGCTTTGTGCCTAGTGGCACAAGGCGGTTCTTCATCATTTCAACTTTTCTGCACCGTTTTGTGTATGTATTACTATAGAGATCCACACCAACATGCACGCTTACGCACGCCTCTATCCAAAAGGAGAAAGGCTGTGATTAAATACGACTGACAGACACCCACCGTCCCCACGGGCCGCGTACCCTCCCACGCCACAGGCGTCGCTCCAAAGCCGGTGCCACTAGGTGGAGCTGGGCAACAGAATTCCTCCCAGGCCACGTGCACGGCTGCAGCACCAGCGGCGCGGCCTCAGCCGCAGGTTTGAACATGTTTCTTGCTTACTGGGCACTAATGCTGTTTCCCTGGCCAGTTGATACAGGGACAAGCTGTGGCGAACTGTCATTAAGAGATTGCAAAACCGTACTCCCTAACTGCGCTGATTCACCCTCCGCAGAGGATGATGTCAGGCCGGCTAGATTTGGCAGCCAAAAATGGGTTTGGGAAACGAAAGGAGGGGCTTCTGCATGCCCCGCAGTTTATGGGGTGGAAAAGCCTCCTCTGTAATAGCTTCTTTTGGTTATCTAGGAAACAGAGGGTCTGGCAGCTCTTGGCCCTTACTTGAAACACTTTTGCTCACCAACAGCCTCCCAAGATCCTGGGAGATAGGCGGGGACCATCTCCACTTCCCCGTGGTCACCTCTCCAGCCTTTCAGATGATCTCGTGACAGCAAACTGGACATGAAGCTGCCTGTCTTCCTCATGAGGGTGCTGCAGCTGAGAGAGAGAAATGCAGGAAAAGGGTAGTAAAATAAAAACCCAGTCTCACGGTCCAGACAGAGCAGAAGGTTCAGGGAAACAAAATGCAGGCACATCTGGCAGCAAAATGACTGTCACTCTCATCTTGCGCAGGCAGTGGTGCCGAGAGGCTGAAAACTGGTGCTGTGGAAACACGCAGCCCTGGGGACTCTCACCTGAGAGAAGTGACATCGCCAGGTCTTGTTTACACAGAGCATTAGCCATGATCTGCCTCCATGTCTTCAGAGAGAGGCAGGGTTCAGTGTGCTCCGCTCCCCACAGCGGAAGGGATTATCCCACCATAAAAGTGGCTAAAACCATCCCGTGTATTTTGTAAACCTGCAAAAAAAACCTTACCCAAACAAGTATGGTGGTGGGAAATCTGCTTATAGCTTCTTGAAGATGTTATAAGCAGAGGAGACAAGTGAATGTGGAAACGCAAGGGGGAAAAGGTAAAAATAAAAGATATTAGCAAATCAGGTAATGGCAACATCTAAAAATTTTCCAGGATGTAGATTGTCAGGCTAAATCTGAATTATATCTGTTGACAAATAGCATGGAGTGTGGTGAGCTGGGAGCAGGATGCAAATACAACCACAGCTTGTAACATTTAACATTATTTAGGTTACGTGTTGAAATGGGAATAGGGATTAGCTAAAGCTGCACTGCAGCAGGTCCAATATAAACTTTGGAGAAACTAGTGTGAAAACAGAATCAGATCTTAAACTTTGCAATGCACTTACCCAAATTACATGTTCATGTGAGGGAAAAAACCAAAATCCTAAATTTAATAAATCATTGGATGAATCTGCAAATACACAGTTTCTGTCCAAGCCTAAATGTATTATCCAAAATAAGCCTATTTTTGTATTTACGTAATCAAGTGGATATAGCCACAGAGATACAGGATATCATCTCTCACTTTCTTTCTACCATGTGTGTCATACTGTGGCAACCTCAGTTTTAAACTATTATAAAATGAATGCTTCCTGCATCTCAGCTCTTTAAGTGGCAAACACCATTAAGAGTTTTAACAGTACCTTATGCAAAGCGGGTCGTCCAGTAGTAGATATCTACAATGGTAGCCAAGTGACTAACCGGTCAGAGGACCACTTTTCTCAACCCAACACCACTAAGATTCTTTTCAGTCAAGGTGTGTTAAAGCCTGCAGGAAAGGGTGTGGTAGGCTCACAAAAGTGTGTCTGTGGCCAAGGTGTTCCCAGGAATGTGGGGTGAGTCACCAGTGTCACATTGCTTCGCTCCCTGTGGCAGGTGACATTTGGTAGCCACATTAATACAAACAGAAGTATGAGCGAGCCTTGCTACATGCAGGCACTGAAGTCTGACGTGACCATCCCATGCCTTACAGAAAACTTCATGGAGCACACAGGACTGAACCTGTAGGATGATACCCTGAGAAAAACAGAACCCTCTGTGCCTGGTGAACAGGTCTGAGGAAATTGGTAACTTTCAAGAGTCTAGCCGTATATCACCTCACTGTAATGAATAGAAATAGCTTTTTAATAATTTCTAATCTAATTTGACAATTAACTTTGTCTTCAGAAAGCAAATCTCTATCTACTGTAGTTGAAATTTGATGTTGAGAAGCTGGAAAATATTTTTTTTTCCTACCCTGCTGGGCTTTAGGCAAACTTAGATGGCATCCATAGGCAAGTAATTCAGCCTTTGGACCTGACTTAGGCAAATGGAAGCCCTGATGTGGCAGTGACACGTTAAAGCCTCCTTGGCCATCCTCTAAAATGTGCAGATGTGCTCCGTTTCCCAGGTCCCTCATTGCACCATTGCCCGCGCCACCAAGGAGTCTTGCCTCCAGACCTGCCAAGACTCGTCGGCCACCCAGCACGCTTGCACACCAGCCTCCGGTTGGGACTTCCAGCTCCCCCAGGGCACCCTTCAGAGAGGGAAAATTCAGGTACCCTTGTGCAAGCCCAGCCCATCACATCTGCGGCACCCATGAAGGCGGATACGTGTGGCACTGAGCCCCGCGTGTCCTGGCCAGGTAGCCCAGGTGACTCTGCAAGAGCATGCAGGTCGCAGGACTAAGCCTGCCGAAGCCTGCTCCGAGCGCAGACATGGCCTGGGGCGGTTGCAAGCTTTGCCCCTGCCCTGTAAGAAACACACATCGGCCTCGTGCTGCTGAGGGCCCTCTTTAGCTCCTGCACTCCCCAATTTCACAGGGGCTTGCAGCAGCCAGCACACTCACTGCCCAAAAGCTCAGTTTGAGCTCCGCTCTGGTGCGTATGCAAAAGATCCTCCCTCATCCTCACCAGCACAAGGGGATGATGGCAGCATGGCACTGACCCAGAGGAAGAGCCATGTGTGTGCGCTGTCCAGGGGATCCCCTGCTCCCACCCCCCAAGCCTGCTGTTATCTCCTGCGCATCCACACCGCAGCGGTGATGATGAGCAGTGCCGGCCTGCCAGCTTTCCAGCACCATGGACCCCGTGCCTTTTGACATACATCGGAGTTGAATATAGCCTCAGGTTTTGATGCACATTAATCCTACTACAAGTTCATACAGCGTGGAGCCAAGAAGCTCAGTGCAAGAATTGGAAGAAGAAGGGGGAGATAAAAAGAGAACAGAGGGAGTTTGGCACCTGTGCTAGGGACATGGCAGAGGACAGTTGGAGGATTTCTGACAACCAGCTTCAGATCACCTTTCATTTAAAAGGCAATCCTGCTCATGAGCTGCAGCGCCTTACTGCAAGCATAAATCAGTTTTGCTGTTCAGGGGTTTTGTCTTGCACTGCTAGTGAAGAATGGAAAAGAAGAGCCAGCGAGTCACAGCACATGGGGAGAGGTGCGAGCAGAGCTGATGTCTCTCTTTCCACCCAGAGACCCTCGCTAACACAGCGCAGCTCAGTACAGGGCATGTCCCCTGCTACAGTAAGCTGAATGAAAGGTACTTTTTTCACTGGCAGGCAGTGGTTTGTACTGGGAGCAGAAGATAGAGAGCCTCTTTCAGCAGGGGGAGGACTTTTAACACCACCAAATTTCCATCATGTGGCCATAATTTGCAGCACTCTCCAGTTAGTTGGGGAATTGGGAAAAACCACTCTTCCTCACTAAAGGGCAGGCTGGATTTGCCCACTGGCTGATGGGGGATGGGGAGGGGAAGACTACTAGTAAATCCCTTGTTCTCTGGCAGGTTTATACTTGTCCAAACTGATGTCTGGACTTAGGTGGCATCTCTCAAGAGTATAGGCACTAGTGTGGATAACCGGGACACAGTGACCCTATAACCACTGCCTGCACACAGCTCCCTGCCTCCCAGCACAGGCAGCTGGATAGGGAGCTGCAAAAGGAGCCTCTGCCCCATGGTAGCCACTTGCCAAAACCGTGAGCCCAGCCAGGCACAGGGGTAGCTGCACTGCTGGCCCAGTACTGTTGGATACCAAGGCTCAGCTGGGAAACACATCGGTCCCTGCCTGGGGGAGAAAAAAACTGGCGTAAAGACTGCTGGCATGTGAGAAGGGTCACCTGGATGAAATGGCAAAGGGTTGTTTGGCTCTGCTGCTCAGCTTACAGTGACACTGGAGACAAAACGACCCCTTACTTTTTGAGTCTGCCAGAAACAACATTTTGCATCTCAGGTTTTATCTTTGGCCACCAAAATCCAAAATCAATTTTTCAGACAACTCTAACAGCGATTTTACCATCTAGCCAGGAAAGATGTGAGGTGAGGCGTCTTTTCGCTGTGTGTGTATGCCCGTTGGCACTGCTCACCGCAGGTTCAGCACTAAACATGGTGGTGCTGGTTTTTTCCTCCCTTTGTCCTTGTCTTCTCTGCTTTGTAAGCGCCAGGACTGGTTCCTGCACTTACAAAGGAGCTGTGTGTCCTCTCAGGACAGATGAGAGATTGTTTTTAAGTCCAGCATCTGTTATTTGTTGTTTACAGCAAAAGCTTCAGCCTTGAGCTGAGATCAATGCAGTTGCTCTAAGTGTTGGAGAAAGTGTTCAATTATCACAAATCTTCCTGTCATTTGTTCATGTTTGTCTGCTGTGTGCTCAGGGTCCAGGCCACAAGCTCCAGCAAAGCCTCCAGAGCAGGACCGCAGAGGGAGACATGAAAGACACAGACACACATACCCAGTTACGCCCAGCTGCTGAAATTAAAGCTGGTCAGCGTGGTGTGAAACGCCTTGCAGGCAGCAGGATGGTGTCCTTTTCCTAGGACCCTTTCGCTGGGTGATGATGAAAGCACAACACTGTCAGGGAAGTCTCTTGCTGTCCTGCCTTCACATGCAAAAGCTCTATTTGCTTTACCAAAATAAAGTTGGTGCCTCTCGACAGCAAAGATGTTTGTGCCTAGAAGTGGCCCGCCTCGCCTCTCCCGCGGTGTCTGTTGTGGTCACATCCAAAGACCCCAGATCAAGATCAGAGCGGGGCTGTGGTAGATGCTGGGGAGCGATATGCTGGTGCAGGAAGCCCCACACCCTGCCACAAACAATTTCCACCCTGACGTGGAACAGGCCAGGGGAGCCAACAACTGACAGCAGGGAAGGTCGTGGCTAATGGCAATCTGATCAGACTGGAAAGCATGTTCTGGGAACAATCTGATCCTCCAAAATCACTCATAAAGGAAACCAAACCAACCCTCGTACAAATGGAGCCGGTTAGCCCTGAAAGCCATTCCAGCCAGCTCTCGGTGCCCCTCACGGGCTGTCACAGACCGTCATCAGCTTCGTGGTCCTGCTCTGCATGGCGAGGGTGGCGCAGACCCCTCCAAGCAGCAGGGAGGGCTGGGGGGAGCGGGGCAGGTGGCACCGCAGGGCTTCCCCATCCCCTCCTGCAGGGAATGCGCCTGCTGGTACCTCCTGCAGGGCTCCAGGCAAGAGCTGGGGCCCCTCTTACCACCTCCGTAAGTCTGCCCCGTCCAAAAATTGGGTGGAGGGGCCTAGCCCCACACAGCTGCGAGGCAGTTACAATGGGAACACAAATTAAAGCCACCCATTTATGTAAACTACCTCAAAGTACTGAATACAGAAGCAGATGCGTAGAAACAGAATTGCAATACCAGTTTCAGGCAGGATCCACTGGAGCACAAGATGAATTATATACATATAGGATTTCAAAGGGGATCATTAGGACAGGCTGTGTTCTGCCCACGTCTCAATGATCTGAATAGATTAGCCTCTCCTTCCTTGCTGCCTTGTGCTATCTGGCTGGGGATTGAATCTGCAGAGTTTTCTGCTTCACTTCAGGCTTTAAAGTGCAGCTCAGCTTCAGGGAGAGGGCAGGGGGGTGATGATGCAGCACTGCATCCCAAGGAGCTCACATCACCCTGCCAGGGGTGCCTTGTTTGCAGAGACAAACCCTGGGGCTGCCCTCAAAGCAGAAAACAGACACAGGGGCAGGTGACAGAGCCTAGCTGAGCGCGCTTGGAGTGAGCAAGGAAGGACACAGGGGAAGAGACTGTCTGAAATGAGTGTTTCTCTGGTGTTTCTCAGGCATCACTAGGGGAAAAAGAGGGAAAAAAAAAAAAGAGAATAAACAGAGCAAAGAAACAATGAAACAAGAAGTATGATATTAACCCAAGAGATGAAGGAAGGGCATAGGAGATGCCCCTGCAACCTTGCAGATACTTCCAGTGTTTCCTTACAACAACTTCTCTCAGTTCTGCAGAATTAGTGCCTGTTGTCCCGTGGTGAAAAGGCTGATCCGGCCTCCCCACAGCCTGCGCAGGGTTTCCCTGCAGGGCATGCACTGCCCACCCTGCGCGGAGCTGCTCTGCCCTTCCGGAGCACTCTTGCACACAGGAGTGAGAGGCCAGATCGTACAGCAGGGCTCAAGGATTTCCAGGGAAGCCCAGGAATGCTGTGTCACAGGTAAGCACTGCTGTCACCTGGCATTTTCCAAGACCAATTTCCAAAGGAAATTTTTGGTTGGCAATAAACAGCCTCAGAGTCACTCTGGATTTATGCTCTGTAGATCACATCCACTAACTGTCCCCTTATCAGGACAGTTGGTGTCCTTACAACCCCAAGCCAGCAGCCCCTGAAGGATGCCTGCTGCAGCCAGAGCTATGGCCCCATCAGGTTTCCCATGTCCTACACACACAGCGCAGGGGGTCTGGATGGCCACATACAAAAGCCCACCACAAAACTGTAACTCCTTGCAAAGCACCAGGAGACCTTTGGGCAGGGCAGACCTAGGTCTAAGGTTAGCAGCGCTTGAACCCCGGGCAGGTGCAGAAAAGGTGACCTGACACAATCCACGTCCTACCTCTCTCTTTTCCAGGCAACAAATGCTGCCATTTGGGTTCCCATGCCATTTATTTTACACCCTAAAGTTCTGGCTGTGTTCTTTAATATAATAAACAAATATAATATAATATACAAATCACGGGTCTTGTTTTACATATCTCCGCACATGAAATCTCTTTCCGGCACTTTGTCTTTGTGCTTGTCTAAAAAGTGCCTAGCGAACTGCTGCATTAAATAAAAAAAGAATTTGAGCTTGGGGCTCCCGTACCCAGAGCCCTGGGGTTTTACAGAGCCTTCTTTGCGCAGCTTCTATTTCTGTCTGATTAAGCTATCTAATTCTCAAAGATTAAGCTATCTAAACTGACTGAGTACTGAAGCATTTAAAATGTAAACTCACTGAGCTTTAATCACAGCCTGCAGACTACCCCTCTATATATGTATCTCTGTATATACGTGGGGGCTGCTTCCTTGCAATTTCTTGACGTTACATCTGCATCTAGTAGCATTTTCATATTCCAGAATTAAATAGAGCGTGCCGGGGTGAAGGGCAAGGTGTCCAGGTGTATGGATGTGAGGCTGAGGGCGCAGCTAGAGCAGCTAACATGACCGCGTCTACCCTCTCTGCCCTGCTGCCCCCACAGCCTGGCACGCCCCGCGTCGGCACCCACGCCGTAGGCCTTCGTGGTGGCTCAGCTTGCCGTTGGTCAGGCAGCGCCGCTGCCAGCATGAACTCAGGGAGGAGGAGGAAGGCAAAAAACATAGCTCCCCAAACAGGCCCAATTTATGCTCCCAGAGTAATGCACCTCAAAGAAGTGAGAGCTGCCCAGCTCTCCTCCCTCCCAGTACCTCGCTATGATATTCAGATGTCACCTGATTTTTCACGTTTAAGAAAAATCATTACAGAGGAGTATTTCCTCTTCCAGCCTGCCACAGCCAGCCCTGGGAAAAGACGACACTCTACAGTCATTCTGCGGCACTGGCTCATAGGGGTTATGGTGGGAAGTGTGGGGCAAGCCTGGTGCAGCCCTACAAACCCCAGCGCTTGGCAGCCCAGGGACTTCCCGAGCCACAGGCTGCATCTGCAGCAGCAGCTCTAACAGGCCTCCATAGACTGCTGTCCCATTAATTTGCCTAATTGCTTTTTGAACCAACGTATAGCTTTGGCACCTGAAGCATCCCGTGACAATGAGTTCCACCAATTAATTATGGCTGTGTGAAAAAAAACTTCCTCCTCTATGCCTCAAAAAATAATCTGCCTGATGATTTCATTAAACATTCCTCTGCTCTTGTCTTATGAGCATCTACTGCCATTCCTTCTACTGTTCATCACACTGTAGACCTCTGCCACAGCCCAGAGTCCTCTCTTTTCTAGGCTGAAGTTGATTCAGCTTCATCTCATAGAGACAGCATTGCACATCTCTGATGATTCCTGTCATACGTCTGTCTGACTTTTCCTGTTCAAGTACAGCCTGAGTTTCGGGAGTGCCGCACAGCCCAGGGTTGTTCAGTAGGAACCAAAGGCACTGGGTACTGTGTCCTTTAAAAAAAATCAGAATTTGCTGCTGTGGGTCATGCAACAAAACTGACTGCAGCCATCTCAGCAGATGTGCTGGAGGTGTTGGGCGCTAACCCTGCCTTGGGTGGGCCGCAGGGTGGCAGGACGAGGGGGTAGCACCACGCCTGGCTCCCAGGGCCTCTGCAGGCATCGGCTCTGAAATGCCACCCATGGCTAGCTCCGACACTTGTTTATTGGCGCTTCTGTCACTAAGCCCACAGACCACAAGTGACTGCCACAAGATTTGTATTGGAGATCACAGGGACAATAGGGGTAATATGTTCATTGAGCAATTGTAAGTGTTACCACAATTAAACAATTATAGGCGCTTGTGATAGAAATATTGCAGATAGGGAAAGAAATTACCTCAGACAGGATCAAATACACAAAGCTAACTGTGGCTGCAGACTTCTCCCACAAGATAAACAAGCAGCTCAGCCCTCCAGAGGCACAGCAGGACAGGGGAATCCCAGAGAGCTATTCCTATGCCAGGGTGTTTTTGCAAGGCTTTAACAGGAACCACGGCTGGCAGCCTGGGATGACTCCCCCCACATGCCCGCAGCAGCCTTGCTGGCAGGCCACCGCCACCGGACCCCTGCTTCCCCAGAGGCCCTCACCCTGTCAGCAGCTGCTTTGAAACGAAGCAGGACCAAAGCACAGGCACAGGTTTGGAAAGGAGGAGGGGAATATTTACAACGGCTGGGCACGTAAGGTGACTTTCTTTTGCCCCTGAAACCCAGAGGTGATTCCAGCTTTCCGCTCCCTCCGAGACAGCTACGAGGAAGAAAGACAAAATGTGGGGCATAATAAAAGCCGTGAATCAAAGCACTAAGTCCCCTCCCCATATCCCTCAGCTGTGGGGTAACAACCTGCCAGCCGCTTCTCCCAACACCATGAAACCCAGCGAGCTGCAGCGTGCCAACTCGGAGATTATCTTTGCCATCTCTGGTGTTTCTCTAGCTCAGCGTATAATCCATCTTTCCTTAAGTACTCTGGTTTTCTTCAACAACATCGCCATTCCCTTCAGACCGTAGCTCTGTTTATTGAAAACAAGCAAGGGTTGGTATCAGCGCACGCCAAATGGCAGCCGCCTTGCTGCTGGGTGGCGCTTGACAACGCCGAGCTGCGGGTGACAACTCCTTTTTCTCAAGCAAGTGAAACAGGCAAGTGCCAGCAAGGATGTGCCCCTAATAAACCATCACTTATCTGCTGGGGCAGAGATTTTTATTTTTTCTTTCCCCTTCTGATTGCCAACATGGATTACAGCCTGAATCTTCCTTTTCTTTAGCAAAAAGCATTTACAGGCATTTCCACTGCTCCTTCTCTTAGGTTAATCTGCGAAGGATGAAATTGTTGGCTTAGCAGGAGTGAGACAGCTCTTCTTGTAAGCAGAGGATTTTGATCGTGCCCTGTTATTTCATCTCTTTAGAATATTCACTAGACAAAGTAATTTTCCTGTCTCTGAGCAGTGCTATGCTGTCAAACTCCTTTTCTCTGAGCAAAAGTAGTGCAGCACCTTCCACACACACAAGTACTTTTTTCGGGAAAAGAAAAAGGACCCACCCCCCACTGGTCACTGAGCGGCATATGGATCTCCAGAGACGGCAAGAAGCTGAGAGCTGTGGCAGGCCATGTGAATCCCCAGCACCCAGGAATTGCTCCTGGCAAGATTGCCACCCCAGGAGAGTCCGCCCCACCTGGCAGCATGACAGCAGGAGGCTCGAACAGCAGCTAAAATAGCCCTCCCTGCAAATATCCTCCCATTTAGATTTAAATGGCCGATGGGCCGAAATTCAGGCTCAAACAGGATGGGGGGAGGGCAAAAAGAGATTACCCAGAGCCCTCCCTTGCAACCAGCACAGACACTGCCCGTGTTGTTTCTTTAATTGGGGAAACAATGTCCTCTTTCAGGGGCTGCAGGTGGCTGGGGGCATTGCAGAAAAGGGACATTATGGCTTTCCATGACAGCGTGGTTGAAAGGTTTGGAGCCCCACGTACAAAAAAGCCTTTGCTGAGGGTATTGCTGCTGCATCAAGTATCAATGAAAGCTGCATAGCTGCTGTTATGAATCCGATCGCCGCAGAAAATGAATGGGAAGCATTAAGAGTAGCAAAACAGTATTTCAAGCTGCAATGAACAGCATCCAATTCATCAGTGAATAGCAGGCCCGGGTCAGTGAAATAATAGCTTTGTTTGAAAGAAATATGGAAAAGCCTTCAGCAGTCTGCAGGAGCAGATGTGCAGAAGAAGTAACCAAAACTGCAGGCGCTTCCGAGGTCTAAAGTAGAGCCAGCGTCGAGC
Source organism: Psophia crepitans (assembly GCA_013399095.1). NCBI lineage: Eukaryota > Metazoa > Chordata > Aves > Gruiformes > Psophiidae > Psophia > Psophia crepitans. Next base: position 489,581 of record VWZZ01002163.1, on the reverse strand, counting down.
AAGGCAGCCTGGCTGGGCGTAGGGTCTGCTGCTCCCCATGTGAACCAGTTTACGGGGCCTTTAATGGCACAGCACTCCCCTGTCTTTGGAAATAAGCTTCCCTGAAGAAAAGCAGCCTCTATGTGCAACAGCACTATAGCTCAGCTTAATTTATCTCCAAATATCATGGCCAGCCCTTGAGAAACCAAACTGGCATAGAAAACATGAAGGCATTTTTACGGGTAGGAAAAGTAAAGGTGAATAGTAAAGCCATAAGCAGAACTTGGGTGTCCCAATTTCCCACCTCTAATCCTGACCCCACTCCTCTACCAGCACACACACCCCGCCCCATTCCTCTGATTTCTGGGTTGCTGCAGTGATGAGAGCTGCAAAATCCAAAAGCAAGTCCTGCTGACACCACAGCAGCACAGCCCAGCCTTGGGCTGTTACCGCTGGGTGCTGGGGACCACGTGCAGAACCGAATGCTGGCCTGCCCCCAGCTTGCCCCCTCGCCTGCCAGCCAGGGCTCCTTGGCCTCTGCAGGGCTTTTTTTCCCGGCTGCATGGGATCCACTGGATCCTGGTGAGACCCTGCTGATGGCACCCTGCCCACACATCCCACAAACTAGAGAGTGAACAGAGAGGCTGCGTGCGTGGCAGGGAGTTAGCTGGCACTTGGGTTCTTGACCCGATGGCTGCTAGCCCCTGAGCTGCTGGGGGTGCCACGGGGTTGGGCCAAACCCAGAACCTGTCCTCCCAGTTCTGTGGTGCTTTGGGCTGCACATTGGGCTTTTACCCCTTGATTTCTCTGCCTGACCTCTCCATGACAGATGCTGTCTTCCAGGGGTGGTGACACAGGAATAGCAAGACAGCTGATAAGGCTTGATGGCTCTTAACTTAGGGGAAATCCTCTCCACTGTTGCCCAGGGCAAATAAGACTCAGAGACCTGAATTCCCAGAGGAGGCATTGATGCACCAGATCAAAGCCTGCTCCCCAGCCATCACCGCAGAGGCATTACCTCCAGCCATAACAGGAGGTTATAAAAACAAGGTCTTTCCCTGACACATCCCATGCTGCACAAAGAAACCTGCTCCAAAGAAGGGAAGGCGAGAGAGAGCTGGCTGCAAGTGCCCTGTGGGCTGCAGGTCTGAGTGGCAGGCTCCCAGAAACTCTGCGGGACAGTGGATCCAGCCCTGGGGATGGGCTGGAGCCATGCGAGAGCTGGGGCAGGACACCATGCGTGGCTCGGCTCTGCCCATTTCTTGCGTTAGCTCCAGCAGACAGGGATGCATCTGTTTGCTTCCACTCTTACACTCTCACACAAGGGGACTTAAATCCAGAGTGCTGTGAGGCTCTTGAGTCATCAACAGTTCTGGGGTGTAGTCCAGAGCTTTTAAACCAATGGGGAACATGGGGTCCTGCTGCTGGCAATGTGATTTCTCTCCGATGGACGGGCAGCTGGTGTGCAGGAAGCCTCCCCGAGAGCCAGCAGCCATGGCGCTGCCAGCAAGGAAGGGCTTTGCTGCTCGTGTCCTGGGGCAGGAGGCAAGGAGAGACTTTTCTCTGCTTTCCAAAAAGCCTCACTGCTGCTGGCACCTCACAAGGAGACTGGCTGCAGGTGGGCATGGGCTCTGTCACCCCGCTCATCATAGCAGCCACAGGACTCACTTGCAGGGCACCATGTGCTCTCCCGACAGCAGCTGGGGCCGGGCTGCCAGCGCTGCTGGCACAGACCATGGCACACCGCTGTCAGGAGCAGCTGGTGGCCCTGCAGAAAACTTGCCTGGCGCAGAAGAGGCCAAAGATTTGAGCTGTGTTGGTTGACATTGATAATTTATATCACATTTTATAGCTGTTGATGTTACAACTCCTTCAAGGTACTTCCAACATGAAAGATGGCAAGGTCCCTGCCTTGGAGAACGTACAGTCTAGTACAGACAGGTAAACATAACAAGTAGAAACATTAAACCTTAGGTAGGGAGTGGGGACAGGTTGAGGGAGTATGTACAGAAATTATCTTTGGCACATCAAAGAGCTGGAAGAAGTCCATCAGAGGAACCTTTAGGCTATTTATGTATTTCAGGTAGCAAGATAAAATCATGAATAATGAGTTCCTGCAACCTTTTTGCAGAACGAGTGCTGAAGCAATGCTTACAGAGGTGCTTCTCTGCTAATGTGTGTCCTTCAGATGGGGAATGCCAAATCCTCTCCAGATTTACATCGCTGCCTTTAACCAGTAACAAAAAAACCCCACACCAACGCAAAAACAAACAAACAAACAGAAATAACAAGCATCACAAGCACAGTCAGCATCCTTCCAGATTTTGGTCCCTGTGCATGGCTACCTGATCACAATGTCCGTCTGCCCAGCATCATCCTCAGCATCTTTCTTTTCTTACTCTTCTTTCTTTTCACCACAGACTGCTCCTGAACTCCCAAGCTACCTTTTTTCTTCAAAAACCCCTCTATTTTGAGGTTAAAGTCCCAAACCCTTAACCCTGCTCTCCCTGGCCATACCCATGCACGCTGTCTGCAGTGAAACGTTGCTGAGCAAGGAACGACTAGACCCGGCTTCAGCAGAGCTTGCTGTCGCCTCAGCTCCTGTGGCTGGAGAGCCAGCACGCACCGAGGTGCAGCACAGGGGCCATCCCACCAGCACCTGCCCGCACAGCTTCTCTGCACAGGGGCAAAGGGCTCGGGCCCATCCCATACAGGCTTTCAAACCCTCTTGGTGCAGAACGCAGCGTTTGAGTAGGGAAACAGAAAGGCAGATAACCCGCTCGTGCTGCACTGTCAGGCGGTGGGACACTCAGACTCACAAGCACCGGAGACAGCTTGGGTGCAGAGCGGGAAGTGTTTCTAGGTTTATTCTTCTCATTTGTGAGGGTTCCCTCAAGCAGACCGACACAGGACCTGAACTCTTCTCAGTACAAAAATATATCACCAAAAATCACCCAGACAAATGTATGTGGCAGCACTGTTAGCCATTTCACCGCCAAACAGACCACGCCAACAAATGCCAGTCAACCAAATCACAACGGAGTCCCACGCATACAGCGCCTTTACGCCAGGCTGGTGTAGCTAATGCCAACCTGAGCCCTAGCGTGGTGGCGTGGAGCAAAGCAGAACTGTTACGGAGAAAAAGCGGCTCCTGCCCATCCTGCTGCTGCCCTCTCCTGCGCCACCAGCCCCAGCACTGGCGCAAAGACCCGGGTGCAAAAAAGTGACCCAGCTGAAAACCGTCCTGGTGGAAAACATTAATTCTTAGCCAGCTAAATTCTGCAACCCAGTCCATCCTACAGCAGCACCTGTGGACTGCATCGAGTTAAAAGCTAGCCAGGCTCCATCCTTAACCATCCCCTGGGCAGCTGCGCTGTGACTCTTACTCAGCGGCAAATAATTGCAAGAGATTGCTGTTGTCTTCCTGTTTCGGACCCAGTTTGCTGGTCGCCATCTTCCTTGTGGCTGCTGGCGGATCCTGGAGCTTGGTGGCCTTGTGGTGTTTTTGACTGGAGAAGGCTCTCCCCAGATAACTCGCCCGGCTTCCCTGCGGCCTGGCCTCAGGACATGCAGAGAAACCTGGGCAAAACCACGCAACCCAGCGGGCACGGCAGCTGCGGTACGGCTCAGGTGGGGGGGGCTGGCAGGCCATTCCCCCTTCACGCGGCCGGGGGCACGCAGGACTAGCGAGAGGTCGCCTTAACCACTTGATAAACTCTGAGACAACTCTCAAATTTCTTTTTCCCTCCTTTTTCCGCTTACTATCCCCTTCAGCGAGCACTGCTGGAGACCTGCCCTCCCGAATCAGCCAGGGGCAACCTCCCTGTTCCTGCAGCTCTCCTCACGCCTTTCCCCACCACGGTACCACCCACCGCTTTCGTAAGCCAGGATACACCTCTCTCCCCATCCCTTGCCCTCCCCTACAGCAAACACCCCCCTTGTTTCTCTTCTGTTTTGATGACTCTATCGAACTGTTGTGGAAAAGCAGAGGCAGATCTCCAACACCTCCTCCTCGGGCTGGTGGGTAAACAGAGACAGTGACAGGGAGGAGGCACAGGCTTGTTCAACCCCTGTGAGCAACCGCTTGTATCTACAGAGTGAATACATATTTCACGACAGTTTAGCACACAAGGAGTTACAAAAGGCTTTTACATCTCCAAACATACCCTTTCCCACTGATTCAGCAGCGAACGGTGTAAATCCGTGGTACACTGTACACTGCAGCTCTCTGAGGATGGGGTCATCTGCTTGCCCTGCTGGGCACGGAGCCCAGCGCTGTGCGCACAGCCATCCCCATCCCTTCCGGGCTCCTCCACTATAAAATCAAAATTTAAAAAAAAAAAAAAAAAAAAAAAAAAAACAACAAAAAAAAAAAAAGCACCACCATGTAAATGAGTGGAATTACCAATCTTTTACAGGCAAAGTAAGCAATCATAGAGGAAAGGGAAAAAAGTTCATGAGTTGGCTTAATCCACGCCAAGAGAAAAGGATGTTTGTTGCACAAATAAAGTGAGTGGGAGCAAGACTTTCCTGCCTGACTGGTGGAGAGGTCTGTAAATCAAGACTGGAACTCCTTGCCATGTATATGAATCAATTAAAGCAGTCAATGAATCATTTATTTTCAACATAGGCAATCAGCAACAATGGTTTGATGTTCAATTGATTTCTCATTTGTCTTGCTCCCCTGAGTAATGACAAACAGCTTACCGCTTACGTAGCGCACGCCTCAACCCGGCTGCTCCCGGAGCAGCTGCTCCTGCAAGGAATCACGCCGGGCGCCTGCTCCTACCTGCTGGCTTTTCACACCTCTTGGTCACTACCTGCTGATGCCTTCGGCTCTGATCGTCTCGCTCACCTCACACCCCATGCTCTTCTCCCAGGTTGCTCCTCCTTTCTTTCTTTTAACAAATCAATAAAGAAATAGCAAAGCTTCATTTTCAATGTGTGGCAGTAGAGCCAGATTCCTCGCTAGAAAGCATCAGCGTCCTACTTCTGAAAAACTCAAAATATCAAAAATTACCAGAGAAACAGCAGAGCGCTGTGTGCAGCAGATGATGTAAACACCCTGAAGAAAGGAAGGAGTCTTTAGAATATTTTGTATTACATAGCATACCCATACAGCATATTTCCTTCATCCAAAATGCCTTCTAAAGTGCTTTGTATCACCCTCTAATTTGTATTTTGGATGCCTCGTGGTACATGTCACTAAACTCAGGTGCACACCAAACGGAAACTCTGTTCAGACACTGCTGAAGTCGCAGCGATTAAGACACCAAGCCGACAGCGAGGATTCCTGTAGTCACACAGTTAAAGTTCAGGCGTGCGATTCGCACGGCCCCAGCTATCTGTCCTCAAACACAAAGGCTTGGCTGTGGCTGTGGGTTGTTCCCAGCGGATATAAGGCACCCCTGGGGCTGGGCCAAGGTGAACAGTAACACAGCCCTATTAGGGCGAGTAAACTGATAAAAGACGGGAAAAAAAAAATACTGGGGCACACTGAGCTTTCCGATTCGTGAAAACTAGGTGCCTGTGCCCAGCTTGCAGGGCCGAGCGCTGATTTGGGGGCACAGGGGCCGTGTTTCCCTGGGGGGCCAAGGCCCCCACCACACTCACCGGGGTGCTCCCTGCGCCCAGAGGGACCGCAGCCCTGGCTTGGTCACTGCCAGCACACCAATGCCCAGCGGCATGGCAGGCTGCCCCGGCCCGGAGGCTACAGCCGAAGGACTACGAGCAGGCTCCTTTGGCTGTGTTATCATGAACGTCAGGGACACACGAGCTGTGCTTCACCTCCAGTCCCCCCAGGAGCACACACACCCCTCCCCCCCGAGCATCCCCTCCCCCACACAAGGCCCCCAGGGCTCCTTTTCCCTTCCAGCAAGCAGGGCAGCCAACCAACAGATCTCCTTGCTCCTTTGTCCTTCCCCATCACCATGTAAGTTCTTAAAAAATCATTTTTGGCCATATTTGTGCATAAAGCAGGCTCAAGAGAGCTGCAGGATAATAAACAAGTTGTTTTCTCTGCGCTCAGAACATTTTCAAATGTTTTTTTGCTTTTCAACCACTTCACTGGAGAACATCTCAAAAGCCCTCTTCCATTTATAGCCATGATTCAAAGATTTTAGCTCCACTGCCCACCTCTTTGTCTCTAAAGCTTTCAGAGAGCAAAGGCAACCTTGGGGAACCACCTGCAGGTGCCATGGCACCAGCTCCCATAGGAGTGAGATGCAGGGAGCAGCGACTGCCCCACATCCCTTCACACACGCTCCAACTTCTTAAAACCTATTCAAGAGGAAAATATCAGTATTTCCAAGATTACCCAACACACCGCACTGGAAGCTGTTGAGACACCTCTCTCAAAGAGCAAGCCTTGTGTCACTTGCTGCGTTTGGGCAGCGCCACGCACGCTGCGGTTATGACTCAAAAGAGCGAGCGCAGCGGCCGAGGAAAGTCCTTTCTAAAGGCTCCAGATTCACCTACAAGCAGCGGGCGCGTTCCGGGTTCACTGAGCCCAAATCCTACATTAGCTGCCTGATGTCATCGTGATTGCAGCTCACTTCCTTAAAACCCTGCAAGCCAGAACAGAGCCGGTATTCACGGAGGCCGTGCAAATAGTGCCCTTGGTGCTCCGGCTCCGGCCGTGCTCAGATGCACGCTTGCACTAGCGACGTAGCTGTTCTGGGAAAGGCAGAGCACCTTTTATCTGACAGTTTCCATCTCACCTGCAAAATCGTTAACGAGCTTCCCAGGTCACACAGTGCATCCCGCAGGTGCAGAGGGATCCTTCACCCCAGTTTAGCAGCTCGTTCCTTGTACCAGGGAAGCAATTGGGCTGCGCCAAGATGGACAAATGTTAAAACCAGAGTGGGAAGCTGAGCGGAAGGAGGAAAACACACCAGTCCAATTTTCACAAGCACTTCAAATGTGGGGCTTGGTACCTTTGGACCAACGTGCTGCTGAGAAGCACCACATGCATCCTCAGCTGAGATTTTCACAAGGCTTTTCTGTGACGATGTCAACTTCAGGCCTGGGGAAGGGAAAACCAGTGGACATGAGTGGGAGTGGGCTTGGTGGTATGGGCTGAAGGTCTGCAACGAGGAAGTTCCATCTGGGATCGGTTTCTTTGGTTCTATTAGTGCTTTGCCCAACAACTTCATTAGCTAACCCATGCTGTTAAATGTGGTTAGCCACCAACGTACACCTAACAGAGGCAAGGAACAGAAAGGAGCTGACAAAATATTGCTTTGGGGATTGTCAGCACTGTCCAATTAGCACCGACGCGTGGGGATGCCTTGCCCGGGAAGAGGGATGACGGCCATCGCGCTCACAGCTCAAGGAACGAGCACGCGTGGCAGTTACTCCCTGCTGACAGCCCCGGTGCACGCTTTGGAGCCAGCAGATGCAGCACCATGAAACCCCAGGGATCTCTGGGGTGACATCTCCTCCTCTTTCTCCCGAGGCCTGAGCTCCGACTGCCAGCAACAAAGGCAAGGAGCAGCTCTGAGCTGCTTCACTGTCATGGACACAAATTCCAGCTTCATCAAATCCACGCCACCAGCGGCCTTTCTTGACAAAACATGAGTTGATTTTTAATTTCTGTAAAATTCTCAGCCTTGTACAATTTCAAGATGATTAAAAAAAATAATCTACCAATTTTCTACACTAGTCTTGATTTTACAGGATGACACATTTAAAATAAATTAGTATTTTTCAGAGTATTTCAAGATTTCTCTTAGGAGAAGGAGCACAGGGTTGTTATTTTTTATATATGAAATTGGAAAAGACTACTTGATGCCTGCTCAGAAATCAGCAACTTCTGCGAAACAATGACAAATCCTCTGGAAATGGAAAATTGCCATGAATTAATTGTTTAGAAGAGTCAAAAGCACTTGATTTCTCCTGGAGTTAAACTTGAGTAAATCCTTCAGCTGGGTTTGGCGAGTGAGTTTGAAACAGTACCACAGTAACTCAGCTCCACGGGCAGGACGCTGTGTGCAAAGATTACGTCATCAGACTTCACGTCGTGGTCACCCAGGAGAGACAATACCTCTTGGAGAATCGTAAACGTAAGTGAAAACAGGCGATGCAAAGAGAAATACTTGAAGCTCAGTCCTTTGTGGACCCTGTGCCATATCGTTCCTCCTCGTCACCTCAAATCATTCGTATGTATCTCGCAGTCTCTTCCTTCCCTGCAATAAGGATCTTTGTGCTGTTTGGTCCCGTAACACTGAATCACGTGCCTGGTTAGGTCACCCACAAACTCATTGCTGGGATGCCATTTTCCCCAGCTCCGAGAGCAGAGGTCCACGTGACTTTATCATTATTCCCCTCGGCAGGCAATGAGATCATCCTTCTGGTGGCCCAGGAATTGCTGCAAGTCTTCTCAGGCTGCAGTGATTCACGGGGAAGCTGCCGGAGGTGGCTTTGGTGGAGCATGGCACCCGTGACTCACCGCCGCGCTGGATAAACACCCGCGCCGCAGCGAGCTGGCGGGGTGCCGGCCGAGCTGCGGCTGGTGTAGCAGGGCTGGTCCCAAACAGCAACTTCAGAACCTTTCCTCCCTCCACCCTGCTCCAGCTCCAAAGAGTACAACTCCTTCGGTTGCCATAGCACAGGGCTTGGCAATAACATCAATAAAGAAAAATGACCCGGGATGGGGCCATCTGTTTTATAGTCCCCTTGAGGCGCTGCAGCGAAGGCATTGCGCTCAACCAAGAGACGTTTCACTTCCACGGCACAGGAGCGATCAGGGAGCAGCATGGCTCATGTAGGCTCAAAAAAAGGAAAAGAAATAAAAGAGAGTCTCCACTTTCTAAAAGACAGCCTTCAAATAGAGAAAATGGCCAACATGGACAAGAAATGGCCACTTTAGAAGCAGGTGGCACAGCCACCATTTAATCTGCAGAATAGCTCCAAGCTCCCTGTCAGGAGGGACACAAGGCCCAGTGTAAAGCAAGGAGGGAAGGAAACCCAGGAGAAGAGGGCACAGAGGCAGAGCTCCCTTTTTAAAGGATGTCAGTAAAATCATTAAATGTTATCATGGTCTCCTTAATTACAGACCACTCAACACCATCCCAATGCAGGAGGGGGAAGAGAGGTTTACCAAAAAATGCATACCCCTAGTTCAAGGGAAAGCAGGACAAGACCAAAGAGCTGCAGGCCAGCTGCAGAAGACCACAAAAGTGCGAGTCGATAGCGTTTATCAGCAGCCACATTGTCCCCATCAGGGAGAAAGGAACCATGAGTACAACAGGTCTGACCAAGGACAGCCCTGGTGATTTCCAGCAGCATTTGGCCTCTGTCATTGGCCAGAGAGTGGATGCCTAGTTGAAAATAAACATTTAAATGCAGCCATCATGTAGTCCTGAAACACATCCCTTTTAGTCACGTTTTTAACGTGGCAGAGGCTAAACCTGGGTCACCAAGAGTAGTTCTGGTAAACCATTGCAACAAACACAGCTCCGACCTTTCAGAACTTCTGACCCGTGTCAAAACAAGATCCAGAACAGGTCTCCAAGTAGTTCCTGGGGTCTCCCCCAAGGCCAGGGGGCAGGAGGCAGCTTGCTGGCCAGAGCCGCTCTCCCAGGGCAGCCACAGGGAGACGGGTCAGAGGCCAAGAGCCAGTGCCCGCGAGCAGCAATGCTGCCCCTGATGCCAAAAGCCACCATGCCCCGCTGAGAACAAGGTCTCCCCGTCTCAGCCCAGCAGTGAGGGCACACTGGGACACCCTTTCCCACGTATTTCCGTACCCCACGCTGCCCCTGGAGCACAGGGTGGCCCCAGAGCCGCCATGGGTCGGGTCTGCGCCGGGGGAAATCACAGCTCCTGCCCTGCAAAGGCTTTATCTGAGAAGCAGGAATCCAATAATAAGAGCTTGCCAGTTTGGCACCCAGCATTGTAACAGATCCAGTTACCAGCAATTAGACGCTCCACCCCGATTAATTTGTGCTAGAAAGACTATGACAGTTTTAAACAGAGAGCTTGATTATCTGTTCAAACTATTTGCCAAAGGTTGGGGTGACTTCTCTGCCATTTAAATGCTGTATATTAAGGCTGGACATTTTACACAGAAGTATTTACTGTAGTTTAAATGAGACTTATTCAGAGAAGTATTTTCATTAAACAAGAGGTTAGACTCGATCGTACAATGGACCTCTGTGATTAGTCATGGACCCGGCTTTGCCAATTCACGCTGAATTTTCAAGCTATGCACTCGTGCAAAACTCTGCTTTATAGTCCTCCATAATACTGTCGGTTGCTTCTGCAGTTATAAAACGTCTCCTGCTGTATTTCCACGTGCCCTTCTCCCATGGGTTGCTTATGCCACACTTTACGTTATTTCAGATCCCGTCTTTGTGCGGGCTGGGGACACCACAGGCGCTGGGACCCCGGGGCTGTGCCCGGTGGCCTCACTCCTCTGCTTGCTGCGCAGATGAAGAGCAGCCCGTGATTTCAGGGGTGTATCTCACAACAGTTTAAAGAGCTGCCCCTGCTAACACCCTGCTCCAAGCCACTCATCCCTGCCTCTGTGCTGTGTCTTCAGCTGGAAACTCATCTGTAAATTGTCTTGCAGGGGTCTGCTTTTGGGCGGTTATTTTGTTTAGTGGGTCCAAGCAGTCAGTGAGAGTTGGTTACGCTCCTACTGCAAGGTACACACGGGGAGGGCAGGGCTTAAGGTTTGGCTTGACCATTCCTGTTTTACCCATAGCCATCGCTTTGCTGCCTTACTCAATATGAGGTCCTTCCGAACAGGAGCTCTGATCTGGGACCATCTCCACTAGGGTACGAACAGTCTCGTGTACTGCGGAGGCCACTAAAAGCACCAGCAGGACCTGCCACGTGATCCAACCCACGCTCCATCCAGTTGAATTACAGATCTCTGGCAACAGATTGCATCAAATCCTTCAGAGCAACCCAGGCAGTGTTTTGCTACAGTGAAAAAATACTTGCTAGATTTCTGGGCTTACTGGTTAAGTTACTGCTTTACACATTTGGTATGAGCAGTTGTATTACTTGGGATGACCAAAGCATCTCTACTGTAAGCGTGGTGGGTGCTGATTTAATTAGTAAGACCAAGTTGCAAGAAAAGACGTGCATCAGAAGTATCACCATTATCAGGTTACTTGCTGCTTAGCTGTACAGGCATAAACAGGCACCCCATCCTGCAGGACACACGCAAGTCATCAGGAATACTTACGGTAACTTTCTATTCTAGTTGGTCCTTAATTCCTTCAAGAAGAGGGCAAGCAAACATCTGCCAGGAAGGGACGAGCTGTTGAGCTCCCAAGGGGTCACTCCCGGTTTCCCTCGGATCGATGACGGTGCTGCCAGCAGCTGCCTGCGTTCGCCTGCGCACAGGTTACCAGCGCTGAGCCGATTCTCGCCTGTCCTCCTCGCTCTCCATCCAACCTGCAAGTATCCACCCTTTCTCACCAGCCTCTGCAACTTTCAGTGGGTTTTTTCCTTGTTTCTTTTAAGCCACAAACTTCTTTCAGTCTTGCACCCAGTATGTTCCCTTCTATTTTTGAAGTTTCCCCTCAGATTTCTTTGCTGACTCCTGCCTTTACTTGCTTTACTGACTTCACATCACCACCACCCACCTGAGCCAGACTAGCGTTAAAAATGGCAATATATTCCTCAGATTAGGTGGAAAACATTTTTCAAGCCATAACCTACAGAAACCCAGTGTTTTCCCACCTTCAGCACCCTCATTTCAGCAGCAAAATCACATGCCTCCCTCTTATAAGCACTTTGTGGTAAGAACACCCCGTGGCCCTCTGCAAAACAACCTAGTGTGAAGTTAGCCTTTCCTGGAGCGGGAGGCTGGGCTGGGCAACCTCCAGGGCTGCCTTCTCAGCTCAACTATTCAATGGTTTAGGCTATAATCTCCCTGGAGCAAAGACCACCTGAAACAGGATTCCGTTGTTTTTTGGAAAGGACACAGGTGAACACCAAGTGCTCGCAGCAATAAACATGCGTTCCCTATGTAAACGCACTCTGCGTGCGCTCCGAGTGCTCTCCGTCTTACGCAGCGAGTCGTCACTCCCAGCAGAAGGAATACTGAGCACATACTCTCCAAGAGGCATCTTTGGTCTTCTGAGTGCTCTCTCCTGTAGTAAAAAGGTCTTTGGCCCTTACGCTATGAGAAAAAAACCCAAATCTGCTGGAGCCTTAACCCATACCGTGAAAAGCTACGTGCTAATTTAAGAAACAATGATACAATTATTTTGCTGTGATGCATAGGGCAATGGCACCCATCCGGCTACACACGTCTATTTGCTTGTGGTACCGAGATTACGGGTGGGGTTAGGAATCACATCACCAAACGGCTCTTTAAGCTGTCGTCGACAGTCTTTCATTAGGGCTTTTTAGACTCAAACCGCAAAGCTAAATTACTCACACCTTTATTTGAACAGACTTTCCTCACCCACCTCTGCAAAATCACCCCATGCGCTCAGCTCCCCCTCCTGCCCCCATGGGCTGCTCGGCACAGGGGGCGAGCGACGGTCACATCAAAAAGGCGCAAAGATGCACTTCTGCTGGGTGATCGCCTCAGCCAGCTACTTGCTCGCAGCAACAAGGGAAAGCTGCAAAATACAGACGTGTAAACCTTAAAAACTGAGTCCATTTTGTTGCTCCATTCCCACGTCTTACTGGAAAGCTGGCAGCAAAAAGCCTCAGCTTGCAGATTCTGCAGACAGACGTTTGGGGAAAGACTCGCGTCGGCAGAAAGAAGAAAGCGAGTGACGGAGCAAAACGGCCGCTGGAGTCGAGAAGCAGAGAGAAAGCGGGATGAAGCGGATGAGTACAGAAAGCCTGCCATGTGAAAAGGAGATGGGGGGGGGGGATGAGTTATTAGCAGAGGTTGGAAAATTTAATACAGGAGGATGGAAAATTATAATAGAGGAAATAGGAGTGGGAGGAAGCGGTCGTGGGACATGAAGGGGCAAAAACAGCTGTAAAAGGGTGGGGGAAAAATCAAAACCACATTTACACCCATTTTTCATCCTAAAAAGGGAGATTAAAGATTTGCATAGGGAATAGGTCTGAATCAGTTTAAAACGCTGAGTGAGAAATACCAGAAAGCAAACCACGAAGCTAGCAACGTGTCGTGTTTCCAGGCCCAGAACTCAAGCGACTCCAGGAGTCCAGTCAGATGCCTTCTGCAGCGATTCAGTGGAGTCGGGCACAGGGAAGTCCTGATTTCTCCAGGAGACTGTGGTCTAAACCTGGACTCGCTGGGAGCAGCAGACACTCAGGGAAGCATAAGGATGTTAACGACAGAGACAAAAGGACCCATATGGCTTTTGAAAACTTGTCTCCAGTTGTGCCTATCGGTTTGTTGTCCGTCATCACGTTTTCCCTCCTGCACATCTCCCTAATTTCCATAGACAGCACATCAGTTACTGGGCTTCAGTAATTCCTAACACCTGCTGTGCATATGTCCATCTTAGAAATAAATCTATTTCCCTCCCAGAACTTGTGCTAGCCCGCTGAAGAGATGTAACATCTTATGCTTTTGAAGAAACTGCCGAAAGTGCCGGTAGATTCATTTGTTCCCCTAAGCCTACAGAGGAGGGCTGTGAGGAGTAAGCGCCAGGGACGTGGTGCAGCTGCTGGTGAAGGGTTTGCACCCACCAGCCCTGCTTTGCTGCTCACTGTTGAAGGTGTAGAAGGTCGTCACCTACTTTGAATGATGATGAAGTAGAAAAGTAATGGGAAATAGAAGTAATTGTAAACAATCATTTAGAAGTGAAACTAGACATTTTCTAGCTAGCTCCTTTTGAGTGCCCAAATGTTGTCCATGTTCAGTTGCTAGGATTTGTATTTCAGAGTAAACAGTCACGTGGATGTGCTCTGGAGCTACACAGAATTCTTGCTTTTATGCCTTTTGCTGCTGGATCACTGCAGCCACTGAAAATATCTGGTGCCCCTGTGCAGCAGAGTTATTTGAAGCTACCAGGTCTAGTGATCAGTCAAAGTCCTTTGTTTAAAAAAAAAAAAAAAAAAAAGAGTAGGTAGCATTCATATCTTTCCTCCACTTGACCCAAGACAAGCCATCAAAGTGTTTTTTTCCTTCCTCCCCCCCCTTCCCAATAAATAAGAATGGAATAGGATAAAAAAGAAGCTATTGTTCCGACCTGATCAAAAGCAGAAGAGCACATCTCTGTTCAAAGGGAGCCTGGCCGGGGCCTCTGCTTCAGACGGGGTGAACGCGCTCAGAAACGCCTGTAACCCTCTCCCCGCCGGGCAGACAAGGCCACCCTGGCTGAGCATTTGCTTGGCCACTGCAAACCTCACCCTAACCACCACCACTAAAGCCAACGTGCTGGTGTCCCTATGGGGAGCAGGGAGTACAAAAAAGGGCCGGCAGCAGCAGATGGAGGTTGACAAGACTTTTTTCTCTTTTTTTTTTTTTTCTTTTTTCTTTCTTTCGTTTCGAGCAAGTAGCTCGCTGAACCGATGCACACCCTGCCATCTCAGCCTTCAGCCTGAAAAGACACAGAAACCAGCTCCATGAGAAGGAACAGCCACTGGCTGGAAACTATCGACTCTGAGTGCAAGTAGTTGACACTGGTGATCACAGGTTGGGGAGGGAAACACTTCTGTGTGGCAAGAACCCTTCACACGTCCTTTGCCTCAGTGTCACTTGCTTCTACAGTTGCAAGGCTATTTGCACAGGCGCCAGCTTTAACAGCATGCAAGATTTCCAGAACGCATCTTTCAGCCAGGAAAACAGATGGATTTTTTTTAATAGTGGCTTAGCAGTAATAAAAAAGTAATGTATTTCTGGCTATTTAGATAGTGACGTGGCTAAAACAAACTCCTTTGTTTTCAGCAGCTGTTAACAATACCTGTAGGGAGCTGTTCCCAAGGCAGTTATCTCTGGCACTGGCGGCAGGAGGATGTAAACAGCGTGTATCAAGTTAATGGAAAACACTGAGCAGCCAAATCTGAAAGGAGCTGTGTTGAGCTGGGCCTCTCTCAGGGATTACATTCTCACGTGTAGCAGCAGCGGCAGCCATGGCTTTCAGAGGGCAGGTCTTCCTGGGGGCGGTCAGCCAGGCTGTGCCGCAGTGCTGCTCAAGCGGCGTGGCCAGAGCTGGAGCAGCCCAGGGTATGCAATTACAGCCGCAGCACAGGAGCTCGGGGTCAGCACGGAGCTAACACGCCGTACGCCTCCAGCCTGGAGCTGGCTCGGGTCTCATTAGGTCGGAGCCAACGTGTGGCTGTCTGCATCCGTCCACGCAGACATACCCTATGATTAGAAAGATACCGGTGGGTTATTTTGGATGACATAGTCCGGACTTGTACACTGTGGGAGGTGTGATGGGAAACTCTTTCTGTCTTGATAATTTAACGAGCTGTTGTAATGAGGGATGCACTGAGCCCCTCATTTGTATGCAGTTCCCACATGAGATGTGAATATTAAATTCCTCTAAGTATGAATCAGCACCTCTTACTCCCACAGCTCTTTCCCCTATCTCTCCATCTCCACCAGCTCCACAGCTCCAGATCCCCTCATGGTCCCCTGGGCTCCTCCACTTTGCTGCCCCCTCCGCAGCCACTGCAGGGAGAGGTGCTCCCCAGTCACACTCAGAAGCATCGGCCCTTCGGCAGAACAAAGACGGAGAAAACATCTCGGTTATTTCTTGCGAGCCAACTGTGACCGCGCTAGCCCCGTGGCCTGCTAGCGTTTGGGAAAATTGCGTGACATGGGAAATTAAACCCCCAGGGCATCGCTGTCTCTGACAGCTGGTAGTTTAAATAATGAATTGGTAATTATAAACCCTTTTGAAATAAAAATGAAGTTTTAAAAAAAACCATAAACTTTTGAGACACACCTTTTGAGGGTGAAGGGCTTTCCCACGTAGACTCCGCTGGCAGCCATCACTCAGCACTGGCAGACAGCAGGTGCTTGCCACTCCGTACGGGGAGAGACACACTCGCCGAACGAGAAAAGTCAGGGGCTGAACTAGTTTGCAAATAGCAGCAATTCCAGTACAAAAATCATTTCCATAGCAGAGGGGAGGAAGTGCTCCCTGAGGACAAGGAGGCTGGCTGGCTTTCGCTTTTTTCCTGCTGAATAGATGTTCTTTTGTATGCAGTGAAGAAGGAAAAAATAATGGGAGAATGGGCTGCAATGTAAAAATTCAGAATTGGAGTGGAAAAGTCACTACCTGCTCCTGCAAAACAGGCTATTCTCTATTTCCAAAGTCCTGGGAGTTGTAACCAGTATTTCTCAACAAAGTGCGCTAAGCTAAAAGGCATGAAGATAGCGACAGATCCAGACTTGTCAGCGCCACGAACATTTGTCTTGGCCACAACATATGACGTGCACACAAAGTGCTGCATCTACTACCTAATGCCTTCCACGCTATACTCAAACCTGTGCAGAAAGTCCCGCCTCAGAAACGTTCAGAAACTGAAGTTAAATTGTGTGTCTCAGTATGAAAACCAGCCCAGCATTCTAAAGGTCGGGACTTCTGCTGTGAAGTCCTTCCTTTTCGCACTTTCCCAGAGTCACCTACAGCCAGACTCCAGTTGCTTGAGATCTCCAGGACAAAAGCCAAGAGTGTAACAGGAAGGAGAAAGTACAAACCTCATACCCAGCAAATGGGAACTTTATTAAACTACCAAGTTACTCCGAAATGTATAAATGTCCCATTAAATACATTCAGTTTTCTTTTACACAGATTTATAGAAATTTATTTACATATTCCAAACACATTTAAATTATTTTCCAAGCTTGCTACCAATAAAATTTTTTTGTTGTTTATTTTTAAAAAAGGAAAAAAGTCAACCATCTGCTCTTGCAGATGCGCATACATACACACAGATACAAATAAGAAGGGAGCTGCTTTCGTATCTAACCCGCAAGGAAGGCAGTATCCAAAAAGCTTATAGGGTTTCAAGGAAAAATTCGCCTTTGCCAAAAAGCGGGCTATAGAAATCCTCCCTGTGGGACAGACTCAAACAAGAGGCCCTATGCAATACTTTACGGTGTTTGGGTACGTTGTCTGCATCAAGATCTGCTGGTACGTGGGAAGAGCCAAAGGCCCCTCGCCAAATGCAAAACACAAAGCTAGCTGTACCTGGTACTAGCCCGTGAGAAGCATGTGAGCAATTAAATGGCTCATTCTCATTGAATTACGCGCTCCCAGCACTGAGCAAGAGAGCAGACAAACAGATCTACTGCTAGTAGAGTCAACGCCGCTTGTCCAGAGAGATTTTCCTTTTAATTTTATTTTGTTCTTCAATGAGGCTTCACTCCTAAGTGAATAAAAAGGCAACTCTTTAAAGAAGATGCTTAGGAGAACAGCGATCGGTTTCCCCACCTACACACGCTTCTCTTGGGAAGATGCACAGCGTGCTGACCAAGTTTTCCCTCATTCTCTGTACCTCAGTCTGACAGGAGTTAAAATTTGTATCTGCAGGAAAAGAGAGGTGGTTTCATTTTGTAAAAAGCTTATCAAATACTAGTTTAATTCACCCTTTAGAGTCTTTAAACATTAAAAACCACATTTGAGCAACCAAGGAAGTCTACAAAAACATCATCATGCGTAAGCTCTGTGTTTCATGCTAGATATTCATGTTGACAAGGAGAGGGAGAGGAGGAGGAAGAGGCGGCAGGGAAACTAATGGCTCAATCAGAGCCATTGCAACATTCAAGTAATTTGGTAGTAGATAAACCAGTGGAAACATGGAATGGTAAGAAAGTGCTCAGCACTACATCGCAGCCTTCAAGAGCTGAACTGCAAACATCCTTGATATGTATCATAAATATATGGCACTTCTGTATGACCAAAAGCTGGCAAGTTTGCTTGTGACCGAAACGAGTCAGGAGTAGTCATCATCCCAATGGTTATTTTTTGGCCCTTCCAACAGGCACAGCATCCAGCCGTGCTGCTCGGTGCAGCACCAGCCGTATCCACTTGTGCATGCAAGACAATGCTGCCACATTCTTGGAGAATTAGCCTCCTGCCCAGCAGAAAGCCTTCTCCAGACACACATACACATTCATAAAACATGCTATAAATTCTTCAGTGAGGTTAAAGACAGCCGCAAACAGCAAATGTCCAGTTTTACTATTTTTTGGCCAGCAGTTCCCAGTGTGTCCAATCGCCAGCAATGGACTTCTCAACAGGCAAAGGGAGTTCCTGAATCCGAGGAACTGAAAATGACGGAAAGCACAATCACCTAAGTTCCTTTTCAGTACTGTTCCACAGGATTCACTTTGACATTGAATAAGGAACTAACCAGCACAAAGGCTCGAGTCTTAGGAAGAATCTTATGTACACAAAAACTGGCCTTTATCCATGCTTTCTGTCACAAAGCGCTTCATCTTAACTTCTTTAAAGCTTTTGGTGACCTTCTGTATCACAAATATGCAAAGATTTGCTGTTACGCTGGTATTCCATCACAGTAGCTTCAAATACATTCAAATTCATATAAAGGATTTAGACCAGAACACAACTACTTGCCCTTTTCCAACAGCGTGCCGTGCTTTAACAAGCACACGATGTTGCTTGTCAGCAGTGTTACTGTTTTAAGGAATTTCACGACACAGACATCCAGTGCTTGAACAAGTGTTCACATTCCAAGATTCAAAAAACTCCTCGCCCTTATTTCAGTAACGGCTTCAGTATTTTACCAATTGTGGTCCTGTTCGCATCTTTCAGTTTAAGAGAGGCCTTTTCCACCGTTCCCTGCTCCTTTGGTGCAGGCTCTACTTTAGTGCTGACACCTTCTCCCTGCAGGATGCTTCTTCCAACCACTCTGGCACTACTTGCTCTCTTTAAGGTACTCACACTGTTCTCCTTTGGGCTTGGATCATCCGAGCTCGCTGCTGGCTTCACTTTAGGCAGCCTCTGGGACACAGACCTCATGATGGTTGGAGGTTTGGATGAGCTGGATAGATCCACTTTTGCACGCTTTGAAGAAGAAGCCACTGTATTCCTCGCAAAGTTTGGGACAGTGGATGGTGTTTTGGGAACACTGACTGGGGCAACCTTGGTGTCATCTGTAGGCGTCTGGGGTTTTACACTGGAGCGACACATCTTCGTTTCATCGATCTTTGATTTGACATTACTCCTAACAGGTTTGGAACTTGGCTTCTTCAGAGAGACTCTGTCCCTCTCAAAATGAGCGCTGCTTGAGGTGACAGTACCCCTTTGTAACTTTGGCTCTTCTACCGACATGCTATGCCTGTAAGGACTTCTTGGCAGTGTGTCTGTTGTGCCTCGGACAGAGCTGCGACGGGACAGCCGACTTTCCACTGCACTAGTTTCACGAAGTGCCGGCTTGGCTTCCGGCTTTTTCACACTGCTCGGTGCTCTGTTTGACCGAGAAATAGGCACCACCTTCCTCATACTTTCATTCTCAGAGGCATTCAAAGTTCTTACAGGTCTGGAAGGAGCTGTGTGGCTAGGGCGAGTGCCACTGGATTTTGAGGAGCTTGGAGATCTATCTTTCAGAGAGTTTCTCTTTGGTCCTGCTGGGTCTTTATTTTTCACGGGCTTTTCTTTAGGAAGGGTGTGCTTGGCATCATCCTTATCGTTTGTGGAAGTGTGAAGAGAGAGATCCTTGGCAGAAGCAGAATTCAGGTTTGAGAAGAATGTTCTAGCCCTGTACTGAGCATCATTCCCAGAAGAATGTGCTTTGCCAGCCTCACTTCTTATTTCATTGCCTACCAATTTAAAATCATTTCCCTCTTCAGAGTCCAAAGTCAAAGAACAATCAGTCGTCGTATCTGACACGTAAAACATTGGCCCATCTTCCCTACTTCCCGAAACACTTGTATCCATAGACATGGGGCTGCTGCTGCTGGGCTCTGAAGCCTCACTCTTGCAACCCACTGCCTTGGCTTTATGGTCGTGGGCCTCTCTGGAACTTCGGCAAGCTGGAAGCAGGTCGTCATCGGCAGTGCTAAGGGAATGAAAGCTGAGGTCATCTAGAGTCTCCAAGTCTGTTCCACCAGCATCCTCTAAATATATTAAAGGTGCATCCTCTGCAGGCTTTGCTCCTTGAATATCAAACTTACGTAATCCTTTAACAAGTTCACGCTCCTCAATTGCAAGTGCCAGAGCATTTATATCTGCGGACTCCTCGCAGGACACATTGGAAGCATGCGTGCTGTAGTCGGTGCTTCTCTGTGAGTAACGGGCACCAGGACTGGCCGAGCCGCCAAAGTGACTGGACTGAACTGGAGGCACCTGCAGTAGGCCACCACTTTTCACTTTGGTTTCAGACTGCTGGTGTAAGTGCAAGGTGTTTAAGTTGAGATCTCTCGTTTCTTTGGATTCAGTCCAGGCTACGCTGGGTCTTGCTTGTCGGGCATTTGCACGGGGAAGGCTGTTGAACTTGTTTGGATCCTCATCTTTTGAAATTTCCAGGAAACTCTGCAACTCCCTGTCTGCAGTAATCCCCAGGGAAAGTCGAGAGCGTCTGGAATTGGGGTTTCTGTATGAAGGGCTTTGAGGTCTCTGCTGCAGGAAGGGAAGAAATTCTTCAAGTCCTTTTTTGGCCAACATCTCCACATCATTTTCACTGCTGCTCCGTCCAAAACTCCCAAGCTCTCCAGCTGCCCAGGATCGACGCTTCTCTTCCAGCTCCTTTCGCCTTTGCAGACTATGCAGTTCCTGGATCTCCCGTTCCCTGTTTTCCTGACGAGGAAAAGCATAAATACATGTCTCAGAGGACAGTATCCCATGCATGAAAACAAGTCACACTCCTCTACCTTTCCCTTTATTTCTTCCCATGGAAGTTAGCTCCTACTGCTACCACCCTCTGCCAACCTCCAGTACATACACACACGAAATCACCATGGCAACCGCAGCGTGCAGCCATTAACCACATGGAGAGCGGTTCCCTGCATAGCTAATGCTGGCGACACATCAGTCCGGTCACCATAAGAAAAAAAATGCACAAGTCCTTGTAGAGACCAAGAACGTGACCTATCAAAAGCAGGTAGATGTCAAGTCCAGCCAAAGAGTTCTTGCTATAAGATGAAGAGCTTCAAGTCCCCACTAAATTTAAAGTAGGCAGCTTTATCGGGCGAGTTCACCTCTACCTGATCATTACGTTCAAATTTTAAGACAAACTTGTCTGACAAGCACACAGCCAAGGTGTTCCTTCCATCCTCCCTTATTACAACGGCAATTGCTCCTCAGCAGGTGCAGTTTCCACAGGGTGCTGCTTACCTCTGACTCAAACATTACCAATCGGAAATTTTGTGAAAAGACATTACTTATTTGCATATGAAAGCAAATAGAAAAATTTACACAATGCCTCATTATCACTACTTAGACATCAACTGACACCACTCAAGGACCATTAATCAATGCCTCATCCCAGTTTTGGATCTCATATTCACTACTGGCTTCAAAAAAACCTGGCAAGTATTGCACATAAGTTGCCCAGGGCAGGCTGAAGATTTTGGCATCTAGGCTGAGGGTGTTTGGTTCAGGAAGCCGTAGGAAGAGGTAGTTTGTGTTCAAAAGACAACACAGTAACACCTTTTTACTAAATCATTAGCAGTGGATTACTGGAAATATCAACATTTTTAACGGTCACCTCTAGGATTCAGATTTACTCTAGCTGAGCCTTTGGTTAAATTTTCCAGGTTGTTTTCTGAAATGAAGAACTTGGTTTTCTAGAACCAGTACAGCTATAGCAAAAGAAAGAAGTGGGAGGCTAGTCTTGACAGAGGATTCAGAAATTACATAATTTCCCAATATGTTGTTAAATCTGCTCTAAACAACGACACACTGTTTAAAAAAAGCACACCTATATTTGTTACTGTTTAAAAAACTCCACATCTATATTTGTCTGAAGCACTGTCTGGCTTGATCTGCTCATTGTTTTGCAACAGAAGAGCTGCAAAACTAGAAAAAGCGCCTGAAAGCTTTCAGTAAACAAAAGCCTAATGCTGAAGTTCTCTTTGATGAATGGGTTAATCTACACCTCTTAAAGTGGATTTGAGACTACACTGGGCTCTGAAAGATAAGATGCACTAGAGATCTAAGAAACCTGAACAGCTAAGAAAAAAACCTTGCATTTCAGGAAAAAATGTCTGTGGCAGAAAGCTTTCTTTCACAGGTATGGAATTACAGAATGAATTCTTGCCAAATGCTGAAGCTCAACTTTAAATATCCCATTGTAAAGAAAAATACTTTAAAATAGTTGTAGATATTATTCCATATTAGACATGCAACATTTTAACCTCCCCCAAAACATGTTTCAGGACATTTTGCTCCAATGAAAAAAAAATAAAATAAATCTATTTTAAGCACTCATAGACATGTTAAAAAATTGCCAAAAAATGGTTAAACATTTGAAACATGTGCACATAGCCACTGTAGCATAAGACATCTTTTTACACTGCTGGTTGTGATGTCCACACATCACGTTCATTTGTCAGAACTGCAATCTTCATTCTGAACCGTTTCGTTAATTTTTTCGGGACAGAGGTTAATCCCCACAAAATACCTAGTAAGCAAATCCCCTCAATAGTTGCAAATAAGATTCTGATTTGTCATTTTTAGAGTGTGACTACTTACTAGAGAGATAAGATGATCCTCATTGGACCTTGAAGCAACAGCTGTCCCACAACCACTTGTAATGTGTGACTATGAATTAAATCCCCAATCCCAAATAATTAAACATGTATGTACGTATGAAGTCACCTCTCACTAAAATGTCTGCAATAGCTACCACCATTTGGTTTTATATATCTGTATAATGTTCACACGTATGCAGAACTACTTGCTATCTTGGGTGGTAAAGGGTAGGTAAACTAATGGTACAACAGGCACGTTAACTGAACATCATGTCAGCTTGGTATAAATCAGGATTGTTCTCTCTTTTCTGAACTAAAGCTCTTATACAAAGTGCTGTCAAATGCAGATTGCGTAAAGCAGAAAAATAAAGAAATGTGCAGATCCATCTAATTCATGCTATTTTTAAAGGCCTAAAAATATTTGTAACCATAGGCAGTCTTTGCTGAACCAAAACTGTAATCAATACCAACACTGTTCCTTCATCTTACTATACTTCCCGAATTATTTGGGACCAATTCAGGGTAATTTGGAAATGAACGGTCACAATGGCTATGAGGTATCTTTGTACTGTAGGCCTGTTGAATTTCTTGAGTTTTCACCACAAAAAGCACTTGAAAGAACAAAGTAGAAGACAGACTTTATTTTACTTGGCAAAGTGTGTGTAGTCATGTAAAGGAGGGCAGGGGAGAGCCTGAGCTAGCACTGATTCAGGCTGGTATGTCCATGTAACGTAATGCCACATCTCAAGGCCTTTCCAGTGATCTAACATTACCAGCCCAGGGTAATGTCTCCTCACCAAAAGAGGAGGAAGGAGCCCACTTACAAGATAGCCGATAGGCTGCCCTGACTTATCTCAACGATGCAGAGCAGTGGGACTGCACAGAGGACTGGGCAGAATGACCATTTCCCACCTGGCTTCAGGAAAGTAATACCCACAAGACGGCAGTTTGCTGTAGCCATTTGAGCAAATATATCAAATACCACAAGATAGAAAATATCCCTTAAGCAGAAAAAACAGCTTGATAAATTTAATACCTATTGCAAATGCGTGAGAATCTCATTCAGTGCTCTTACCTTAACAGCCTTGTTGAATCTTATGCAGAAGTCCCTAAATATCTGGAAACATTCATCCAGCTTCATAGTTTCTTTGTCTTCACAAAAAAAGTCAATGAGAGCATTTCCCTCCTTTTGTAATTCTCGTTTCTGGTGTTCAAGCTCCTTTAGATGTCTTACAGCAAACTATAGCAAAACACATGCATGGCGTGAACCAGACAGAAAAATTCAAGTCACAACAGTCACGTATGTATTAGGAACTTAGGAAATTCACATTCCAACCTAGGAGTTATTACAGAGCCCAGGACAGTGACAGACCACTTCAGACCACTTGAAGCTCCACATGACTTATTTTCCCTGCCATTTTCAACTAAGCATAAGTGGATTAATTCCTCCTCCTCCCTACTTTTCCCAAAAGCCAATGTAGATAAATTCATGGATATAAATCACAGAATCAACTTCGTCCTAAGTTGACCCTAGACCACAATAAAAAAGGTTTTCAATGCCAGAAAGTAAGGAACTCCTGGAAATATGCATATTTTAATACATCTAGAAAACATCCCCATGAAGTAGCACTTTGAATTGTAAGCGTAGAGTGATACAGACAGGGTTGGAATAGATTAGTGAATTTCTCAGGGAGTAGATTAGTGAATTTCTCAGGAGAAAGAGAATAAGGGCTGTAGTTAGACTTCGAGCAGGAGAACTGCTTAAAAAACACTTTGAGCAGTTGCCCTGCTGTCTCCTCTATCTGCATCACCAGCCATTCAATCCCATCCTTGCATAATCCCAGATCTGAGACTACAGAGCCTCAAAGTAACCTGGGGAGAAAAGCTGGTTGTGAGAAAAATCAGTTCTCTGACACTAGCTCATGTTCACCTAAATACTTTTGATACTGCAGCACTGGGGTGGCAAGAGGCAGCTGGAGGCACTGGTGACCCTTTAAGCCAACCCTGCTGCCACAAAGTTACTTGGCAAATTACACCAGTAGGGTAGGAACAAATCCTACTTGTTAGTCTTTAAAAAAAAAAAGTGTTGAATAAAAAGCTGGCTTGAAGATAAACTGGACAATTGATAAAAGCATACATAGAAAATTAGTTCCTCCCACTTATTTCAGTAATTTATTCATGAGGATGAGATAATGAAAGCTGACTTTTAAATCAGCTTGCTTATCACCTGTAATTTAGAAACAAAAACCGGAAATGTTTATGTAAGGTATGCATTTGTAAAATGATTTTTTCCCCAACATTTCTTTTGGAATGTGGCCTAAACAAGGTTGTAGTGTTACATAAAATGAGCTATTAAATTAAAAAAAAATCCCAAACATGTTAGAACATAACATTAAAGAGTCTGGGTGTAATGAATAAAAGCCAATAATTCAGAGTGAATGAGGACAGGTATTTCAATCTCAACCCACCCCTGTCTTCATCAGCTTCTCATCTCCTGAAAAACTGCAGGGACTATTAACTACATTTGCAAGTTGAAAATCAGGGCAGGCTAAATTCCAGATCAACACCTGCTTTCTTGCTTTTAATAATTATCTATAGAGTGAAGCAGAAAAATCATTTAACTAAAGTATAATACATGTTTCTCCAGGCATCACCATGTACTCAGAAAATAACAAGAACTCTGTTTCAAAGTTAAGTGCTATGCACATTCATGTCTATAAAGTCACTGCAGTACTAAAAAAGAAAAGGAGAACCCACCCAGAAGTAATGGTATGGCTCAGAATAACACTGTGCTAAGGGTAAATCAGTAGAGAAAACAGTCCCTTCACCTTCCAGCTGCTAACAATATCTCTTCAGTCACCCAGCAATCAGGGTTCACATGCATAGCACAGCCTCAGCTAAAACTGACATGCTCCAGTATAACACAACACGCAGATACTATATTTTGGGCAGCTGAGAAACCAGAGACCAATCCAAATTGTCTTATATTTTAACCACTGATCTTCATCAGTCATTTCACAGGTATTAAACACGCTTGCCTAACAAGCCTCAGGCAACGTACACTCAATATCCCTCCCTGTAAAAACACGGTCCTTCCAACACACTTACTTGACAAACAGCATGTAGTTGGAACACCTTTGTACAACTCATAGGGTAGACATATTAAAACAACGCTTCTGTTTATTAACATGTCCACACAAATTAGATTGAGCTGAGGAATGCTCCCGTACTCAGGCGATAGTAACACATTAACACAGTTATCCTACAAACCTGGAGAAAGCTTTCCATCTGGTGAAAGAGTTTTGGGTCTCGCCGAATGCTGTCTTTAACAGATGTTGCCTTGAAAGACAGCGAGTGGAGCTCTGCTTCTACATTATCAATGGATAACCTAAAAATAGCATATACAGAGAATGCTTATCGAGGAGGAAGGAGCTGCCCACAGGTTAGCCACAACGTGCTTCAAAAATAGATGTCTAACATGAGGTGCAACCTGGCTATCAAACAAGACCTGCCTGTTCAGGAAATCTTTCCAGAGTAGACACTGAAAGTTAGGAGAGAGATAAGCACATTTCTTCTGATTTGCAACCTGAAAAGATTCCCATGGGGTGTGGTTTCACAATTAATTCCAGCCAGTCCTACCCAACCTTACCATGAGAAAGGGTAATGCTGCCCTGCCTCTGACCAGCTGTTCCTTTTCTCTCCCTGGTACCTGTGCTAGCACTCATTTTCTAGATGGCCAGCCATGTCTGTGTACTGAAAATTAACCTAGGAAAAGGAAAAAAACCAGTTCGCTTCCCAATGAATCATTTGCTTGGTACAGCTGATTACATGACTGTTCAACTGCAGTAACTGGCACAAAAAGGGGGCCGCAAGGGATTGTCAGCCAGGACTACCCATTTTGGCAGTAGCATCAACATCATGAAACTGCATGTTACATTCTTCTAAGCAGTCATGGCAATATAGCCTACAGTCTGAACCTTATAACATTTCACCCTTCTACTGCATACCAGCAGCAAGGCTGCTCCTGTGGAGAGGCAACTCAGAAATCAAAGACCACAGGGAAGAGCTCTGAACCTATGTAATCTAAGCTTTATCCTGGGAGACCTACATTGCATACAATGGGAGCTCCCACCCAAATCTCTCAGTCACTTTGAAGGTAAATGCTTCTAAATCTATGGCATTTCCTTCACAAGAGAACTGAGCTTTGCCTAGGAATTGAAGGACTAGAGTTTCCAAAATGATAAAAACTAACAACTGCACGCATCCTCCTAACTAAGGTCATTTCACCAGCAGCATGACTTGAAAACAGTAAAGCTGAAGAATTTGTGGCAGAGTGATCAAAGTGTACGTGACAGCGGATGGTGACAGCATGCCTGAGTTTGTCAGCGCACACACAGATGAATATAATGTGTGCTGTTTTTTCTCTGCTTATTTCATCTGCAAAGGTTAGTTCCCTGTTCTGGGCAGATCATGGATGTTTTTGCAAACAAGAAAAACAGCAGCAAATATAGGCTGTATTTCTCTGCCTGTGAAGGAGGAAGAGGATGGCCTAACAAGTAAGAAAGGCAAGACAATAAAAAAATAGAGACTATAACGGTAGTTGTTTTAACATGCACTGATTGGGAGATTTATGAGCAACTTGCACATGACAGTTGTCTCTAATAAAGATCTTCCTCATGCCCAGTGGTGAGACATGAATTTCGTTTTGTTTCATTTTACTGTACAGAGTGCATTCCCTGACTAGATTTCAGCATGAGTTACAACAGATGTTCAGCATTAACATATGTGATCAAAGAACAACGTGGTTAGAAAAAATATCACCAGATTTGGGATTCTGCTTATTCTCCTGCTGTTTGCCAGGGGGCTTGGATGCCGAGGGAAGCTGCATTCCCCAGCAGGCCACATGGCAGACTGCCAGAAAGGTGTGTGGGTTGGATGGCAGAAAGCCACACAGGTGGTCCCTCAAAAAATTTTGATTAACTCCATGGCCACTCCTTTCCTCAGAAGATTTCGGAGTCCTTTGCAGACGTTACTTAACCCTGCATCAGATCTAAGAGATTGGATCCATTTTACAGCTGGGAAAAGAATGTGAATAGATTGCCCAAAGGTCAAGAGTAAGGAAGTATCAAAGCTGGGAATAGAAAAACTCTAGCATTGCTACCTTCCAGTTTTGGGTTTTATCATACTGTCTCACAAAAGCAAGCACAGTTGGTACAAATCAGGTTCAGTTTAAGATTACGCAGCTAGAGGCTTTAAGATGAAAACAATACAGATCTCCAAACCCTTCAGATTTTCTGTCCAAGACAGAAATGGAGAAGAAAATGAAATACCAAAAAAGCACTTAACAGGAGCCAGGGACAGTACCTATACTTGGTACCAGATTTGGAAAAGTATTGTAGCCTACACAGACAGATGAAAATTGGTTTAAGGAAAAACAGTAACATTCTTTTAGTTCAATCCCTTAAAAGTAACATACATGCACATGTATTTGACAGAGACAAACCCACCAAAAACCTACAGAGATCATGTCAAAAAACCTCATACCTGAAGGCACATTGCAGGCATACTTTTGCTAGTAAATGGAAATGAAGCCCTCAAAGCTATAGTAAACATTTGTAAAGATCTCAGGTTTTGTGCCAAGACTTCTCAGAATAAGCCTTATTGCTTCACAAATAAGAAAATTCCAAGTCACAGCCTAATCTTAAGTTCTCAGTTTTCTTTTGGCTTACCTGGCGGCATCATGAACATCCCTAATTTTTTCTGAAAAGTTGAGAAGAGCAGCATCTTTCTTTTGGGCTTCCTGAAACAAACAGAACAAAGCCAAAACACACAATCCATTAACATTCCACCACCATGCCAAAGTCCCTAAGTCCTGCAGTTCTAAAGCCTTTGGGAGGAGGAAAAAAAAGTTCTCTCCTGCACTGTTTTTCTTCCCATTCAATCCTAACACAATCGAGTGGAGGACACCCCTCAACAAAAGGCTGGAATCAGAACTGGAAACTTTAAACAACAGCTTCCATTTCGCAGCGTACAATAATAGCTGCTTCTGCCAGTGAACACAAGCCACATGTATTAATAGGGAATGTCAGGGAAAGAACAATTTACTGATGCCCATTGTTCAAGCAGATATGATGTTTCCTGTGCAAACATCAATTAATACCCTATTGTTAGTTGACTGGAAATCTGTTAAGCCAGTTTGTACACAGATACCCAAAGTCACATACAGTCACATACAGCATTTAAATTCTCTCCCTTCTAAAATCAAGAAGTTTGAAGGAAGGAAAAGTAACTTGAAAAAGTCTGCAGCAGCTTTAAAAATACACATCAGTCACAGAAGGAGGAAAAAAATCCCACAACTCTACCAAAAACGCCGCTCGAAAGATTCAACAGGAAGACTGAAAGAATATTTATCAAAATAAGCCACTTCCACAGTGTAAGTATTCAGGACAATACGACAAAAGCTACAACAAGGAAGTTAGATGAGGGCAAGCTTTTACATGATATAAAAAAACTTCAGTTTTCCATGGGTTTCTGGATAGGATAACCAGACATAGGTAAACTGGTAAATTTTGTGGCAGGTGAAGATTAGGATCAAAACTGTAAAAAAGCTGCTTTTTCTGAGGCACATGGCCCCTTCTATTGTCTATCACCTATGGCTCTACATTTGCAGCAGTTGCTTATAACAGCAAAATAGTTTTTCTATACCAGAGCAACAAAATGCAGCAGACTCATCCCAGGTTTGTTTGCTTTTGTATCCGCCAGCTTGAGCAGTGACGACAGTTTAAATCCAACAGCATTGCCAGCATAACCACCCTGAAAAGAAATGAGCAAACAGCTGAGGCATGACATCAATGGACTGCAATACTAACAAGGAAGTTTGGTCAATCAGCCATCTCCATTTTAGATGTCACTTACCGCATTCATAATATTCCCAGCCTGAAGGACCAAGTGCAATATAGAATGCAGCTCCTGACAAGTCATTAACTCTGTAAGGAACAAGAAAATTGCTGTCTAACAATTGTTTGTTTACAAATATACACAGTTACCAAACTCCTCTTCATCTCAAGCTTTTAGAGGTGAAAATTTTTATTTCAACAGGAAACTACAAAAAACTGAAAAGGTTGTGGACAAAAAAAAGAAAGGTACTATATAATTCAAATTCACAAGCACAGTTGACAAACCTCAAGTACATGTTCAGACTTTAGCTTAGCAAGCGTGGTATTTCCAAGACAACCCCCAGCAGCTAACGAAACATTTGGGGCCTAATCCTGCAATGTGCAGTGTCTTATGCAAGCGGTTAAGTATCCTCACCACCTACTAATTCCAGTGTTCTGTACCCTGCAGGATCCATATGCCATGTGCCAGGATCAGGCTTTTGAACAATTATTGGGTTTTTTTGGGATACGTAGCCATAAGGTCTGAAAAGTTAAATAGGCAATGTTTAAATTTTCCTTGCTTATCCCACTCTGACTATGAATCATCATTTTATTTCTGTATGATCACCAACTCAGAGCGGCATTTATTTCACTTCAGTCACATCAAAGATGATTTAGCAAAAAGTTATATTCAGTGTGATGTAAAGACTTACATGGAATAAAACTCCCTTTTGAAGTTTTTCCATCACAGAAGCCTGTTTTGTACATATTTCCATTTTTTTTTTTTCGAAATGCAGAGCAGTGTTCTATCTGAATTTGTACACCTTTTCACGCAGCCACATATGAACACAAAACAATACGTGTGCCTAAAAGTCACTAGAGAGGTTGCCTTAGAAATAAGACACAGAAATTAAAAGCCATAAAGAATTAATAAATTAGCATTACACAAGTGGCACAGCTCCAAATAACTCCAAATTTGCAAGTGGCTATATGGTGAGAAAAATAACGAGCTGGTTTTAATGTAAAGTACTATGTTTTACACTGATGAACATAATAAAAGGTGGAATCCTTTTGATTGCAGTGTAAATACTTTTAAAAACTATTTTGCTTCAAAGTTCACATTCTGTAATTTACCCTGCATTTAACTGCTCAACACAATACACTAATCTATTATTTGGAAGCAGACACCTCTTGTATCTTCAGATTTCAGTATTAGCAGCCTAAAAACACAGAACTAATTAAATAACCTTTGATCTAGCAAGCTATAGGTGAGGAAGAAAGAGGAAAGAATACAAAAGAGAATACCAAGTTTCCTAAGGCCAAGAGGAGAAGGCAGCTTTTAAAGATTTTTGCATAGTAAGAGTCTGCTCAGCGTCACTACGATACACATCCATTTGCAGGCTAGATGTGAATCCATCAGGCTATTTAGACCATCCTAACCCTTAGTGATTATCAGCATTAGAATGTAAGTAAATATTCTCTCAGCTTAATTAGAAGGAAAGAAACATAGGAGATAGGAATAGAAAAGTAGACATAATTCCTAAACAGCTTCAGGCAATCAAGAAACCCTGAAGGGAAAAGACCAAATGGACCAGAGCACATGACACAAGTGGACTGAAAACAGAGAAGCTCAGTCAGTCTGATTTGCATGACTGGCCTGATGCAGGAGCTGGAGATCAAAGCATCTCCTCTGGAGGGAATGAATTCGTCAGTTCACAGATGTCCTGGGTGAAGGACATGAAGGACAATAGGGCGCGGCTGCTTTTACACATAACATATTCCCTCACATATGTCTGTTGCTCAAAACACAAAGAACAATGATTTGAAAGAGATCCCAATAAAAGGCTAACTCAAATCTCAGCCTAAGTTAAAGCACATTTTTCTGAGTCAAGAACAACTTGTTCAAACCCCACTGGTGGAAAAAACACACCAGGTTTTTCTCCCTTTCCTTTCACTAGAAATGACTATCCTAAGCACTCGTGCTCATAGTTGAATATTTTTCCTACTGTGGCTTTTTACACCACTAGAAGCAGTCTAAACAGTGCTCCAGTAGCCCGTCAAAAAATTGTCAGCATGAAATGGGAATTTCATACTGAGGAACTGGACAAATAAGCACTCAAGGCATTTGAAACGGTCAGTATTAACTTTTTACTGAAACCAGGAAATGAACTATTTTCCTGCAGAGTAGAAGACACCAGATTACCTTGTAAATAAACAGCTGCAGCGTTTCAAAACTTGTGAAATGTAGAGAACAAAAGATATGTAGAGAAACAGAGAACAAACACAGAAAACAAACAAAGCAATATTATTAAGTCTCTACAATAAATATTGCTAGGTCCTCAATACTACCACCTCAAAAAGCAAACGCATATAGAGAAATTTGGAAACTGTACACTGACCTCTGAATTTCAGAAAGAGTGAGCAGAGAGGTGTAACAACCACATTCAGAGAGTCAGTGATGCATGAATGAGCAAACTGTACTCAAAAGGTGATTTATCCTAATTTGACCATGAACACCTTTGCATCTGTCAGTTTCAAATACACTGCTTGTAGGCTTTGGTCATGAACTCATTACTAGTGCGTTCAAAGCCTCCAGATTTTTGATTTTTGGAAGCAAAGATTCACCAGGCACACCCTGATAGTATTTGTCAGAGGGGAGTTAGCTTCCTTTTAATAGCTAAGGTACCTGAAATTCAAGCTCTAGTCTTCATAATGCAGACTAATTAACCTGTTAACAAAAACAAGAGTATTACGCATGTCCCAACATGCTTAATTACCTTTTGTGGCCCGTCTTATAATTTTCATGTCATCCTGTAGAGAAGCACAGGAGGGTGAGAACTCTCTCTCTAACACCATGGCTTCAATCCTAAGAGCATAG
Organism: Psophia crepitans; assembly: GCA_013399095.1. Lineage (NCBI taxonomy): Eukaryota > Metazoa > Chordata > Aves > Gruiformes > Psophiidae > Psophia > Psophia crepitans. Next base: position 457,291 of record VWZZ01002163.1, on the reverse strand, counting down.
CTGGAGCACACAAACAAATAGGTTTAGAACTGACAGCCAAAAAGGAACATTAATCATGAACAGAATAAACCTACTATCTCCTTACTTTGGCACCTGGATTAGTAAATACATGAAGGAATCAGCTTGAGACAGTTTTGATACATCTCCATCAAAGGCTTTTAATTTCTTTACCTAGAAAAGAGAAAAAAACACTAGGAAACAATTTTATCAAAGATCAAGATTAACTTGACTTTGGAAGGAAATACCTTTAAAAGTAGTAAATTTAATGGGAGGAATTAGAGTCTGCTCAGTAACTGACTAAATGGCTTCACTGTCCAAGCTCCTGTAATTTGCACATACCACAATCACAAAAAACCCAACCCCTCCCAAAAAAACATTATCACCACTCTTCTCCCAAAAACACAGTCCAGTAGAAAAAAAACAATGCCATCGTTCTGATTGGTGATTCTGATTTCTGATCAATGATTGCTCTTATCACTATGTTTAGGACATTGCTCTTCCACCTGCCCAAGAAGAATTGGCTCTTTTCTTTATGGCTGGTCCATTTGCTAGTCTCTAGCTGTTCGTCCAGGAAATAGCTGCCTAAATGATGATCTGAAAAATGATCCACGACTCTTCAGCAACTGTGATACACACTTGGGCAGAGCTTAAAGTTAACTGTGTTCAGCATTTCCAGCATAGGACTGCCTAGATCTCTTTGGCACAATGCAGCTGAGGTCTAAATTATGTTTTTTTTTCCCCAGATACTTGCTTCAACCGTTTTCTCTAGAACTCCCAAGTGGTAAACTTCATGCTCTTGAGTTTGGTTTTTTTTTTTCATTCATGTGAAATATTCTAAAGACAAACTTAACCTTACATTTTAAGTTATTTGTTGTCAGTACTTTGAGAACACCATTTACATGCAAAGGAAATATCACAGAATCACAAGGGTTGGAAGGGACCTTGAAAGATCATCTAGTCCACCCCCCCGCCAAGGCAGGGCCACCTAGAGCACATCACTCAGGAACACGTCCAGTCGGGTTTTGAATGTCTCCAGAGAAGGAGACATCACTGCATTGATTTTGTCGATCTTCCTTCCCAGCTCCACCAAAATCCATGTATTTGCATGATCTAGAAGCCACTAATCTGCCCACCTACTTACTATTTGTTTATATAGAAGCACTGGAAAATACGTACACATATGTTCAAGTGTAACTGGAATTTCTTTCACATCTTCCAACACAGCAACTGTATCCAAAAGCAGAGCTCACTATCAATTACACTATTTCTTCATTTAGTCAACAAGTTCACACCCAGTATCAGCTGTATGTTTCCACTGATTTACACACCAGCCCATCATCCTTCCTTTTTCTAACAATATACTTAAAGCCCATTCACAACCACATTTACACAGATGGTCTTCAGTTTTAGAAAGCACAGTAAGCTATGCTGGAGAGAGGGACACCAGATCAAGGCATCAAGTTATCAGGTTGCAGTGATTTAGCAAGATAGCTACAGGTTTTTTTTTAAGCATTAGGCTCCAAACTAATCACTTTAAGTTATTTTTTCTGCTTTCACAGTAAAAAAAGTAACTGATCTGTAGTGGGAGACAACATACACTATGCTAAATCAGGGATTTAAGATAAATTCTGGACTAGCAAAAGAAAAGGATTCTTTTAACAGCTTTGTTCTGCTTTATTCCCATTCTTTTTCCACATCATAAAAAAATAGAAATGTTGAAAGCACATTAAAAAAGAGAAAACAAAAATTACAAATTAAACCCAAAACAGAAAAAAATTTCCTTTTCAAATAATAATACAAACCCCACAAAAAAAAAAACAAAAACTAAAAACCACAACCAACCAAACCCCCCCAAAACACAACAAAAGACTTATGTCTGTGAAAAAGAATTGTAATCAAAGCGCAATTTTTATTCAGGCTACCTAACTCCATTTCCTAACATACACCCCCCGCCTTTAACTCAAGACGGACAAAAGCTCCTTCTAAAGATAAACAGCATACCCATTTTTTTGAGGCCTGAGAAAACTCCTAATTTACAGAGTCATTCAAGAAGTCTGCCAACAAAAAACAGGAAAGACCAGACTTGACATTCCTGATATTTCTCAGGTGTTAAACAAGCACGAAACAAAACCAAAATAAACACTTTTTCCGACATCGTGAAGTGGGGAGTAGGGGACATCTACTATGTCAGTTAGCCTTTGCAGGTATTCTTTAACCTAGCTTCCAAAAAATAGTGGCCTGCAACCTAAACAACAAAATTGCAAATTCTCCAACCTCATTTTAGCAGTATGTTGCAAATATCAACGTTTGCCTGAAAATATTACAGGCATTCAGATTTGGGGTGGCAGGAGGGGAGAAAAAAAAAAGAAAAGCAGCCCACCAAAAAATCCACCCCGAATCACCAAAAATCAAGATGATATAAGCACCTCAAGCACCTATGCAATTGCAGATGCAATTTTAAGATTTAAATGCACAAAACCTGAACAACAAAAGATCCTGAGATACTCACAGGAATATTGGCTTATTCATGCTACCTGTACTATATTTAACACTTTTGACAGTAAGTAGCAATCAATGTTATCTATGGGGAATGTTAATTTTACAGACACTGGATGAAATACTCTTTCTTCTACCCTATTATATTAGGAAAAATGCCTGCAGTGGCAGAAGGGAGTGCTAAATCCTAGAGTTCATCCAGAGGAGGAACTTTCCTATACATGCACAACAGAAGACATTGAGGAGGGATGTCTTCTCATGGGTAGGATGAGGTGTGAATGTCACAATGCAAAAAGCTTTGAGCAGTAGTCTGAGTAATCAGCTTTAAAACAAATATGTGCTCACTGCCTGGTTACACTTTTTCCAGCCCACACCAGCCATCTTAATCCCCACTGTCTTTGCCTTAGATGTCCAAAACTACCTTTGTAAGAACCAGCAAAGCATCTAACCTAACAAGCCCAAAACCCAAGCAAGGTGGAGGACAGCAACCCATTCCACAAACAGACAAAACAAATACAAAAGAGCTAAGGTCCTTTTCATCCTGAAATTCAGCACAGCACAGTCTGGTTCTCCATACGCATTTTCAACACTGGAGACTAAATCCTGTATTAACTTGGCCTTAAAACAGTAAATTGTCAGGGGAATAGCTAAGGTAAAGTTAGGACAACAGTTTGTTCTGTGTTCCCTCTTTATTACAAATTTCATAACTGAAAAAGACCAGTTATCTCACCATGAAGCAGGAAAAAAAAAAAGTTATTTGACTTAATTGATACTATATATACACTATAAGAACAGCTTCTGAACCTGAAAGCTAAAAACTACTGAAACACATTTTGATGGCTGCCCCTATACATTCCAAGGGAGGCTACTCAAAAGCCCACAGGACTGGCCTCTTCTCTATGCAGCCACGTTGTCTGAGTCTTCCCAAAGACAGCTGAGATTCTCTGATGGCTCCTAGAAGTGGGGGTCAAGTTCAAATACCAAATGCAGCCCGGAACTGCAAAGAAACTATGGGGATTGACAACAATGTTCACTATTAATCATGCTAACAGATATAGTAGATAGATTTATAATTAGTCTGAGAACACAAAAGAACTAAAAAATATGATTTGTTTTAAAATCACAATGAAGTTGTGGCCTTGACCTCTTCCGTTAAAACACAACAAAATCTTTTCCACAACAGTATTCAGTCACGTACCAAGATACGGCAGTGGAATGTATACATGCAGGAGAGCATATTACATTGTATGCTCAGTTCTTCCACCCCTGGCAGTGTTCAAGGCCAGGTTGGATGGGGCTTTGGGCAATCCAGTTTAGTGTAGGGTCTCCCTGCCCATGGCAGGGGGGTTGGAACTAGATGATCCTTGTGGTCCCTTCCAACCCAAACCATTCTATGATTCTATTCTATGATTCTGTATTACTCAAATTGAGCGCAGAGTTGCTAATTTAATTTTTCATTATATTTGTACATATGCATTTGCACTGTCCATGCATGCCCATGCACACTAAATCAGATTTGAGATACAGAACATTCTCACATATGTAATTTGCTTCATTTTAAAAACAGTTATGAAACAGAGAAAGCCTGATCTTTGATTTGATTTGTGAACAATTGGAGTAGATATGCCTACTGCAGGTATCTCATTATTCCTCAAAGACAAGAAAGCTACTGCGTTCCTCCCACTCAAGTTTTCAGTCATTTTTGAGCTACCAGTAGCATGTATTTACAACTAGTGGGATTTTACTTTATGGTATAAAACAAGTGAGTTGAACTCCTGTGCAGGACCTTTCAAGAAGAGTATAAACCAGCACACCACTCATCCTCATATATGCTTGTAACTAAGTATTTCCCCACATTTCAATCAAGTTAGTTAAATAATCCATGTGTTACAAATAAATAAGTAAAGCCAAGTGCAATAGTCCAGAGGAATAAACATTTTGTTGGTTTGTGGGTTTTTTTTTTTTGTTTTGGGGGTTGTTGTTGTTTTTTTATATTATTTCCGTATCACTGCAAACATTTAGGGCACTAAAGAAAAAACAGAGTTAAAATATACCAAAACCCAAAAAGGCATCACAGTGCAGCCAAACACTAAGGGCATGTGAGAAAGCAGATAATTAGGTGGGGAGGCACCACAGGGCACCTCCCTGGGCAGTGGCAAACCTATATCAGCAAATTATAAAAATAAAAAGGAGAAAAACCTGCAGCTATCATAAGGGAAGCAGGAGATGAAAGCTACAAAGGATGGTCAGCCATACGCAGCACTGGCTGAGAAAAGGAGGGGGCACTTAACTACACAAACATGGTTTGAAAAGAGTAGAGATGACAGACACTAACAATTCCAGTAAAGCAGGTGACAGATGACTAGGGTTTTAAAACAGAATATATGAGCAAAAGACAGGCTTGAGACATTATAAAGGAAGTTAAGACATTGTGTTGATAACCTGGGCGTGCATGTGTGTGGGTGAGCTGATTAGCAGTACGATATGCTGTATATATTTAAAGTACGAATTCTGGCTATTCTAGCTCGTTAAACACTGGACTCCCTCAACTTCTACCAGTCTGGACCTGCTGAAGAGTGCAATAATAGCACATAAAAGCAGCTAAAAGCTTCTCATCTGCTTTGGTCAGGATGCCAGCTCTCAGCCATTTTAACAGGATATTGTTAAGAAACAGCTAGGAATCTTTTCAGAAGTGATATAGCAGAGAAGGCCATTGCTTAAGTCAAGACAAAGGCTCCCTGGAGAAAATAAAAACAAAACATGAGCTGCAACAGGAATGAAGCAGAGGAGACTCCAAACAGGTACTTCTTCCTCTTACAAAATTGCTAACCACAGTAAGATAGAAACAGCGGGACTTACACAAAATCAGTGATCTTATCTTACTTGGTAACGTATTGAGAATTTTTATACCTTTTCTCGGTCATTTTTAAAAATCTGTATATGATGGATAGGCTGGTGCCACACCCATAGCCCTGACAAAACATTGAGTGGAACCTTGTAGCAAGCTCCAGGTTTGCCAGCTTGAAGAACTTGCCAAATTTTTCAAATTAAACATTTGAAAATACCCAAGTGTTTTCAGTTTGACATAAGACTTCACAGCAGTGCCAATATTTCATTAACGGTCTTATTCAGTTTGACAAAAACATCCAAAAAGCCAGTATTTGCCACTTCTACACAAAAGCCCCAACAGCTTTCATAGCTGTTGGGATTTAGCACAGAAAACAGCTAGAAAATTACTAGTACTGACACCTATTTCTGTGGGTAAGCAGAGTTGCCACATACTGCAAAAAGGAAGAATATTTTTTAAAGACAACAGATGTTAAATATTTCTTCGCCCAAGTACTGAGCCTCCATTGCCAAAAAGCTGTTTCATCTCAAAGACACTGGAACGTCCATCAGGTGCCTGAGATAATACGGACTGAAATGATCTAAGATGTCACATACCTCAAACCAGTGAACATTCAGGGGAACGTTCAGGTAATGTGACTATATATCACCACACTTCTAGATAAGATTGGAGTGTAAAGCCAGTGTTTATTCACACTACATAAACTGTAAAGGTTGTTGGTAAAAAGAGAAGAAACATGACGGTCCAGTTGCCCTTTCTACAGCTATGACCAGAAATGGTGTTCCCCTCTCCCTCCTTTCACTTTTTGCAGACTAAGAATTTATGGTACTGTATAAAAGAAAAAGCAGAAGACATCTCCAAACACAATTACTGGGGTGGAGCATAAGCCTGGCAGGGGGTACTTGGCATTCCAACTTGCAAAACAACTGTACTACTGGGAATGTGACTGTAAATACCCGAGCTGCTGAAGAGTAGACAGTGAGGAACTGCAGAAGTCCACCCATGGTTACGTCAAGACAGTTAGCACTAGTAACTGAATAACAACTAACCTTTAACGATCTGACTGTCTAAGTATCTGCTCAGAGTAACTGTCAACCCCTACAACAACAAAGCAGGTTTTTAGGAGAATGGCAAGAGTACTCTCAGGGTAATCCCAGGGAACTCTAGCTGAGGATGGGTGCCACGTTCTGAAGGCACAGGCCAGTGGGATGACACCTTGCCAAAGCGCTCTCATGTGATAAGACAACCAGATCAAAAATAAATTAGGGACTATTAAACAGAATAGGGAACAGCAGAGCAAATAACATCTGATATCTCTAGTGATTTTGGATTATTTGTATGTGGAGAGGGATTGCATAGTTCTGATAGCTTCCCCTTAACTCTGATGGCTTTCCCTTAGCAAAGGGTGAATCACTATTCCAGGAGACAGGTATTCAGACTCGGAGGCAGATAATAAGCTTATAAAAAAGGGGACATACAAGAACAATGAACACACATTTAAGAGGGGAAATGTTGAAAAAGACAAACAACAAAAGCTCTGAGGGTCCTAAAGAGAAGAAATTTTTTAACTGACTACGCTAAAATTTTAGGAGCCACAGTAGTAAGCAAGTTATTGGACCTACTTATTCTTTGAATACTTGAAGCATGAGGACATGAAGGCATTGAAACATTTTTCCATACCAGCAGAAGCATCAGTCCCTTGGGCTCAGCATCTTCTCCCAGTCCTGCCCCCCACTCCAGCTCTTGTAGGGAAAACTCCCAAATTAAACAATTATGGGGAGAATAACAAAGGGAAAGGGGGTCTTTCCTTTTCCTGACGGTAAGAAAGGAGATCTCTGAAGCATGGAACTAAATACATACAAATACCTGCACGCTGGGAAGAAGCCTCTTTCCAGCCATCCCTTGGGAACAGCAACAAATCCAACATAATGCCCCTTAATTTCTAGTACTCCTCTGCACCATAAAATCTCTTCTACTAATTTCTCAAGTGCCTCCTTAAAAGCACTTCTTAAGTGCTCTGGCCCCACTATCTTGAGGGGCAGGCCTTTTGTCAAATCATCTACTAGGAAATAAATACACCTTTTGACTCTTAGCAGCATCTACTCCACATCTAAAGTGTCTAGCTGAGTACTACAGACAAAATTCTGATACAATTCAAACAACTTAAATTACAATTTTATCTGAATTCCAACATTTAGATCACATAGGAGTATGCTATCTCAAAGATTTTCTACTGAGATCCAGACCAGAAAGAGGAAAAGGAGAAAAACCACCTTTCTTTCAGTCTAATTTGCTGAATATACACACAGTTAACTTGGAGTCACTTTCTTTTAAGTTAGCGTGTTACGGTTCTCCTCTGACTTTCAGACGAAGGAAAAATTCCATTTAAATACAGGAATATGTACTAAAATTCAAACAAAGAGGAAAGAGGGAATCATTTTGAGCTCCCAGAACTACTGTCACATCTTCTTTTTCAGGTTAATTACATTTCAACTTGTTGATATCCCTCAACTCTAAAAATACAATAATCAAATATAATATCATAACCAGTTTTTACAATAATCCCTGCAAAAGCAGCCCAATTTTGGGTTATATATTTGACAGCAAAATAATCCAACATGTTTTGCTGTTGGCTGGATCCAGAGATTTGCTGCTGCACAGAGGAACAGAGTGCTCTGACAGTATGACCTTGAAGTGATAAAGCATGGGAGTTGAAGTTGATTTGTATGTGGACCTTAACTAGCAATTTCCCAGGTTTCAGCCATCACTTTGATGTGAAGCACTCAAGCAATTCCAATGCTAATTTTGTTGAGTTTGCGGTATACGTTTCTCTCAAGTACATACAAATGGGTCAGTGCAAATACATGAGCAGAAAAGGAACTGTGCATCATTAAGCAGGGCTCCCAGGTCAGTCGATGAAGCTTCACCTCTTTAATCGTGAATGGACTTGAAGGCTGGGACAGTGATGGGAGAAAGCAGCATTTACATGTCTCCTTTGAAACATTAAGCCATGTTAGCTGATTCTATGGGTGCTGCACAGTAGAGCAGCCTTTCTGTCCTGTTGGAACCCAACGAACCCGGGGGCAGGAGCAGGCAGATCCCCGATGCACCAAGCAGGCAGCAAACCAGAAGGGAAAAGAGACAGTAAGTAGCATAGGGCTATCAATAGTCAACTCGCAGGCACTGCAATGGGAAAGCATGAGACAGGTGCCAAAGAAGTGAAACTTAATTTGTTTGCATTAGGGTATACTTTGATTCTGAGTGTTCTGACCCCTCCTAGAGCAGAGTTATCTGCACACAGGAAGGTTCCAGGTCTTACCAAAACGTTTACAAGACATAAGGGACATCATCAGGGACACTGGAGAAACAAATACCTTATCACTACTTTCATTAAGAAGCACCTGAAAAGTAGGTGAAATTACTTGATGTGAAGGGAATGACTACACTGCAACCTCAATACCACATGTCAAAGACGAAAGTTTCGTACTCAGTGGTTTCCTATCCCCTGGCCTCAGGAAGGCTTTGGGATTTCTCTTTTACAGACCTTCATGTTGGAATCCCAGGCAGTGTAACTTCACAAAAAAGTAACTTTCTTGTAAAACCATTTTTTACCTCCTCTGCTTCTGGCAATAATTTAAGAAATTCATGCAGCAGTTCAGAACTGTAGGGCTCACTTCTTCCATGATAAATGTCTTCAATGATGGATTCAGCAGACCTTGAAAAAACAAATGAGCATACACATTTCTAACACTTGCAGGGTAAACAAGTTACACAAATTAAAAAAAAAAAAAAAAGAAAAAGCCTGGGCTACTCAAAGGAATTCTATTGATTACCTATCAGTGTCCACAGCAGCATTGTTCTAACACCACCTTCAGTGATACCTTTACTGATGGGCAACATTATCAATGAATAAAGGTAGCATTGAAATAGCTTGTTCTTAAAACAAAATTCCTCACCTCACCCCTTTCTATTAATTAGTTATGAAGAACAGAAGGCAGTGAAAAGCAGCTCTCATGCAGTATTACATCAAATAAGGGCTTTCCTTAACTATACCTGAAAACTCACTTCAGCAGTAGCAAACTCTAAATGTTTCGTGCTAAGTCATAATGGCACTCAAAACTAAACATATTAGAAAACAGACTATGAAACATAGTTACTTATGAGAAACCTGTACAGCACCTGCAAACTCCACAAGGAATAGAGCACAATGCACAGGACATTGGATGAGAAATATGAAGAATTTAACAGAACTGTTGCTTGCGCTAGCTCCGTGGAAAAATAAAATCTTACTTTTTGAATTGTTTGAGAAATATCCCAATGTTCATACTTCTTTTTGCATCCAAAATGGAAACCTGAGAGAGAAAGCAAGAGAGATTACTCTACTAATACCTAAGAAAATAGCACAGAATGCAGATTTTTATTTTTAAATTGCTACAGATAATTGTTTGCAGTTGCCACCAAATCACAGGCCAAATGAATACACAGAGTCACTTCTTAACAAAGGTCATATATTACAGAACTAGTTTTTACTAGGGAAATACACAGCACACCCACAATACCTTTTATCGAATTAAGCAAAAACAAAAACCAAGCCATAGCAACATTTATAGAAGAAAGGAATCAAGATAAGTTCTATTTCATTACAAGGTAAAAACATTCTTCTTGCTTCTTTCATAACACTGCATCTGCAAAATGTTGCTTATCAAGTACTATGTTGTATTGCATTTGAAGCCCCCATGGTTAGTGAGCACCATACTTCAAAACCCACGTATTTCAGAGGTTTTGTAACAAATGTGGGGATGGGCTTTCTAAGCAGAGGTCAGTGTGCACTACAGACTTCATTCACACAAACTAACAGCCACGCTGATCCATAAAGATAAGTAAGTCGATCTTGAATCCAAACGTGAGACAGATAATGCTCGAATCTATTTGCTTTACCTAGAAGCAAATGGAAACCCACAATAAAATAGTCTCCCCCCACTTTATATTCTAAAGTTGATTTGCTATATCATCTTATGTGTACAATTCTGGAAATTAAACAGAGAAAAACACCCTATCTTTTTTCCTTAATTATTTTTAAAAAAAATTGTTCAATGAAAATGTTGATTTTTTTTTTTTTAATACTAGCTTTTCTCCTGTAACAGCATACAAGTTCAAATCTGAAATGTTTGCCCTGTCCTAGCAAATTGTGTCCTTAAGGTTAAAATTTTACCTTAGCTATTTTGGTGATAACAGCAACAAAAAGTCATGAGATGTACAAGGACAGGAGAATTATTTCACTTTACCAGTGCCACCCAACTGCTATAATAAAACAACTCAGTACACACAGATGTTAAAGCTGTTGGACTCATGTTGTTTGAGGTTTTGACAACTGGAAAGGTATCTTGACCTCTGTGACAGTGTACAAATAAGAAATATATATATATAAATGCAATGTCATGAAATTGAATTAGCCTGCAGTCAGCTGGTCACAGCGTATGATTCATGTGCTATCCTCAACACAGACCCAGGAGATGGCCTCCTCATCTGCTGAAAAGAGTGAATCAAATCAAAAAGTTTTCTGAAATTTTGGAATTTCCTCTCTTCTGAAACCAGCGGATGACTAGAAAACACAGGAAATATCAGCACATTCATTGCAATTAGATGACTGCTAGCCTGAAGCCCTTCAGTTTTAGCATGTGCAAAGATAAGAGGACAGATTGTAGTTTATGCTCCTGTTATCTTCGAAGTTGAGAGGCCCCCAACAGATCATTAAGGGAAAGCCCCTTAACATAGGACAGGTTCAACTATCTCTTCCCCTGCAGTATCTAATCTTCTTCAAATGTTTTACTGCAGGGACCTCTCAATGACCTTTCAAACTGCAGCTCCAGTCTCCAATTGCTTCGCTTACTACTAATTCTCTCATTTCTCTGTACTAGTTTAAGCCTATAAGCTTTGCCATCATGATTTGGCTTTTCCTTTGTTGGGTTTTTTTAAAGTGTATTCACAGTATGTACCTTCTGTACATCACAGTCAGTAACTTACAGTAAGACTGATCATCAGCTGCGTAAACCTTTGGTTTTCATGGCACAACTCAGATTTACAATACAACCTCAAACAAAACTAGAGAATTTTTTTTAACATCTTCCCTTGAAGAAAAACAAGAGATGAAGATGTTTACAGCTGCATTTAACCTTATCAGCACAACGCAAAAATGTTATAGCTGTTCTTAAGTACAAAGACCTTATACATGCTTCTTATGTTGTATATGACTGTACTCTTATTTTTTTCTCTAATTTCTTGCTCAAGCACACAATCAAAACACATGAATCAGTTTTTGGTCACTCTTGCTTGATGTCCACTTCAAGATTATCAGAAGTGTCTGAAAAAGCTGTCATCTACCTTTCAGGAGTTTCCAGATGCGAGCATGAGGAGGAGAAAAGAGGAACCTGGCAGATATTCCATAAATACAAGTGCCTACTCCTTGCACACAAGTACGGTATTTTCCATCTCACATTCAGTTGCATATTAGATTCATAATCTTAGCTTTAACATCCGTTCATAACGTCTACTCTTCTTCCCAACCGAGCTTTCGTTTGATTTTCTCCTCGCAGAGAGCTGCCTGCATATGACTTCCTACCAAGCTGTTGCTTTTTACCCTTTAAACATTACCCCAGCTTTTTATAAACTCTGCTCAGTCTGCTCCTATCTTCTATTCATACATACCTTCAGCACTGGCGCAAGCAGACCATCTTCCAAACTTCTGTCTGCCACCTAAAGAGATCTTTAAGTGCTGTCCACCAGTAATATCCTTGGACTGCTTAACTCAAAAAGTTAGTGAACTGTAATTAAGAATTGGGAGCAGACTTTCCTAGTCTTACTGGGATTCTCTATACCAAAGAAAACTCTCATATGGTTTCTTAGGATTTAATTTAGATAAATTCAGGAGAGCTTTCTCCACTTTCAACCCTCCTGCCAGAGAAAACTATTAATTTTTTGTTTATCCTACTCTGGAAATACTATAATTCTCTCACATACTTTGCACCATCTCAACACCTGCACTTTGCCAGACAATGCAAGTGTCCCTGCCTCACACACTCACCATCTCTCCTTCATAAACAGTGCAATATTCAAAGCAAGGACAGCTAGTTCACTCATGAGCCTGCTTCTCATCACCATGGTATTCAACCCAGTGTATTTTTGAAATCTGCAGCAGACACAGATCATGTGGGGTGATAACAGCATGAGTTTGATAAATGTTAATCCACCACTGAAATATTCAGTGTTTTAGATGTATTAAGAGAAGGGGAAAAATCAGCTTGAGTGCCATGGTGAAGTTGTGATAATGGTAAGGGGAAATTACTCCTGAACTCTGACACAAAAGATTCAGAGGAGTGTTCTGGGAGACACAAAACACCCCACATCAGTACTGACTTTGTAGTGACTGATGAAATGCAGTAGGAGTTTCTTGCTATGAGATTCTCAATGAGGAACAGGAACGTGACAAAATGGATTTATAACAGATCAGTAAAAGCAAAACATTACATGTATTCTTTGGATGGTGGGATACAAACTACAAATTACAGCAAGCATGGAACAGGCTGGTGGCACAGGTGCGGTGCTGGAGGTTAAGTAGGATGTAAACAACTTCCTGCTTCAGCTTCCACTTCACAACACACTAACCACCACTGATGAGTTTAATACTTTGGCCTCCGTTCTCCAAGCCACACGCACTGCCTGGAGTGGTTGAGGAAAGGTGCACTTCCACAGTGTGGCAGAGTGAACCTAGCAGCTTACTACAGGGCAGTCCCGCTCCATGTCATCCTCCCTTGTCACATTCCTAGCCTGCTCTTTCCCTTAGGCAGGCACTGCTACTCATCTGATTGGCTTTTTTGCTGTGTTAGTCTTCTGCTGGATTAACAGGTTGAATCAGCTCTCAAGGTGGAATGAGCATCAGAGCCAGCACAGGGAAGACAGAGAGCATGGCTAGGAGAGGCATCCTGTTCGCCCTCTTCCATCTTCTTTCTCTCTCCTCCTCTCACTAGCCCCTTGCACAGGCTCTGGAATACACTGTACCCTTTGGCAAGCCATCAAAACTCACTAAAATAGCAGAAAACTACTCCAGTAGATAACACACCTCAACAGTGTTCAGCTGAGCTACTTACTTAAATATGGTTACAGAGGGTCCAATGTCTGCCAGAGCAAGCACACAGGTGAGGGAGGTGAGAGACAGGAGCAGAGTGGCAGTTTGAAGGAGAAAGCAAGACCAGCCCCCTTGGCTGGCAACAAGCTGTTCTACCCGCCCTGCTGCCAGGCTAGCTATAGCCTAGGTGAGAGTACACTGCGCCATACTGTGACACCACTAAAGGATGAGGAAAGTAAATTGGTGTGTAAACTTAACTCTACACCCCCTATTTTTCAGAGGCTCAAATTACTGAAATCATAAGGCAAATTAAGCCTTTAGTCAAGGAAACATGTTAATTAATCTCCTAAGGGTTTGGTGAGGGATTGTTTACAAAAAGGAAAGCATTTGCTGTAGGAGTTTGACTCAAATCTCAAAAGGGACTTCTGTTATAATGATGTTTAGTGCTAAGTCTCACAAATTGGGATTTAATGACCCGAGTTGGGCATCTAAATTCCCTGTATAAATCACTGGCAAGCAAGGAATTGAAAGGACATGCAGTATTCTAAGCTCCTATGTGAAGGGAGCGCTTCTTCCAAAACTGCTCATGATTTCATAATCAACAGCAATCTCTGGAGAAGGTAAGAAACCCCTATCTCCACCAGAGTCTCTGGGCGAGTGCCCTCAACACCGGCTAGACCATAAGGCATTTCATAAAATCAATTGTGTTTTACACAAAAGGAATAGAGGTACTGAAACACAAAATGTCTTGTCCCCCTTCCCCTGCCAGGCCAGCGATGCAGCCAGGAACAGACTAGAGCTTCCTTAGCCCCACATTAACATGCTCTCCACAAGGGCACACAGATGCTGTATACCTCAGCCTGCCCTCACTCCTTTCAACCTCTGTACATTTTACTATAATGACCTGAGGATAACCATGATACATTAAAGTAAGTGAGCAGCAGCTGACAGCACTGATGACAAAAATCACGAACATTGCCTATGCCTCAAATCTCCATACTCATGCTGAATGATGCCTGCAGCACGTGAACTGTTGCGTATCTGTGCTTCCGCACTTCCAATAACACATAGCTCTTCAGGATTATCTCCTTCCCTCCTTGCTCAGCAGTTAGTACTGCAAAGTCCATTAACACACAAGAAATTGCTCATCGCTGTCTGACACACTGCTGCGGCACGCTTGACAAAGCTTAGCAACAGAGTTGAACATTTTGTCACTTAAGTGGCACAACTCAGAGGCAAATCCTGCTGCCTCACTGCCTGCCACGTGCAAAGGCACTGTGGGAGCCCTGAACCAGGGTGGGTAGGCATTAAGCACTGGAGTTGCATTGCACCACCGTATCAGCTCCAGATGGATGCACAAAAACATTAATTGTAGCAAGGTGGGTTTTTGTTTCCACGGCACGTTTGTTGGACAAACCCTTGTTTTGTAGGCCTGTAATTTTAATCTCTAACACTGTTCTTAACCTCCCCAGGATACCTTGAGTTTCAAGCTGTGCATGCTGGTCTTTTCTCTACCCCAGCTACTGTACACTAGGGGCCACATTCAGTTTATGAAACTTACTATCATTTTTACTATAACTAGATCTTCACCACACAGCAGTCCTGAAAGCGGGAACATCTACGGAAACACACAGGGCCAGAGCTGCATACATCTGTGTGCGGTACAGGAAGTCCACACACTGCAGTCCTGATTTGAAGATGAACATAGCCCGAAAACAGCACAGAGGTTAATGACTACCTCTGACTATGACCCCAATTACTCCTTCCCAACGTCAGGGTTTCAGAGTCTGCAATACGCATGCCTGTTTTAAAGCCCTTATTTTAATAGATGTACCACGTGCACACAATCAGTTGTAGACCATTGGTTTCTCACCTTGTCCGAGCTGATCTTATTTTGACATCTCCTGAATCCTGCCAGATACCATCAAGTCCCTATTTTCTCACTAAAAACTGATACATTGTTACATCTCTTAACCCAGTGCCCTCTGTATTTTGTTTACAAGTTTCCACACAAGTGATTAAATCTGCATTTCAACCCTTCAATTACTTCACAGAAAAATCGCTTGAGACAATTCAATTCAGGCTTCACAAAGAGGTTGTCTAGAAATGAGGATTTAAGAACTAGAAAAGCTACTTCTCAGTTCAATGGAGAGTGTTTGAACCTGAAAGTGCTTGGTATATACCTTCTTACCACCAGAACAAAAGTCAGTAACAATCTTCAGACCTTCTTGGAAGGTTATTTTAGTGCCCAGAAAAAGCAGGGTAGATGAAGTAAAGTTTTCATCAGCAGGAAAACAACATTTAAGAAAGTGAAACTTTAAAGTTATCTCAATTAAATAACAAATTCCCTTAATCGCTATATTATGATTTTTATTTCCTTGCTGTCATAGTGGTACTTCCCTTCCTGATGTTCCTAGGACATCAAGGGTATATACAGCATTAATCCTTGCAATAGGATTCTCTTCCCTCGCACCTGGTGGATGTTTGCACCTAGAACATTTTGTTTGCCCAACAGACATAGCAGAAGAGCTGAAAAGTTACAGTACACCTATGTTTCAGGCTGTAAACTCAAGGGCTATCCAACATGAGTAGATGCAGATGCCTTCAGCTCCTTCCACTTACTTATATTTATTTTAATAGGTGATCAAATCACAACACTTATCAAGTTAAAATACAAAACCATTGTTAGCTCTTTGAAAAACAAATGTGTGCCGCTAAGAACAAAGAGTTATCCTCCCCGTCCTTCCCCTCTCCTTCAGATCAAGACCAATTTGCCGTAAGGATGAAACATGACAAAGAAAGAGACAAAGACGAGTCAGATTTCACATCACTTCCTACAGCATTATGTAAAAGAGAGGTTTTGTTTCAATTCTTACCTCCTCTTTAGTCTCCTTAAATGAAGACTTCAAAGATCGACTTCGGAGGTCCTGGGGCTTGGTTTCTTCCTGCTGCCCAAAAAGTTCCTCAATTGTCTTTGTATCAATCTGATACTGTGGTCTTGCAGCTATTGTCCAGATATTGTTTTTACCACGGACTTGTTCTTCAGGAATAGTTTTCCAGAAAAAGCTCCGCATTCGTTTTTTTTTGCCATGGTTGTCATGCCCATTTATCAGCTGTGGAGGCAGAGGTATGTTTGGCCCAGGCAGTGGAGGAGGAGGGGGTGGGGGTGGCATCCCTGGGGGGAGCGGAGGGGCTGGGGGGGGCCCTGTAAGGGGGCATGGCAGAGGGGGCAGCGGTGCTGCAGGCTGAGAAAGTTGAGATGCTGTTGTTGTATCCTCGTTCATTAATCCCGTTGCAACTGGAATAGCCCCATTTTCTTTATCATTGACCAAGGAGAGACAATTCATAACATGCATTTTACGGCCTCTCCAAAGAGGAGAGCGTTACTTCCTTGGATCGGTTTGAAACATCGAATAGCGAGTGCAGCAGCAACCGATATCACGCGCTCTCAAACTCTAGTCTGCCAGCAGTAGCAACAAAAGAGCGGACTGTACCATCTTCGCAACCTACAGCAAAGGACAACAGGGAGACTCAGGTCAGAGAGATTGGATATTGTCCCTCCAACAGAAAAGGCACTAAAATTAAGGTATAACAGCTACCAAGTTTTTAATCCAGAAAGGAAATTTAGTGAATCAAAAGTCTTTCCCAAGGCAATTGTATAAAATTTATCCACATGTATA
This sequence comes from Psophia crepitans, assembly GCA_013399095.1. Taxonomy (NCBI): domain Eukaryota; kingdom Metazoa; phylum Chordata; class Aves; order Gruiformes; family Psophiidae; genus Psophia; species Psophia crepitans. The sequence continues at coordinate 440,145 of VWZZ01002163.1, read as the reverse complement.
AAATTTACCTAGATCTGGGTACCTAGATTTCAAGAACATACATGAAAATAAGAATGCCTCCTAAATAGCCCACAATAGATACCAAACCCACCTATTAATCTCAGTTTAGTGCAATTTTGCAAGAGAATATATTTACCTCAAATTATTAAAAACAAACAATGATTATTCCATTCCTAATTTTAGATTTTTTTAAAAAAATGTGATTACACGCATTTAGAAAACGTAAGTACTAACAGTGGTACTGAATTAACTGGATCAGACAGACCCCATTTGAATCCTTTTAATTCATGGCTTAAATCCAAGCTGCACTCAAATAACGAACAATATGTCAATGATTTAACATTTTAGCTTAATGTACTGCTTTTTTGCCTTCATATTTTTCACACAATTGTCAATAAGGGAAAAACAGCATGCAGGCCCTAAACTGTCTGTGTTCAGTGAGCGCAGACTTACAGTATTTGTATTTTACCATTACTAGTCTGGTTACGCTACCTCCCCAAGTGCACTAAGAGAAGACAGACCACAGTTTGATTAAGCTGTGCCTTATAATTTAGTTCAGTATCTAGGTTAACACAGCCAGTTCAAGAAGCGGAGAGAGGCAGAAATGATGGACGAGCTGATAGGAACAGTAATCTACACATCCTAAGCACTGTACATAAGCAAAGCTTTAAATATTTAGGAAAGCTTTTACATTTAGATTACTTCATGAAGCAGCTTAACAGGAATTGCAATAGTTTTGAGCAATTTTTCTTATGTCATTATTGACAGTAAACCTTCAAGTAAGAGTACGACTTCCACAAAAAGCGCAATTTTGACAAGCCAAATCTATTAAAACAGATTTGCATCATAAGTCTCAGAGAAAACAAATTAAGGTGTTTCAAATACAGATCAATGAAGAATCCCATGGTTTTATGGAAATTCATAAGTTCTCTCTCTCAAAAAAAGAGAATTTAAGGAGGAAAAAAAAAACAACTAAAAAACCCCCCAAAAGACCACATAATACAAATTTAGGTAGAAGACACACAGCCCCTAAGCAAAAAATCAGTTGCAGGAAAGCTCAACAGAAAAAGCTGAAGTAATGCACTGGCACAAGAACAGTATCAAATCAGAAATGCGGCACTGATTTAGTCGTATGCCTCCTCAGCAGCGTTCACATAGAGCTAATAGCAACCTGGATCAATTTAACATTGTATAATAATGATGAAAAATTTTTTGCTATATTTGCCAGAGATCCATCATTAGAGTGTACATGAACAAACAGACCCAAGTCACAGAAACAAGCCTTAGGGCAAATTCTCTCTTGGTCTGCAAGTACTCTGCCACTCACAGTTTCACTGAAGACAAAGGAAACCGACACAAAATAATCCACTGTACCTTTTCTTCTCAAAAGCTTGCACAGGTATCTACAAACTCCTCTTTCCTGCTTCAGATTTTCTAATCTTATACCTTATATTATCAAGATACGCGCAAGAATAGAAAACATCTATAAAAATCTGTATAAGGTTTAAGTCATAGGTATGATGGAAAATATTTTAATACCAGGGTAAAAAGGGGAAGAGCTACAAGGAAAGTAGATCAGGATAAGGGGGTTCATATTTAAATCAGCATTAATACCCAGCTGCTATTACACAGCTCTGTATGTTCATGACTCTTCTCCCAAGTTCATGATCATAGAAGCAGAGAGGCATAAAAAAGCAGGTGCAAGGTGGTGGAAAGAGATTAACCACTCAAAGCAATTAAGTGTTGCATTAATTTAAAGAAATACCCAACTAGGACAAAATCTTCTCCTCCCTACCACTTATTTAGAAATGAAAAATGTATTAGCTAGTCTTCCACCATTACAAAGCAGTATTCAACAGTTATTATTTTCTACCTTGGGTTCCCACAGATTTTAATATATAAAAAAAATAAAGGAGACAGACAGATCAACCGTGCTCTTGGGCAATGTGCAAGAACCTCATTTTGAAACTTTCAATGCATCTAGATGCTTTAAGAAAAATAGGATCAAATCCTAATGAAACAAAGTTGTAGGCAATGAATCATCAGAGCCCCAGCACTAACACACAAGAGTGGAAAATGACTGATCTCAGACCTGAGCGCTTCTGAGTTAGACAAGGGACACTCCTAGTGAAAGGAGTAGAGAATGCAAGGGGAAGAAAACATCCCAAACTTGATGTAAAGATAGATAGAACAGGAAAAACTGTTTTCAAGCCAATGAGCCCTGTACTACTTCAGATGAGGTAATCGTCACCCAGAACCAGGAAAGAGGAAGAATCAGCATTTGGAAGGAAGGCAGGCAAGGAAAGGCACAGCATAAAGGCCAGAATTCAGCATTGTCTTCTGGCAGATAAGCACTGTACAGGTGACAGAGGTCACCTGCTTGTAAGCAGACAGTGGTCTTAAGTTACCAGATGCCAGAAGATGTAAAAATTCCCTTTTCCTGCTGCCTCTCAGAGGAGCAGCTCAACGATGTTCCCATTGTCCCTGTCATTACCGTGGGTGGGAGAGGAGAGAAGCTGGCAGCCGGGACAAGCTCTGAGCCGCTTGTTGGTACCAGCAGGTGCTTCCAAGCAGGAAGTATAGGGAGAGGAGGTGGGGAACAACGCAGCCATTCCGACTGTGAACTACTACAGATTACCAAGGCACACCAGGACTGGGATGTGTAATAAAACTCAAGCAAAATTTTAACTCCTAAGAAATCTCTCTGCACTTTTCAAAGGATTGAAGACAAAGAAAGAACAAACATTTAAGATGTCTCAATTATGCTTAATTATCGCACGTTCGTTATCCAAAACAGCCCAAGAAGTGCAACAGCTCTAAAGTAACATCTTTACTGCATGCTTTAATTGTGTCCATATTTGGCATAAATGAAATGTTTTATTTCTTTGTCTCATTCATTGTTTTAGCTAGTTTAATCTAACTTGGAAATGTATTTCAAAGCTAGAGGGTGGGGACAACTTTCTCCCCAGGTAAGAAGACAAACACTCTGAAGTAATTTGTTTCTTGCCAAAAAGGCAGTTGCCACTGAGACGGACATACATTATATTTGCATACACAAATTAACAGGTGAAATGCATGATGCGCTGAAGGGCATCTCATAAATCATACCGTAAGATATTACTCCCTTTAACTCACACCTTATATTCTCACTGCCCACGTTCTGTGTCAGGTGTCCTCCAAATTCTCATGAGAACAACGCCGATTCCGACACCAAAGCCCAACCACAGCATTTGGATGTCTGGGTCTCAACAGCAGCTGTACGAAAAGGTAAAACGGAGCAACCAGTTGCTAACTACAGATAAAGAAACTGCAAACGCTGCCTCACATAACTAGCTGCTGATCTTGCCAGAACGTCCGGATTACAAAGAAGACGCAGCTCGCGCTACAACAGAAACTTAGCGCTTAACCACTTAACGCATCCAACAAGATCCCTCATACAGCACGACCCGCGTGCCAGCCAGGCTGGGAAGGGAACCCCACGCAGGGTCACCGCGCAAGCGGCACGGGCAGCAGGACAGGGACCTCACGGGTTTTGTCAGGGGGCTCAATTCCAGCTATTTTTCGCTCGGGCTCCCAGCCACTGTGCTCACACCACCACAGGGAATGGGACACCAGGGGAACAGCCCTCAGCCTTACCGTCTTAATTTTCCATCCGGAGCGGGTGCTTGGCGAGGGCACGCATGAACGGTGGGCAACGTGCCTATGCGCCCGCCGCGGGGGCCCTGCTGCCGGGACCACCCGAGGGGCCTGGGGAGAGCTCCTTGCTTCGTGACTCCCCTCAACCGATGCCGCAGGCCAGGGGGGAGCGCCGAGCGCTTTTCAGGGGGTAAGCTGCGCGGGGGTGATGCCGCCCTGGCGTCTCGGCAGGACCCGGGGTACAACCGCGGCCGGCTCACCTCAGGCTCCCGCCGGATCCCGGGCACCCTGAGGCGCC
>VWZZ01002163.1:391719-435742 GCA_013399095.1 Psophia crepitans | reverse complement strand
CCCCGGGAGCGCCCCGGTCTCCGCCCGGCCTCAGCCTGGGCGCCTCGCCATCCCCACCCGGCCGGTGTCACCGAAACGCCCGTGCGGGAGGAGAACGACCCGCTCGCCAGCGCCAGGTGCTGCCACCGCGGCGTGCGGAGGTGTCCCCGGTGGGACCGGGGCCTCAGTTTCAGCAGGGTTCTGCTAGCTTTCTGAGGGGTATATAAAATGCATATATATACAATCTCATTCCCAACATGCTGCCACTGAAATCACAGCAACTATTTCTATAGAAACAGCCCAGCAGTGCCATGGGCCACGCTCCCGGTTAGAAGGAACAGGCTCCCTTCCACGGCTGAAGCCTTTCACCCTCTGCGCTCGCTCCCAGGCACGCGTTCCCCTCTTCCGTCCCCTTCCCCTGGCTCACCCAGGCACCACCGGCTGGCTCAGGTAGGCGTGGGTGTGTGAACTCACCCTGAGAGCCCCTCGTGTGAGCCGCGGGCTCCAAGGCTCCAGCGCAGACAGCAGGACTGAACTCGAGACACATTTCGGATGTGGTCACAGCCCTGGCTTGTGTCACACGCTGGCCAGCTCACATGACTCGAGGACACCTGAAAGCCAAAGCACCATCCACAGATGATACAGCAAACAAATACATTGTTCTAAAACATTTTGCCAAGAGGTTCGACCACATTTCAAAAATAAAACAGCTTTCACAAAAAGTAAAGGTGAAGAACTTCAGTCCAGTCATCAGTCACAGCTGCAAGGAGCAAACACAGCCCCCACATATCCCAATGCTACTTCTTACAGGAGGTCAGTTCTGAGGCAGAACCAGAAACACTTCCTTGCCCAAGCAAGGAGGGAGGGAGAAAAAGCCTCACCTCCAGCCTTGCACAACCAGCTACCAGAGCTTCTGAGCCGAGCACAAGAGAAACTAACACCTTGGGCAGGCCAGGGGTGGGAAGGCGGGAGCAGGACAGCAGAAGCGTGTCTCATCTCGGTGCAGAGTGCCTAATCTGCGCTGCTGCTGCCTCTGCCAGAGGCAGGGACCGGAGGAAGAGCAGGAGGCCAGGCAGCCTCCCCCGGCCCCAGACCTAGAGCCCAGGCCCACCGTTGCTGAGTTTACACCATCCTGGCTTACCGTTCTGTGGCCAGAGATCTGACCTTCTGATCTGGCAAGATAGCCTGTTGGAGTCACTCTATTTAAAAAAAAAAAGAAAAAAATTAGAACAAAAGGAATATTTAAGGAATGTGATGTCAGATGCTGGTCATTTAAGCTCAAAATTCACCAAGTGAAATCAGTTCAGCTGCAGTAAATGGCAATTCATATCATGCCATGCATCTCCACTTGGCAGGGTGAGCAGCAGCTGGAGAGGACACGCTCAGCTTGGAGCCAGCACGGACATTCCTCGAGAGCGTCGGGTCATCCCCGAGGTCGGCATCGAGGAAGCACATTGCCGCTTGGACTGTAGCTGCTTGTGTTGGAACCAAAGAGACTTGTTTTCATTGCTGCCAGTCATGAGCACAAATGTGTGCTCCAAAAGACGGAAAGAGCAAGCTAAACAAGAGACTTGCATAATGGCATTGTATTAAAAATACCCCAAAAACTCAACAGGGCAGCAGAGGACCCAGGAGCCAGTCTGGGTGCGAAGTTAATTTATCCTTACTCTCTGAGTTTTATCCCCAGAACTTTTCCAAAGCACAACGTTAGCAAATTAAGTTTCTAGCTGATTATTTTTCCCCCTAAAACTGTGAACACTCAGCAGGCAAAGATTTTGCCCGCACGGCTAAAATTCATCCGAGTCATAAGCAACAGAAAGCAGGTCTTTACAGTAGGAAGTATTAAGCAACTTTAATAATAGGTAGATCGAGCAGCCCCACCTATAATAAGCAGAAAATGCACCTCCCTAGAACAGATAGCATTTAGATGGGTTGCTGCACTACGAAAACAAATCCTATTGTTAGTATTTTAAGATTTCTAGTTAATGAAATAGCCAAGACAGTTTAAGATGACTACTTCTTTTAAGGCATTACTTTTTTTTTTTTAATGAGAGGGGGGAAAAAAAAAAAGTCTTTTGTAAACTCTGCTTTTCTTTAGAGCACAAAGCGCTTCTAATGCTTTAGGCTGAACACAAATTTAATGACCCAACAGATCTAATGAGAACAAAGCAATTTATACCACCTGAACAAAAGGTGTCCTTGTCTTCATTACAAGCTCTCATTTCTACAGTGCTCGGACAAAGGCAGGAGAGAAAGTCAGTAGCGACACTTCAGACACATTAAAACCAACTTCTGTTGGGTCTCAAAATTAAGCACTGTGGTAGTTAACCTCTTGAAACAAACCCCTGCAATTAATTACCACTATCACATAAATCTAGCATGAGGCATACACATATCTAAGAAAAGCAAATCAAGACTGAGAAGGCAACACTACTTTTTTTAGCTTTATTTAACTATTAAGTGCTTGAATTTCCAGCCTTCAGTACTCTTTAAAAGGTAGCAAGGTGTGTAATTTTTTTAATTAGCACAGTAGGACATACCATTTGTTAAGTAGCATTTATTAGGAACACATTGCTGAACTGTTCGTGACTGAACCAATGGAATTATGCTGGCATACCATAATAACAGGGCAAACCTGAACTAAAAAAATTGTTTCAGGTTTACTCTGGTCTATATCTGATTTCTGCACTTAATTAAGAAATGTTATCATACGGCCACACTGGTACCCATCTAAGTTCTACCACCTGGTGATGCAAGGGAACTCTGGAAAGATACTCTTGATCTCTTTCTGCTTCTACTGGAATATCAAATATTTCCACTCCTCCAATAGCTATTCTCTTTAAAATAGGTTCTCATAAAGAAGTGAAACAGTGTATTTGCTCAGAACAACTTTTTTTCCCACCCATGATTAAAAAAGTTGAACATACATTTTGCAGAGCATAAATACTTAGCAGAAATACACTACCAATAGTGGACAGCACAGAGTTGTTGCTGCTTCTGCCCCCTTCGTAACACTTTTTTTTTTCCTAAAAGGCAGTTAAGGGTAAAAAGGTAATGGGTTAGTGCCAGCACTCTCAGCCACAAGAAACAAAAGATTTGCAAACCATAGCTTGCGCTTTTATGTCCAAAGCCATTGCTCTGCAAGGTTAATGCACTGCTTCTCTGCTTTTCAGCACAGGGACTCGTGATGAAACAGCAAGACATCACTTCTCCTTTCCACTGCTTCTCTATCAATTTATGAGAAAAAAATCAGGCAGGCACAAGCCATCCTACTTGCTACTCTTACTCTACAGGGTAAGGTACTTCCTTAATTCACTTCAAACTACTGCCATGATGACAAAACCCTGTAAGCATACTCCATCTACCTGGCCACTTGGTTCCCATAAGGCTGACAGAATTGAAAAGACCTCGGTGAAAATAGGTGCAGCGAGGTGAACAAGACGGCTGCCACAGACACAGAACTGTGCTTTCTATGCATCGCTTTTACACCACAACACCTGAAAGAACACAAAGATGTCAAAGAGCTAGTAACAAGAAGTAATAATGCAAAACAAAGAAATATAACCCAAGGAACAGTTAACTCCTCTGTGGATCTTCTCATCAAAAAACCCTTTCAATTTGACACAACTCAGCTGGCAGTAGTTGGATAAGCTCAGGGTGGTGGCAGTCACAAAATATGAAAAGATTAATGAGTAATTAAAAATCTGTGACTAGCACAGCCTCCACATCAAGCATGCAGCATGGAAAGATAATCAGACTGAAAAAAAAAACCAAAACCCCAAATCTAAAGATAATTGCAGACGAGGAATGCTAAATAATTATAATACCTTATTAGTCTTGTAACACCACAATAAGGAACAAGAGCAGATAAGCAGAGAATACAAACTGAACATGCCCCCAGTTCAGTTCAAAACAGAGTTGAGGGGAAGGCTTAGCTTTCCTTTTAGATTACTTTGATCATTTTTTGAAGCAGAGACAGAACAGAGATAAAGTTGCTGGGAAAACCAGTTGACAGAAGATTGAAATCAAGCTGTTACTTTAATGATACTGCTGTGTTACTGTACTCTACTTGCATAGACCTCTCTTCAAACATAACTACAGATACATTTTATCAGCAGAAAGGTTCTTTGTAAGGGCTTGACAAAGCATGAAGTACACCAAAGAGCATTTTTAGAGCAGAAGAGCTGTTTGCAGAATTCATACAAGCAAAATGACAGGAGCTGCAAGTTTCAAGCAAGCCAGGAGTGCAGATAACTTACAGTATGGGCACTGAGAAACAAAACAGCTCCCTGGGTCTCAGTTTGCTAAAGCAGCTACCACAGCGTATCTGAAACGCTAGTAAGTGCTTTAAATTCTTCTTCCTGAAGCCTCACTCAACTCTAGACACACTAATGTAATAACTTTTAACAGAGATTAAATCTTTCACAGACAAGACTCTACTAGATGGGTATGGCCCCCTCTTCAAACAACTAAAATCCATTCTGACAACTGTCGACCAGATAAATGCCAGTATTACACCCTTAAAATATTTATACCTTTTTTTGTTAGTATCAGAAAACCTGACAAGTGTAATTGCTTCCCATTAGAAACTTCAGAAGTGTACTCCTCGTATGATCTACAGAAGCAAAAGTTTCTAAATTTGGTTAGACCTAAAGAGCAAACTTTGAATACAAGACCTGAGCTTGAATTATTTCACCAGCACGTATCTTTGAATGGGGGAAAAGAAAGTTAAAGTACTACAAAAGGCAATCAGTTTAATATCCTGTCGATCAGCTGACCGCAGAACCCTCCTCGCTAAAGCTATCAGTCAGAACAGTTGCTTCAGTGAGCAGTATGGAAGTCCTTCTTCCTCCCCCCTGGTATTAAACAACACACAGACAGATTTTAGCAAGTAATCTCTTTTGTCCAACCTTTTCTTCCAGGTGAAGAAACTCTAGCAGTTTTAAGCCATTGCAAAAGTTTGAGGGTTACACAATGCCACATGGCTCATTCCTGCTTAAGGCAATGTCAGATTCAAGTTCACTCTTACCGTTTCTGACAGCTCAGATCCTTCTGGGCAGGGACTATCCTCAGCAGGAGACGTGCGAATCTTGAGATATTCACCAATAGCGCAGGTTCCATATGCATCCTTTTCCTATAGTGTTCTGAAGGCCGGTATGTCAATTGTAGTCAGTAGATTTGCATTCTTCACTCCTGCTGTAATGCTGCTATCTGCATTTCCTAGCTCAACTGCAGTTACAGAGCTGACTTTTCTTGCATCATCATACCATACGCATGCCAAGACTCAGAGACAGTGAAGTCAACAACTTCAGAAGTGGTGTAAATGTAATTTGCTTCAAAAGCTTAAGAGTTACATATACTGAAAGAATTATCTCACTATGAGTTTACATTCTAGTTGAATTTGCACAGTATTAAATGACCTTGAAATAAAAGAGCATCAGTGTTCCCACCTAGTACTGTTTTAGCAGAAATTCTTGAGCAGGGGTGGCAACTCTGAAAAACAGGACCAAGCTTTCACAGCAGAAGCTGGGTTCTACTCTTAACCATCACAAGTCAAGGAAGTTTGACTGCAAACACCTTTAATATGAATACAAAATTCACAGAGGATATACATTCTGGGAAACGTAAATGAACTATTACAAGAGATTCTTGACAGAACAAAAACATAAAGAAGGCTCTGTCAGACCAAGAATTTAATGAGGAATGATTAAAAAGTTCGATTTAGTTACATTACAGTTGTGTTAAGCACTGAAAACTTTAAGAATGTCAGCTGAAAGGCATCTGAACATACAGTACATAAATCATACAATTCACACCGCTGTAAATAACATTTGAAGTATTTCATTTTACTTAATAGAACACAAAGCAACGTAACATGTGCAAATGAGGGCTCCAATATATTGAATTTTAAAATGTCTATGATAAAATTGACACAGAACTTTACAATTAAGGACTACGAGATCAATGGAGAAATTAAAAAAGTCCTCCATGTTACTCCCATTACCACAGTATGCTTTTCAATTAAATAGAAAAACCATACTGGCCCCATTTCCTCTCTCAAAATCCTACCTGTCCACGAAGGTTAACTAAAGCTTTAACTTGCTCTAATGTACGATGAAACAGCATTTACAGTCTCCTTCCCCTTGTTGGGAACTGACAAACTGTTATGTGAAAGGGTTCCTGGATTATGTACACTGGTGGAAAATATTCTCTTATAAAAAGGCACATACCTGTGATTTAAGGCTAGTACGGTATTTGTTTCATAGAGAAAGTAAAATTTTAAATGAAATTAGTACATTGCATGGTTGGCCTCACTCAGCAAACCACTTGGTGCAAAGCAAAAATGTGTGCTTAGAAGCCTAGACTGACAGCGATTCTTGCTTTAGTGTTTTCCTTTTTTTTTTTTTTTTTAAACCTATGATGGAAAGGTACATCTTTTAAAAAGGCATTTGCTGCAACTCCACTAGTCAATGAGCCATCTGCTACCATTGCCTTCTATGCAGATATCACATATAAGCCTTATATTATTAATCTGCAAAATATTCTTTTAACTCTCTCCTTTTTAAAAGTCATATGAAAATTATTAAAGATGTTTTCTATATTCATCTATAAAATACCAGATGTTGGTACAAATCATGTAAATCTCCATTTGGAAATATTTTGACCAGCCACCAAAATGACCAGAAATCACAAACATAATTTGTCAGTGCAAATCTATAATAGTTCTTTCCTTTCCCACCCTCGTTCCCTCCCTCTCCCCCACCCCCTAATCCCAGTTACAGAAATAACCAACCAACCTTCACATATAAAAGGAGTGCTCTGTATTTGAAATGACAGAAATCATGTTTGGTTACCTTAAAGTCACCCACTTTCCCACCAAATTCAGTTTTACAGTATTAGAAAAGGGGGAAAAAAAATTAAAGCTCTCTGTGCAAGAATCACTGCAACAGTCCTTCAACCCCACCCCTTAATTATTATCAGATTTAAAGATTTTTAGGTTAACATTGGGTCCTCTTCTCTGATCCAGTTACTGTTCTTCAAGCCAGGATGGGGCATCTGCTCCAGGAGTTTTCAATTTGATGTGGAACTGTTTAAGTGTCTGTTCAAGCTGCTTTTGATTCCCAGCAAAGTATGCTGCAATGGCATTGTGGAACAGAACAAGCTGATTGTGCAATACCTTAACCTGCAAGCAAGGGCAGAGATAGGTTAAGAGGAGGTGGCAGATGTTAACACCATCACAGGCCAGTTATAGAAAACCCGAGAGGGTATTTGAGATGATCAAACTTCATACGGTTTATTTATTAGAAGTTTAAAAATACAAAAGGCACATACAAAATTCTTTCACATTAAAACTATTTAGTATTTTCATAAAGTACGCTTAACAGTCAATACCTGGATGACCAGACCAAAAGCAATTCACTAAACAGCATAAAGTTATCAGTATCAAACATGTGATTACAAGTACTTGACTCCTTAAATTTAGATGCCTAATCTCTCTTTAAGATACCTACCTGCAGGCCAAATGGACTTCCCTGCGACAGTACATGACAAATGCAGTATCTAAGTATACAGTTCATATATTTGCACCCGACCTCCCCGCCTTGCAGAAAGTTGCTGTTTTCCAGCCCACATATACCTAAGTCAAATGAATCTGATGTTCTTTTCCCAGCAATATTTCTTGCCATAAAACAGGACTAAAGCATTTGTGCGAAGTAGCCATGAAACACACAGGTCACAGCAGTAATCAAAACTTGTTGAGAAGAGCACAAGAGCAGTTGGAGAGCATCACTGTTTTTTCTCTTGCAGTCTAGTCTATGATGACAAACTATAGCACTGATGAAGTCAAACAAATGTTACATTCTCATCCTAGCACACCAGTAAACCTGAACTTGTGCACAATGAACAGTAGTATGCCAGAAAAGGCACCTGTCCAGTTTCTCCTGCAGCCAAAACCTGTCCTTTTTGTTCCTTAGTGTATTTTCAGCCCAACACCACCTTACTCTTGTGTCAGAGCCCAAACCCCATAGATGGTGGCCCTGTGCCTGTTTTCAGCCTACAAGGCCTTAAGCCCATCAGCGTGTAGCCAACATAGAAGAGAGCAGCAGAAGAGGGTGGCTGACAGAGCCCAAAGGGAGGATGTGGTAAGCAGCAGGTTTAGCTTTCTCTACTCAGTTTTTGGATCACTGCCCCTGTCTGTCAGCATAATCCACAAGGAAAAGTCCGACACGCTAGGAAGCAAAACTGTCCTTGGGCCAGGTTTGGCCTATGCTTACCAGTTGGCCATGCCTGTTCTAACAGGTTATTTGGCTAACATGCTTTTCTGAAATGTGTGTGACTCCAGAGATACTTTATTGCCTTAATTCAAGAAAGGATCTCAAATTAAAAAGACACGCATGCATTAGAAATGCTATTACACTAGAAATGCTATTACACAGAAATGTTGCAACATACTTTAAAATAAAATACTTGGAGAAAAAAGGGCTGAGCACAGGCACGCATGGACGTAGGTGTATATAAAAGTTTCAGCACTGAAAGTTGAGATTTCTTTTATGAAAATACAAGAAGTTATTTTTTCACTGAATAGCCTCATTTAACAAATTAAGTTTTGCCCATAAACTGATGGCTGTAGAGACCTCAGTATCCTGCTTAATGATAACCTCTCTTTGGTGACTCAAATTTTGGTTGAAGTTGCTCTGACGACTTGAAAACTGGTATTCCTGTGTTTTCTCCCTTAATAATTCCAGCTAATTTAAACTTAATACATGTGAAATAATAGGGGTTTTGCCTCATTAACAGTGTAAAATGTAGGTTCTTCCATCAAAAGGCTCTCCAAAGAGAAACATTAGAGGCGGGGATGGTTAGAAAGGAATCTGCAGTGCACATTATATCTGGTTTTTTTCCCCTTACAATGGAAGACTTAATTCATGAGGTAGACATTTTAATATTTAAGAGATGTTAAATATAGCTAACTACACTTGTTCAACAAACTTACACATCAATTTTCCAGCATCATGAAAGATGGCCTCTTTCAGTTTGAGTGGGGATAGAAACATGTAAATACACATTTTTTTCCTATCTATAAAAATCTGTATTTTCATCCAAAAAAATATTAAGTCAGACAAGTGGAAAACATCACAACAACATCAAGCATTTGCTTATAAAGAGAGCAAAGAATTTAGCAAGTACAGTTGTTTTTTTCCTCGAGCAGATTCCTTAATCATTGACATGCAAGGTTTCACACAGTCCAAACTAGTTCTAGCACAATGTTAAAATCCTACAAGAGTTTTATTCATACTGTTTATAGAAACTCAAATTAAAAAAAAAAAAGGCGTAATTAATCCACTCTCCCAGCCCAAGTTCATCAATTTAAGGCCAGATTTGGTACTTCGTTAGGGCAGCTTTTAATCAAAAGCTTTTGTGACCAGCCCTGAAGTCTTCTGACAATTCTATAAAGTCAGTCAGGCCTTGGCACACACAGAGAGGCAGGAATCAACAATGCAGAGGCAGATGATTTGGACCAAAAAAACCTCACCATTTTGCTTTGGTGGGGTTCTTTGAACTAGCAGAGCTACCTCATTGTACGAGGTTCCATGTCCAAGCCAGAGCTACCCTGTCGCAGTGTAAATTTTGTGATTGTTAAACTGCAGAGGTTCAAGATACTACAACTTCTGCTCTCCTTCAGAAGCAGATTGATAAGCGAATCCCAAAAGTGACAGTGGGATCTTCTTATCCATAGCTTCATTCAGGTAACTTTAAGATTAAATTTCTAGAAAAAGACCACTTGCTGTCTGACACTGTACAAAGAAACTCTACTATGAGCTCTACTATGAAGCAGCAACCAGCTAAGAGAAAAGATAAAAAGCTGTAACAACTCAGACCACCCAAGTCCACTGCAAAAGCACCTGCAATCACAGCTAAGAACTGAACGACAAGTATTCGCGTAATGCCAGGTTCAAACCTAACCAGTTTTCCCATTAAAGAATGTCAGCCTTGCCCACTCCCGTATCTAGCCATTGATTCCTACTTCCACACTACGTTTCACCTTAGCCCTCTGTTGGCAAAACATTCATGCAGTTATGCAGTCCGTTGGATCAGGGAATGGATCTAGATTAAAACCAACCAGACAACAACGTATTTGCTTTAACCTGGATCAGTTCCCCAGTCTGATTCTCTGCACAGCTGCAAAAACACTTTTGCAAACGCAACAGGGAAGGCGAAGTGGGGGTAGGGGGATAGAGGATGAAGAGACCACCTTTCTTCTCCATGCAGCAAAGCCTTGATGTGACTGTCGGACTAGAGCGCTAAAGGCCAACTCTTGAGCACTAAAGCCGTAGCGCCTATTCCAGTGAATGAGCATTTGAAGATTTGCCTTTCAATAAAAGAAAGCTAATAGTACGTTGCTAAAATACAGGTTTCAGTGTATGACTAGTGTGCCTGTCAAAAAGCCATCATGTTTTGCAGTTGAACATCATTTAAAATCATTGCTTCTTGTTGATTAACTTCATACACCTATTTGTTCCTAATGACGAGCAGAGTAAGCACTCCATAAGAGACTTGGCAAACTCAAGTCTCAAAACCAAACTTTGTGGATAAGCATAAAAAATGAGCACGCCCTAAGCAGAAGGCTTAAGTTTCATATACAGAAGAAACTATAGGTTGGATTTGAGTTTTCACATTTCCTCTGGATGCCCGAAACATTTAATTTCTTTTTAACTATTGCCCTCTTCCCCTCACCTCCCTCTGAACACCATATTTTCTGTAACACAGTAAGTACAGGTTTCTTTACATCCTCCTTATGCAGACTGTTTCAGCCATTCCAATGAGCAAAAAGCCTATGCCCATTCTAATCTGTCAGTTTGTACCTCCTCACAACTACCACAATCCTTTCCCCAGCTATCTTTAAGTTATTTTGTCTAAATAGTTACGTCATCTGGGTTTCCATGAGATAGCACATTGCTTTCATTTGTAGAAGCATGTAAACAAACTCCTGAAGTACAACTCTCAGAAGTGCATTCCATTTCTTTCTTTACACAGAAAGATTTGACATTTCTCAAGTGCATACATGAATAACAATTTTTCCTTTCTCAAACAGACAATGCCTTTTCAAAGATTTTTCGGTGGCAGAAATATTTAAGCTAAAAACAGGCCACCATCCTTATTAAAAATATTACCTACTTGTAAACTACAGACTTTATTGCA
Organism: Psophia crepitans; assembly: GCA_013399095.1. Classification (NCBI taxonomy): domain Eukaryota; kingdom Metazoa; phylum Chordata; class Aves; order Gruiformes; family Psophiidae; genus Psophia; species Psophia crepitans. Next base: position 424,564 of record VWZZ01002163.1, on the reverse strand, counting down.
GCTATTCTTATATTCATTACCCAATGCTATAAACTTCTACAGAACTCTGCCAGCTGGGGATAGCACCAATATAACTTTGCCACAACATTAAAAAAAAAAATCAGTTTAACTTCAGATCAAATGCTATAATGATAGTGAATACAAATCTTGTATATTTTTGTATTTTTTTTACAGACAGAAACTTGTAATCCCAGCTTTACTGTAATTCAGTTCGCTGACCCTTTGCGGGCTTTTAGTTGAAATACTAACACAGGAAATGAGGAGAACAGGCAGAAAGAGATGCCTTCCCCTAAACATCAAGCCAGCTAGACTATGGCAGTTTGGTGCCATTTGCAGCACCACAGACCAGCCAGAGGCCACCAGCCAGTTACACTGGCTTTACAGTTCCTCTGCAGCTTGAATCAGCTCCTCATTTTCCCCACTCTCCTCATACATCATGCTCAAGCAAATATGGGACAAAGCTTTTGAGTGGGAACAAAACTGAGTGCATCTAATGGAGGTACCTTTACAAAAGAACATCTAAGATTCTGTTTTGACATTAATTTGTCAGGCAGAAAGTATCTTTTTTTTTTTTTTAATGTTTCATATTAGTCAGACTTTAAAAAACATATTTATTGGGAGATAATAAAGAACTGATTTATCTAATCTAAAATTAACCCCTACATTGCTTAATTGCTTTGCTATGGCAAGGTTTCATTACAAAATTCTGTTTTCAGAGTGATAACAACTAAGCTTGAGACCACACTGTAACACATTCTGTATCAATATTTACAAGACTTGAAGCCCAAATGTTTACAATTGACAATAGAAAGATTATATAGCTACCATACCATTTTCTTACCTAAAAAGGCTTCCCTAATTAGACAAAGAACAAATATTAACCCACATCTGGATTTTGCACCATGATCATACGTATTAATAAAGCTGATGATTAGAGATTTGTGTTCTAGTATCTTGTTACAAGTCTGGCAAGGCCGTATTGGAGCAGATAAAGCTGCTCAAATACTAACGCTTGTTTGCTTTGTATGCAATAAGCCTGCAACAACACAGGCTTTCTAAAACAGGCGACAAAAGGGCCCTTTGTGAGAGACTGAGAAAAACTAGTATTTTGTCTGTCTGATCTTCCTTCGTTTTGATCTTCCATTCTACTAAACAGGCACCAACACAGTCCAGGGAACAGACACACGGAATTGCAAGTTCCTTTTATTAAGTATATAGTCCTTTTATTAAGTATATAGTATCAGTATAACCAGTATAATTCCCTCCCTGGGACTACTGTAACAGCTTAACAATATGAAAATCACCCTTCCACTTGGGAATTCAACATCATAAACGGTCTTCAGTTTGAGCCATCTCCTAAACAGTTCACTACTACTGAAGCAGTTGTGTGATTGTTATACACTCACACAGCTGTACCTATTGTGCTCCTCCTCCCTCCTTTCTTCTCCTTCATATTAGGCACAGCTGTATTTATAGCTATTTAAATTATGATGATCACAGCAATTATTATTACATACCTTTGGAAAAAGTAGAACATCTGATATTATTAAATTTAATTGAAATTAAAATCTAGCTCCTATACTTTCTGATCCTATCCTTATTGAGTTAGTAATCCTTTAAAATATAAAAGGTAATTGATTTAAAAGCAGTCACATACATTTTGTATGTGGCTAAATTAAAAGTCATGTTTATAATGGCTATATAGTTGTCCGAGAAATCAACTGTGCATTCCAACTTCTTCATACTGTCCTGCAGCTGCAGGACAAATACAAGGTTTAACAGGAGCTCCCCAACAGTAACAAAAAATGGGTAGCAGCAAAAAAAGGAATAAAAGTGTCAGACGGGTAGGAACATAATCTCCCGGATAATCACTGTCTCCTACTACACCCCAGGAAGCATTTGGGGCAACACAAGAACAAAAACTATCAGACAGATGCAAGCTGGGAAAAAAGTGCTCCTAAAACGAAAGTTTGGGTTTAGGATTAAGATTACATATCACTTACTAAGGAGAATCCTATACAAAACATAGAAAACAAAGTGAGATTTACCTGAGTAAAGCTCTAGGTAGACAAATATATTGAAGCCAATATTTCACTGTAAAGGAAGTCCTTTCTATGGCTATTTGGGAACAAAATTATATACACCCTTTAGGAAATATTTTGACATCTCTACTGTCAAAACTGAGAAAAGTCAACCAGTGATAAAAAAGATTGAGTATGTGAAAGTCCCCTCTGCATTAATCTAAAAGAAAAGGCAGGAAGGAAAAAACAATCTCTTTCAGAAACAAAATTCGTAGCCTGTGACTGGTAACAGGATGCTTGATCTAATTCAAGACTGTTACTAGGAAGACAACTTTATTAGTGTTCCCTAAATAATCTAATTTAGTTTCAAATATGGAAATTTTTTTGAACAAGACAGAAGTAAAATATTGTCACTCTGAAGCTTTCCTATCTGCATAAACATAAATTGATCAATCTGCTATATAGCTAATGCAAAGCAAGAGGAAGCACGGTAAGTGCTATTTTCAAGCAATTTGAACTTAAGCATCAGAATTCCTGTACAGATATGTGCTGGAAGGATCAAACAATTTCAACATTATATGAGTAACAACCAACCTACTAGAAGATGAAAAAGGAAAAGATACCTTCAGTATACCCGTTTTCAACCTAGCATAGTTTTAAAGCGACTCAGTCCTTAAGGAGCATTTTCTAATTTAAGCATAAACATCAGCATTTAGATTAGACTTCAGCTTGTCCAAGAAAATCAATTTCAGTATGGATTTTTCTCCATTTGAAAGTTAATGGGCTACAAGTTCAGCAAGAACAACAAATGAAAGTGAGGGCAATACTAGTTTTTAATCATCTGGTGATCTGGTTCATCAACTCTTAACATGCTAAATGCCTATGTGATTCCAGAACCCTGGTCTTAACACAAACGCCAGTGTGAAGTAACAGTGCTCAGGAGCTATATTTTTAGCATGTATTGTTTAAGAAACCAAAATGGGTTTGTTGATTTTCTCCACTTTTTTATTCTTCTCATCTGTTGATGGTTCATGTTTCTTCCCTGTCTTCCATCTTTATTCTAAGTAGCTGATGCAATTGCGTATGTGATAATATATTCATGAATTCAGAACAATCATCAGTTTTAATTGGTTTAGTTTGTCCCCATGATCTTCCCTGAAAGTTTCCTCCGGTTTTGCTACTTTTGTCATTTGGGGCCACTCCTGTGTTCTCTGACAGGCACTTATTACCTACATTCAGATCTTCCAGATATAGGAATTACCCTGTAATGAAAATGTTGATCCACTGCTAAACATCACAAACAGACAAACTACTCTCTCTTGATAATATTTTCCTACCTCTGAAGACACAGTTACAGTCATCCATGACTGTATTTCCTATTTAATTTACTATGAGTATGAAAACAAAAATCAAATCTTGAAAAACCATCATTTTTACATCCAATTAGAAACAATTTAGGACTTGTTTTTCAAAGAACACGCAGTTTGTGTGTTCTGTATGGCAACTCTATTTTTGCCTGGCAGACAGAATAAGACAGGTTAAGAATCCCATCATTAAGAGGGTATAGATTAAATAGTATGGTTGGAATAAACACATACGGGAAAAAACCTTCAAACCAACAGCTCAAGAGCCCTATTTAGAATTAAGAAACTATAAGGGCATTCATTATAGAAAATTGTATTTCTCCATTCAAGTTATTAATTTAAAGAAGGCTTAATTTTGAAGAAGCCTCTTCACAGTTCTCTTTCTTCCATATGTGTATCTTCCATGACAGTGTTGTCAAACATAAATGCTTATTTAAAATTCAAAGTACTATTCATATGACTCATTTAACCATTAAATGCAATAAACTAGTGTCCTGGTTTTGGCTGGGACAGAGTTAATTTTCTTCCTAGCAGCTGGTACAGTGCTGTGGTTTGGATTTAGGATGAGAATAATGTTGATAACACACTGATGTTTTAGTTGTTGCCAAGCAGCCAAAGACTTTTCAGCTTCTCACACTGTCGTGTCAACAAGAAGGTGGCAGGCACCTAAGAAGCTGGGAGGGGACACAGCCAGGGCAGCTGACCCAAACTGGCCACAGGAATATTCCATATCATATGATGCTCAGTATAATTGGTGGGTTGGACGAGCAGCAGCACAGCTCAGGAACTGAGTATCGGCTTCAGGTGGTGAGCAATTGTGCTGTGCATCACTTGTTTTGTATATTCTTTTATCATTATTATTATTCTATTCCTTTTCTGTCCTATTAAACTGTCTTTATCTCAAACCATGAGCTTTACCTTTTTCTGAGTGAGCCAACAGCTGTGTCGTTGTTTTAGCTAAACCACAACAACCAGAAAAGTAATGCTTTTCCCATCTTGAACCCTCCCATATCAACAAGAAGTTTACTGCCATAATGTTTGTCATTTGTAGCTGCAGCAGCTTGATTAGGGACTTTTAGGTTCCCTGCTCTAGAAGTCTGTTCTCCAGTGATACAGCAAGAATTCAGAAAATTCAGCTTATTTTCTTTGCTTGCTCTACTTTTAAATTAAGATATATTTTAAGAGCTAAGAACTGAAGTATTTCTAGCAAAGCAGAAACTTACAGGACAAAACTCCTAAACATCAAGCTCAGAAGTTGTAGTTTACCTTATTTTCTTCCAGAAATTTCAATTTGATAGATACATCATTACGCATTTTGTCGTATTTCTCTTTATGCACTTGAAACAGTTGCTGTGACTGCTCAATCTTTGGCAGAGTGTTTGCATCACGAGGGCCAAGATTCAGCTCTTCTAGGTCTGTTCGATAGGCATCATATTCAATCCTGAGAAGAAAGAGAAGGAGGAAAAAAAAATCTAAAGGCAAAGTATCTCAAAACAGATATCATATATGGGCCAAGTATAATAGAAGATATCAATCAAGTATGGAAAAAATAAAAAATCCAGGCATGCTTTTCTTCCCCCTCCTCCATATTCATCAAGAGAAAACACCCTTAAGTTCATTGTATAAAGCCTCAACAAGTACTATCCCTCTACTAGTCTTGTCTTGGCCACGTATTACCTACTCTCTGGCTTCAGTGGGCAGAGCCTTTCCTAGGACACCTCAGCTTATTAACCTAGATAAAGCCAGTTTTTTATTGTGGGTTTGTTCGGCTGCCCCCCTCCCCCAGGTTATTTTTCTGCTGTTGAATCAGTTGAGTAAAGAATTTTCATTGACAACAAGAGAAGTACCAAGAGCAGGACATCCCCTTTAAACAGAAGTTTGAGCAACCATTTACTTCTACCAAACTCTGTCCCAAGGCATTTTCAGCATTCTCCAGGCTTCTCTGTATGCATTAATTGGAACAGTTTTATAGCTCTTCCACAAATAGTTTTGCAAGAACTTGCCTGCCCTATGGATAAGCAGGCTGCAAAAAGATGAGGCTTTATTTATACTATACTGAGGATCTATCTTATTTTCCTAGGGAAGTCGGACACTCTGGATCAATACCACCACTGAAGGAGATAAGGGAAGAGAAAGACAGAAGGTTAAGACTAGCAGCCCAGTAAGTATTCAAGCTAACAATGCACCAAAGGTATATATTCCACTTCTAGATAAGACAGATGAAAAAAGTATTTTCTAATTTACTCTTGTTCTCTCCAAATTAGCTATCCTAGATACTGTTAGCAAAACAGAATTGATGTTATGGTACAGGCTCATGTCTGCTGATAGCCAACGACATTTTAATTGAACCAGTTAGTCTTCATATACTATTATTTATTAAAAAGTTAAAACTCCTTGATACCCTTCCATATTAGACTGTACCATTTTATTATATGTATAGAAATGAACCAGTCAGACCGTTCCCATTTTGATGGGAAAAAAAAAAATCAAAGTGTCTTAAAAGTATTTTTTAATACAGAAGTTTGAATATTCAGTTTTGTCTTAAAAAATACTAAGGTGGTTTGGTTTTTTTTTTAAGCTTTCTATTCATCAACATACAGCACTTAAGTTGGAAAAGCACCTATGGAATGTTAGTAGTTTAAAGATTGTATCACTAAATCTTCTGCTTTCCAGTGGTACATACAAGTCTACTGAACAACTGGATGGTTGCCAGATAAACTATTTTTTATATTTTAAAAAATTCCTGCAAATGGATGAGACAAATGTAGTAACAGCCTCTAACTTTTTTCTTCCTCTTATGCAACACCAGCTGCTTTGTTCACATCCATCTAGCACTTGACCAGGTAAAGCAACAGACAATAGCCAGAAACCACTCCAGGCTCATGGGCAGCCCTGCCCAAAGCCTCACTCTTCCCTCCATATTTCTTTGTAGCTTTCAAATAATGGAGCCTGGCATATCAGCATGCGATAGATGCCAATTTTAATGGAACAAACCGACCTATTTCTGGCTTTTCAAATATGCGTTCTCAGACATTTCTGGAACTGGAAATAAACCGGGATTAAAAACTGGTTATACAAAAGAACTTTTCTGTTGGTATAAATGCTCCAAAATAAAATACAGCATTTTCACAGGTAAAAGGACTAATATTCATAGGGCTCCTCCTGATTCTCATTGCCACTATGATATCAGGCTTTATTTAAAGAATTTATGACTTAATTCCAACCAAGGAAACAAACCAATAGAGAGCTGATAGAAGAAGGAAGCAGAAGAATGCTGAAGTGCAGTGGGGACAGGGAAGAAAAGGCAGAAATAAATGTGACCTATTTTCACATTGCAAAATGATGGACAGGCTGTGGAAGTGAAGAACCTTTGTAATTATTTGCCTTACTGAAATGGCAAAATACTTGATTTCTTTAATGAACAGAAAAGGCAGGTAATAAAGGTATTTCAGGAGGGAACAACCATATATTGAAAGTAACTGTCAAGAACAATTCTGGCAGATATATTTTGTAGAAATTTTCAAGAGGACACCTAGACAATGTGTGAATTGATTTCCTTTTAAATATTTTAATGTCAAAAATGAAGCAATATTAATTCTGCTTTTCATGACTTTTGAAAGTTTAACTAAATAACATGACAATAACTTATGTTTTGCTTATAAATAAGCATTAGAACAGAACAGAAGTGGGGGGCGGGGGGAACTTCAAAACTCAAACAGTTTGCCATTTTTGACCTACAAAAAAAAATACAATCACAAAAAATTTTATGCCCAAACTAGATCCTTTGGCGAATTAAAGGTAACACACTTTATCCTATTAAATGAAAGAAAGTCAGAATGGAACCAAGCATCAGAAAGGGATCAAAAGTCCAAACCCTGGCAGGAGAAGGGAACCTGGCTTTAGAGTACTGTGCCACATCCAACCATATCCTCCAGGGCAGGAAACCCATTATCTACTGCCAGATATTATTCACTCACTAAGAAATTTCTTCTTTATTTTCCCCCTTCTGACCAAGCCTGCAACTTCTGCATAAAAATTGAAGTGCGAATTGCATCAAGAGAAGCACAAGATTAAATGTTTCTCAATGGAAAAGATTTTAGCTATTACAATGTAGCTGGATAAAAGGCTTAATCTCCCACTGTCACACTGCTTAGAAAGCCACCTTAATCTAGTACACAGGAAAAAATAGCTACAATTACTTCTAGAGCTAACAAGTAAAATTAAGACTACAACAGAAAATTTACAACACTTTTGAAGATATGTGCAGTAAGGCAGTTAGCTGTAAATCCTAACGATACGAGAGCTGTTATAAGGTTTTTATCTGATAGGTTAGTCACTCAAGTACAAGGACTAAGCTGATACAAAGTCTGGTTCCTGAAGATTAGCTTATAATGAAAATAGCTAGACATAGAATAGCTACCTGGCACTTTCATATTGTTTCACAGTCAATAATGTATCCTCAATTGTTTTATTCACCAATGTATTCACACTGGCAATAAAAAAGTTAATAGCCCCAAGAAGAGTTTCTCCATTTTTAGCTAGAAGTTTCTGCGTATCTGCATTGTAGCCAAACTCCTCCTATAAACAAAAAGCAGAGAAAACAAAACTGTAGATCATTTAAAGTCATAACATTCATCAGCAACTATATAAAAAATACAAACGCACAGATGTGGAAGCTCTATCACTTCTGTTTGGGTACAGTATGATTAAACAGATATGATTTCAATATAACATTCAGTTCACAGTTCTTATGAAATCTCTCTAACATCAGTAAATCATGGTTTACAATTCTGTTACCACACATGATGTCAAATCCTATTTTATAATGTGCACTTAGAAGACTTGAATGTTACTTAAAAGTAAGTGCTAATGTAATCTTTACATTGTCATTCAGCAAGGTTTTAACCCAGCATCTCTTGCATGGTTGTCTAGGTAGTAGTTTAATTAATAACAGAGACACCACTACTTTAAATATCGTAATATAACTAAATTCACAAGGGCACAAAGCATTAATTAGCTATTAAGTTTTATTCTTACATTCTGCAAAAGAGCACTGCAAAAAACCCCAACATCTATCACAGTTTAATAGGCTGTAAATAATTCAAGAGCAGAGCATTATAATGGATAGCAAATAAAAATGATAATGTAGCTGAGCCATAAATTTTAAAGGAACAAGGGCAAAATTATTTCCAAGGCATTTCAGTCACATTTGGATATATGTTTGTTCATGTCTCTGTTAACAGCAGTATAAGCCCTGACCAAGGCTGCAAAGATTTTCCTAATGCATGGATGCCAAACGAGTGCAATTATTATGTTTATGTCATCCATATGGCATCTTCATATTCTGCAGATGGGAGTTCTCACAAAAGAGTACAATCTCGGGTTGTAATGGCTGTAAAACACACTAGGTTCATATCTGGAACTTTGTCTTGTTAGGCTTGCACACTGCCAACAACTGACTCAGTATTCTCCCAGTTTCCTTTCATCTGCTAGAATGTGAACACCAAATGATACTTCATGTTAACATTAATGACTTCATGAGGGTTAGGGTAATGGGCAACAGTAAGGGAAGAATCCTCTAGAAAAGGAGATGCAGAGGAACTGAGTCATTTGAAAGAAGAAAAAAGGGAAGAGAACTTAGGGCAAGTTTTCATGAGCTAAGCCCTCTGAACACACTAAAGGGCTGTCATCTTTGCTTTGTGCAGCTGCTTGCGTGCCAAAAGCAGTCAGCCAAATCAGGTCAGAGCTCGCTGAAATAAAAAAAATAAAGTCTTTCAGCTGGTTTTGGTCTAACACTGCCAGCTACACAAGCACTAGGCACAGGGAAGCAACAGGAGCATACAGGCAGAGACAACAGCAAGAGGACTGCCCCTCTCAGCAGTGTTTAGTTCCATCTCTCTTCCCTTCTGCAGGCAAGACTGCACTTTTTTTCCAGTTGGTTCTCTGACCCAGATCATCACAGACCCAAATGAGCAACGCTACCAACTACTGCAGGCCACTGTGGTCCCAAGAAACATGCTAACCACCAAAACTATCCTTCTACTGGTTTGTACAGTTTGTATAGTTTCATTTAAAAACTTTGAGTTTCGTCCATGACCTCTGTGCATACCTCTCATGAAAGAGATAGGAAATCCTTTCTGTATCAAGAGTTTACACTCAGTTCATACTCTATGAACAGGTCAATCAAAATGGGAATTCATCTACCTATAATTAGAGGCACATGAGCATGGAAACAGCAGTTATCTTTGTATCCAGAAGGGAAACAGCAAAAGTCACATTAATACCTCCGCAGATACCACATTAAGACCTAATTTTGTTAACATGTATAAAATATTACCTTAAGAAGTGGTATTAGTTTTTTTAAACTTATATACTGTTATTTAAACATTAAAGACTAACTGTTCAGAAATGTTGCTTTCAGCCTTGCCCAAGTTTTAGAGGCAACAACGCTATCCAAACATCCAAGAATAAGCCAGGCTACAGATGGCAATACAGTACAGATTAAACGAAGAGGAAAGAGACAAACATCAGGCAAGTCTCCAAGAGGCAAAGGTTAGATAACTTTTATTACAGCAGCAGAAACCTTTATTTGATTTTCATCAACAGCCCCGTTCAATAATCTACACAAGAGATGAATGACTGAAACAAATTCCAAGACCAGTACAAGATGCTGAAAGAACCTGGAGGAACAGTATTCCCATTGGAAGTTACAAGCTATTCATGGAAAAAAACATTCATTAAACAAGAGCATGATGCCAGATTTAATCCAAGTTTCTTCTGAAACCTCCACCTCCAGCACATACTTAATAACAGTCACTAAGTTCTGCCACAAACTACATGCCTATATTTGTGTAAAGAGTAAACTGATTATTAAAAACTTTTAGCAGATTACTTCTTAGCTGTTGGAAGTGCTCTACTTTCACAGATTTTCATCTAGTGTACTCCAGTCTCAAATTTTTGAGCTAGCCATCAGTTAAAGTTCCTCTGCACAAGCATGAACTCCACCTCCTCCCTTAAGACTCGATGGGAATAGACAATCATGAAAAAGGAAGAATAAGAAGACAGATTAAGTTTAATCATCATGAAGGTAATTTGGGCTGTTGCAGCAGCTGTTTCAGGGAATCATGAAGTTCCTTAGTAGTAGTTTTCCAAAGGATCAGTAGCAGTATCAAAATTGCTTTAACTTTGGAAATACAGAACAATCAATGTAGAAGCAAGCCAGCTACTAAGTTTTGCACACAACATCCACCTGCTTTCTCTTTATGGCAGACAGTTTTATTATCAGTAATGAAAAGCATGAGTGTTACATAAACTTCTAAGCCAAGGAAACGTAACAGCCCAAATGCAGGTATCTAAAGATTGCCCCTCTTGTTCAGAAACTCCCAACAACGTCAGAATACAGATTAGTCCTATTAGTAGCAAAATCCTGATAAAAAAGGACTTCAGATGAAAGCTCGGTGCTTGGCTATACTACAAAAAATTATTCACTCAAATTCAGTGTGCACAAGTGCAGTCCTGTGCCCTGGCTCCACTTACTCCCAGGCATATTCCCCGAAGACATCCTGTAATTGGCATGACGTAACACTCTGGAGCAGTTTGATGACATTTCATTAGAAGCAAAAGGAATAGTAAAATGCATTTTCAATACAAAGGAAAATTGCCAGTTCTTGAGTCCAATTATCAACTAAAGGTAAACATTTAAGAAACAATAAAGAACTACAGTAATTTCAATAATTTCCTATAGGTTTAAGTGAATTACATAAGCTTTTAAACACAAAGAGCATGTAACATTGTTAACTACAACATTTAGAAAAATAGCTGCTAACTATTATATACCCTGCACAAGTCAATTAGGCTTATCTTCATCTCTGCCATTTTATTTTTTTAACACTATAAAAGTCTTACATGAAGTTCCAATGATTTCAAACTCAGGTCAGCAAATGCATCTCCAAGTTGCCTTTGGGTATGTACCATCTGGAAGAGTTGTGTGGACAGCGTCTGTGCCAGTTTCAAGATATTTTCGTACTTTTTTTTGTTGTCTCTCAATATATCTATTTGAGCTTCTAGTTCCAGATCTACTGTTCTTGAGCCACGACCCAATTTTTCAGAGATGATCTGACGTGTACACTGGAGAAAAAAATTTAAATTATAAAGAATCAAATATATTCAAGACATCACAGCATACACCCATTTTCAGCTTCAAGGGACATATAATTACACAAAATTCTTTCACAATCACCCCTCCCAACATAAGTTTGCACAACAAACTGAAAAAACAACACACTCTTTAGAAGTTTATCAGGACTCAGCAAGAACAGTTGGACAAGTCTCAACTCCTACTAAGATGAATATTCAAGTTAGCAAATCAAGAGCATAACTAATTGTTTCTCAAGTATAAGAACACATCTCTCTTTAGGTTTGGTGAATCTCATTAAATTAAAAGAAGCAATTTAGCCCACTGCATTAAAGTCAGTTAATAGGAGTATTACTAGTTCTGCATAAAAATATCTAGTTAGTGATCTTTTGGGCTTTGTCTACCAACCATCCAATTCCAGATCAGCCATGTTATGCTTTCCAAATATGTTATTTTGGGTGGGTGGTTGTTGCTGTTGGTTTTTGATCCATCCTGTCCCTCCACTCCCCCTCTCCCCGATGGGGGAGGTAAGGAGGTGGTGGTTTGCAGCATGTATTTTAAAGCTGACTGGGAAACTGGGAACTCCTACTGAGAAACATATAGAACTACTAGAATGCATTTCTCATTATTTGCACATCTACAAAATGGAGCTTATTCTCTCAGAAAGACTTACTATTTCTTTTCTGTCGAAAGTCAGATTCTTAACAGATTTGCAGTTCATTAACACAGCAGGCAGAAAACACGCTCTCACAAGGCTGGAGACACTTTTACCCAGCCAACGGCTGTAACAGCCGAGACCGCTACCACATTCTGCTTATCTGCGACACCTTCTTGTCTGCCAGAGATTTGAGCCCAACCTGGCAATGAGCCTCCCAAGATGCACATTTGGGTTTCCCTTGACTGAGACACAGGAGAAGCGATTTGCAAAGCAGATGTGTAGCAAAGCCATACAATTTCGCTATGGAAAGCAAATTTATTTATATTTATAAAGGGAATTATTTACTGTTATAGTAAGCTACTTGAAGTTAATCCGTGGCCCCAAGAGGTGAAGAGATAACCAAGTTACACATATGAAGAATTACTGCTAGAAACAGAATTACAAGGAAGTTAGTAGTCAAGGCCACAAATACTCTGAAGAGACTTAAATGCAAAGCTGTTATTTCCTTAGGTGAAATAATGCCCAAGCCTATCTTATATCACATCACATCACTGGATTTCCCAGATGCAAGGACTTTAGTTTAATCCAGTCTTTAATTATGTCCAAAGGAGATACACATTTAACCTGCTGGAACTTTCATATCCTTTCTAAATTTAATGGACAACCACAGGAAAGACTCAGGAATGATCAAGCAGAACGAGTTGGTCATAACTCATAAGCTTTAGATTGGAAGGTACAAACTATTTCAGGTACTTCATTAGATTCAATCAATTAACAAGAAAGAGCACAGCTAATCTAGGAGACATCTGTCTGCTACGAATCAGAAATTTGAGAGAGCATAACAAATCACATCAGAGTACAACTTTACTACCAAAGTCTGCGGCAGAACTTGCGAAATACAGCTTAGCAATGCGTGTGGTCAGAGCATAAATAAGCATTTTACTAGGAACTATGGAATCAATGGAAAATAACCAAAATTTGTCCAAAGAAGCTGAAACACAAACACACACCTATGTGTGTGCAAGAGAAAAATCTGAATCATGGAAGGCAAAATTTTTGGAAGAATAAATTAAAGTAAGGAATTATTTTCATTCAAGGAATATTTGCTTCAGAAGTTACAGCAAAACACCTAAAAAGACCCAGCAGTGAGAAGTCAAAAAAGCAAGTAATTTGAAAGACTTACACTGCATACTTTGCTAAACTGAGATGTAGCTAAAGTTGAACACGGAGACTGAACAAGAATAATTGAGAAAGGAGACGCACTTATCTGTTTTGATTTACTGTTGTTCTAAGTGGACTAGTACAGACACACAAGCTGCTGTATATTCTCATTAGTAAACAGAAAATTCCACACATAAAATCCACTTTGCTTTGTTCTAAAAGAGTATCTATAAAGAACACTGTCCTGAATAAGGCCTCCTCAAAAAGAAGTCACACAAGGAAAAAGTTCAAGAAAAACAACTCACTCAGAGGAAAAAACCCACCGTTTAAGAGAAATATATTCTAAAGCGCATGTATTAAAAGATGAGCTGGAAAGAAAGATTACTGGGCACGTCTTGGAAATAAAAGTTCCATTAGTAGCCGAGTATTAAAAAGAGGCTTGTACAACAGCTATATATTTTTTTTTCTCCCTCAAAGTTTGAGAAGTTTATGAAAATCAAGAGAGATGAGCTTTTTATTAGAATTGCTGAAAGTCAGGAAGAGTCAACTTTCTCATGCCTACGCCTTCTCGCTAAACTGAAAATATCTTTCTCATCCAAAGGGGGAGACAGGGGAAGGGGAAAGAACAGAAAAAGCTCTTGCCACTACATTATAAAAAGGAGGGCAATTTCGTTCAATGCCAGTTCGTGTTACTAGGGAGCGTAAGATTGGAGAGAGTGAAGAACAACAGTAGTTGAAAAGACAACAGAATAATCTTACGGAGTTATAAATTGTGGGAAAAAATTAAATAAAGTCTACAAAAATTCATGGTTAGGGTAGACAGACGAGCAGCTTTAACCTCCTGTGATTTTGAATTGGAAACAGTTTCTTAAAACAGAAAAAAGTGGGATATGACAAAAGCAATTGTCTCTTGTTCACAGAAATGCATACAGGACAAAAAGCAAGGTACTCAAAATATATGAAAGTATACTTGATCATCTCTTCACAGACGGGTATGACTTCTGAATCTATCCAATAATTTGGATTTCACAACTCCCACTTCTACTCACGGTAGATCCCTAAAGAACTTCCTAACAGGAAGTTTCATCACTAACTCCACTTGCAGACATCTGACACACTGAATAGCATGGCTTTCATGTCAGGGGGGTTCAACTGCTGATCTCTCTCCACCGATCATTTACTCCTGCTCTTTATTTCTGCATCTTAAAACCTACAATGCTAGCTTTTACAAGATAAGGAAGAGGCTTCTTCCCATGACTTTCCTAATGGTATCCAGAGCAAACCAGTACGTCCACAAGCGGAAATACTATCCTTAATCAAATTAAATATACTTTTTTCATGTAGCCTACATGTAAAGTGTTTTCGAACATATGGCATCTCTAGGGACATTTGCATAATGCTCCCTCAACTCAATGAATTTATAAGCTCTCTCTGAACAATCCTATCTCTACTAAGAAAGCCCTACAAGAATTCAATATGGGTGGAACTCTAGAAAGATCTTAACAGACCTATCTCCTTATGCACATTTGGGAAAACGTCAAGCTTATAGATTTCAAAAAAACACAGATTTACTTTGTTTTCTGAAAGGGTTAGTCCTTGTTTGCTGTGCTATAAACTGGTGGGATTCTGTGTTTCAGGGAGGGGGAGGTTTAAACCAAGAAAGAAATCTAAAAAAGCAGACTTTGCAAGAACTATTGCCAAAGAAAAAATGTTTTAAACGAAATAAAAAGACCATTTTTCCCAGCATTTTTCCCTACTCCTCTGGCTATTGCTTCACATAAGTGGGTTTGCAACTGTTCTGCAATTGAGACATGAGGATTTTTCTGATTTTGTGTTCTAAATCAAGGTACCAAAAAGAGAGGATAAGGTCAAGTCCTCTCCTATTTAGTTGTAGTAAAGCAGATTCAATCTTAAGAGTCAATGTTTCTTAAACAGACAGAGAATTTTAAAGAACAGCTTCAGCTGAATAGCACGTATTCTGATCGGACCGCACCACCCTCCAAGAGTAGATGACAGACTTCTGCAGTTGCTGCAAAACTGAGATTACAAGAAAGTAGAAATTCTAAAAGCCACTTACACATAAAAGAAGATGCTGACTTATGATTTTAAGACAAAGAACAGCATAAGCATTTATAGTGGGTAAAATGTCTCCATCCCCGCTTCCCACCTTGACTGGGGCAGAAGTCCTTATTTGGACTTAAGAACACCAGAGGAATTCAGACTTGTGTTTTACAAGGGAATGTTTTTCCACAGATTTTTCATTTCTTCATGGTTTGATGTAGATCCCACTGATGCAGACCCCACCTGTCCATACTTCTGTCACTTTAGTTGCAGGTATAACAAGAAGCTATTTTTTCAAAACTGGTCTATGTTTAAAACTCCTGATAGTAATGTGTTCCCTGACAACTGTTGCTTACCTTACAGCTTTTAATGAGAGCCAAATCTGGCAAATTGGTGTGCTTTAAGCACCTTTTCTTTATTCTTTTGTTATTATTTTAATTTCATCAAATCCCAACTGAACACAAAGCAGCACCATACAAGAGTATAATACACATGAATTGAAGCAACAATTCCAACGCTAAGAAAAAACAATCGGCCAAGACAGAACAAAACCATCAGAATAGTGATTAACAAGTATGGAACTTGTACACGGGCCTGACTTTTCCGCCATCAGCTACAGTTTGATTGTATCAGCAATCAACTGAAAGATAGCAAGAAGATATAATTACAAGCATTAGTGCTGAAATCTGTACATTCTTTATGTTGAACGAGACATCAGAAACAAAACATTCTTTAGCTTGTGAAATCAGTAACACCTATGAAACCCCAGCCACTTAAACCCAGGGATAAGGCTTATAAAAGGCTTACAAAGAATACTACACATGGAAGAAAACTAAGTCCTCCATACGCATTCTTGCTGATGTCCATCACAACAACAGATGACTTTCATACAGTAGTACAATACTTTGAAAGCTTTAGTCCAATCTAGTAGCAAACTAATTTCCAGAATACATACACACACAAGAATATATATGTATGTATACCTTGTAAGTGTTTAGGCTCCATTTTCTCACCAATTCCAATTTCTCCATCGCTGGATTCTTTACTTCATCTGCTAACACAACAGGTCCACTCTTCTGCTGAGCTCTGCCCCCTGTGTCAGACACAAAGCAAATCTTCAAGGCCCTGGTTTTTTTGGTTGGGTGTTTTGGGGTTTTTTTGGTGGGTTTGTTTTAAGTGATTAATAGCAGGCATGGAAGATTTGTGCAATTGCACATGCAAAAGCAGAGCAAGGTGACAGTAAGACAAATACGCAGATTTTCAAAATCAATTCCAGAAAGAAAGAATTATTTTTAAACTGATATAAAGCATGTATATATCTCAGTATTTTATGTAGTAATAGGCTGATTAAAGCTTACCTGAGTGCACAGAGTTTTACTAACCAACCTTAAAACAGTTTGAGACATGTTTATTACTTAATTTAGGTTTTAAAGTTCGAACAGTTGAACACCATCTTGAAATTAGCCAATCTAAAAGTCTGTTTACAACCTGCAGACCTATAATGAAAATTGTTGGTATATAAAAACTGTTGTCACAAACTAACAAATTTCAAAAGAGATTTTTTTTTAATCTTTTTCAATAAACAATCCTTTCCAGAAAACATGTTAAACCAATATTTAACTTATTTATTGCAGCTTTATTAGCTCACTGTATTAGGAACAATTAATTCTACAAACCACCAGCATAAAAACAGCAATAAATGAAAATATCTAGGGCAAATCATCACACATTAATTGCCAATACTTAGTATTTTCAAGCCAGGATATCATGTGGATCCTAAGTTTTAATTTTGCAAACATTTCCTAGTGTCATAAATAGTAAGAACTGCAAAGCATGACCACTTTTTAAGAAACATTTTTATTTATTCATGTACAATTCTGACTACTGCTTCTAAATCCCTACTGCTACTTACAGTCACCTTAGCCTTGCCAGGTTATTTATGTAAATAAGAGTTTGGAAAAAAGTCTATACGGATGCCTCAAGATACTCCTTTAGCATCAAGCTCTACTATGGTCTTTACGTCTTCAAAATGCTGTGCAAACATTAAGTAATTAATCCTCTCAACACCCTTATGAGGTAATTGAATAGGTTTTCTCCTTTTATACAGGAGGAAGCAGACAAAGATGTTAAGTAATTTGCCCATAGGCACAAAATGAGTCAAGTGGCAAAGCCTAGTTTGGGTGTTGTGAATTCCTAATGGCCACCTCATACTCTATTCTACTGGAATATGTGATCATTTTGGCAAAGACGCCAAAAATTTCAGCTTTAACCTAAATAAGAGACTTCGGTTACTCCCATTTTAGCTACTGTTTGTTATTATTAATATCTGGTAATGATTTCTTTAAAATTTAGAGCGAAGAGCAGCATATACAGAAAGGAAAGCAGAGGTTACTTTGTGAGCTGTCAAAAGCAAGAAATGAGAGCCATAAAAAACCCCAGAAGTTACATTTGTAACTAACAGTAAATCAAATTATTATAGACATGGAGGAGTTAGCACAGTGTCAGCAGAGACAAGGGCGTTATCCGTTCAGTGCTATGATACCTGTGGGAATAATTAAATCACAACCTTGTCCAGCCAGTCTACTAGCTGCTGCACTGCTAGGAGATATAACAGATGATTTGGGTGATGCTGAGGAACCTGAAAAGGGGACATATTTAACCATGAAAATTCATCATCTTCCCTTAGAAGGCAACTTGCACTTTTACACAGATAGCTGGTTTTTTTTTTTTGTTTTTTTTTTTTTTTAAAAAAAACAGCAACAAAGAACCATTTGCTTCAGCAGCACACTAAATAGAAGCATTCACAGAAGAGTTGCTGGAATTTCTGATGGAAATGCTTTTTAAGAGATGCAGCTGTTCATGTGAACTATTCCAAGTTTTCATGATTTAATCTTTTTCTCTAGGTCATGATGCCAAACTTTTTTTTTTGTAAGAGTAATCAAAATACAACTGACAGCTTCATTGGTCAAGTATATACTACCAACAGAAAATTCCACGGAAGATTACTATATACAGCTTCCACAATTGAAACCTCCTTTTTCAGGTCTAGGTAGACTGTGCCGTCACCGAATGGTATTCACGGCATCAAGGGGTGAAGTAAGCTCTGAAATCTGTGCCAATTTCAGATATACCTGATTAACATAGCTCTGAAGTCTGTGTAAACACACAGCAATAAACTAGCCTGAAGATCATACAAGCCATTAGCTGTTAAGGGGTGTAGTCTCCTTCTCAAAAGGATTCTACAGCACTTGCTTGTTCTCTTTAAATTAAAAAAAAAAAAAGCACAAAATCCACCACCAACAACAAACCCAACTTTAAGTGACCTGCACTCCAAACTGTTTTGGGATTATACTTTTCAATGCTTTGCAACTTTTTTCTCTGTGGTGGTGAGCAATCATCACTCTTGGGGAAGCTTTTACTGCTTTTGCTGCGAAATTCTGAGAAACTTCATGGCTGACAGCAAGCTGGAGGAAAATAAACCTAAACTTCAGCAGTTTCAACAAAATTTAGTTATCAGTAACACCAAAATTATCACTCAAAGCAACTGAATCAACAATTGGCTTTTGCCTTTTAAACGTACTATAGAGCACTACCAACATGGGGTACAATTAATCCAACGATTTGGATCCAATTGCACAGCGGAGATTGAGAGATAGCTCACTTGCTGTGTCCTCCTGTAGCGCTACATTGCGTAAGAACTGCAACTGGATTCATCCAGGCGTAAGAGTTTGACTGCAAGATCCTGCCAAAGGCCTAAAGACTGAATCATTTCAGCAAGCAAGCTAAGACAAGCAGTTTAAAAAATTCTTATCGTTTACAGAGTACTAATGCAGCCTTATGCATACTTCATCACTCAACATTGCTCAAATCCTAAAAACCCTTCCCCTCCAGTATTGTTTACTTTGCATTCAAAAATGAAGCCCTAATAAGAACACTCAAAGAGAAAACAGAATATTTAGACATAGGGCAATCATTCTACTTTGGTCTGCAGTTTCATAACAACTTTCAGTTCCTACCACTTCTCTCTGATTTAGTTACAGTATTAGGAAAAATCTGAGGAAAATATTCTTGAAGGAAAACCGTGGTATGGAAACTGTTACGAATTACATGTCCAAAGCTCATGACTTGTGTACATTACTTACTACCAAACGTTTGATTTCAAACATGTTAGTGTAGCTTGAAGCACAACTTAGACAGTTTTTCTCATATAGGCTAATGCACCTAGCAGCTGCAACAGTTATCCTGCTAATAGAATATAAAAACGCAAGAATGGAGAGCAGTTTGCCATCTACTCAGTTTTTAGCTGCATATTTTGCTAATTTCAAAGACTTAAAGAAACCACAGTATTCACTTTGCAATATATGCAAAGTACAGCATGTAAATCAATGTTTTCATAAGCACATCATTTTACCAAACAGGAAATTAAGCAAAATGTAAATTAAATCTATGACTACAAAGAGACTTATTTTCACAGCTGCTCATTTGAGATCATTTCAAACCTCTCAAATTCAAAAATTGTTGAAGCTACGTAATTCATTAAAATATCACTTTCACATACTATATCATGGCACACTTGTCTTTGGAGAAATGGGAAACTGACGATACTGCTTGTTTATCACTTTGTATTTCTCACTGTTTAATGCTAGCTTAGATTCTCTAAAACATACATCAATACTTGCATTGTGAATGAAATATTAATTAACTAAAATCCTTCTGCTATAAACAACTGCAACGCTGTGCTGAGAAAATATAAGAACAGACATTTTTTCATTAGGTAATACCTGGAAAGAGACTCAAAGCATTATCACTACTAACAACAGTACATTAAAGTAATATATGCACTATGAAAAAAAAAAAAAGAGAGATAAGTCTCAGGGGCAGCAAAGAAGAAATTACTCTGCAACAGGTAAGTGAACAGCCTACCAAGAAATAAACAGCTCTCCAGTTAGGTTTCAAATCAGAATAATATCTGCAACATTTAAAGAAAACTTCAATGCATAGAATCATAGAATACAATAGTAAAATTCTTCAGCCTGATACCATTTCAAGATGCTCAAGGACTTCCCTTCCTGTAAATGCAGATCAATTTAACCCTAAACAGCTTCCACTAGTTCCTTGACAGATGCAGCAAGTGTAGCATATATTCTCTATTTTAACAACCAAGCTACCAGAGAAGATAAACAGGTTGTCAGTAATGCACATCTTAATGCATACTTTTACATCAAAATGTTTGAAGGGGCTACAGAACATCGTATTCCTGACCATATGAAAATATGCCTAAAGATTTTAAATTGAAAAGATAAAAAAGCAGTTACCTTTACCTGAAAACGGTCCTGCCTCAACGACTCCCTCTTTGGTGCTGTCAAAGCCATGAGAAGTTATTTTGGTTTCAGAAAGTCCAAGTCCAACTGGTAATGAACATTTCAAGTCCTTGGAAATAGTTGAATAAAAATGGAAAGTTAATGTTTAAAAAAAGATAAAAGTGACTCAAAAGTATTATAATGCAATATTCTCAGACAGGCAATTCTGCCTTTAGCCTGGAAAGTCTCTGCTGGTGTCACAGCATTCTATTGTAATGCACAAGTAAAACATAAATCAATGAGAAATGCTGTACGTATAGCCTGCATATTTATTCTAGAATTTTTTTTATACTGGCGAACAGCTAGAATGCTATCTCATAAAGCAAGAGTTACCAAAAAAATGTGGCCTGCAACATTACGTTATGTGGTCTGAAGGTGGTGCAAACAACCACATCAGTTTATTAATGTTTCCAGTAAAGACTTAGAGATGTACAGCATGATCTAAGACAAAGAGCAGACTATTTTACAAATCAAAAATGTGGAAGCAACTATCACAATGTTAAAAATCTAAAAAGAAAAAAATTATTTCACTCTAAGGAAGAAATAGCTTTAGAATTCACAGCATCCTCAGTTCCTATAAGTAGCACTTGAAATCTCTAATATTTGAAATGGCAGAAACATCCTGAAAGGCACCTACTCTACACTACAAGTGCTCACAGCACTGAGTTTCCATTTACTTCTGTTTGCTTTTGAAACTCATTGATTTAAAATTGCCTGAGATCACCTTGTTTAACTACTACAGCCAACTTTTTGGCAACTGAAGTTTTCACAGAAACTCAATGCAGGCCTATTACTGAACTATGAATTCATACACCATAATTCAGATACCATCCTACTGCCCATTTCTGCTATCTTGCCCACCTCTACAAATAGCTCCCAAAGGTTTCCTGGACTGCATTTCCAACCATCTGACTGAAGTTTAAGACTCTGGTGTTATGGAATATACTCAATGCTTTAAAAAAAGTTCAGGTATTCAAAGCAATTTAAAACTACTGATTTGTAAAAGTAAAAAGTGAGTTAAAAGCACCTCTGGAAGTGAAAGCAAGAGGTAAAACACACTTAGAAAAAAATAAGCATCAAGAAATTGGAAAACTCGCCGTTTCTGCAATCAGGTACTCTTTTGCATCCTCTCTGTTTCCATACAGAGGCAAAGATGATGAAAAAGTATAAAGGAGTAACAGTGGAATATGCAGAGACAAAAACTGTACATAGCTTTAAGATGTCAGCGCCTGGATATGTGCAGTAACTATTTATGATATATGCATTACTTCGAATTACAAAGAAAAAACAACCTTTAAAATCCAATCCATGTTTGACATACTTCTGTAGTCGCTCAATCCACAAACCAGCAGAAAGCTAGTACACAAGAATGGTGCTGCCTAGAGGCTCCAACTGTCAAGAAGTGGCTTTGGATCACATTCCCACAGATTTAGTTAGCTGTCTTTAGTTTAAGACAAACTTCTGGGAGGAAGAAAAAAGGGAGAGCTACAAACAAATGAATTCCAGCAGAACAAAAATCTTGTTGACGTTGAAAACCCAGCATGTTATTGCAATCAGAGTAACCAATTCCTATAGCCAAACTTGCACTCATATGAACTGGCTAGTTAGATACACAAATATAGCATAATCTTTTATCTCAAGCACTAACCCAAAATACAAAAAAAAGGGAAAAGTAACAAACAACAAATAGTATTCACATACAGAATGTGATCTCAGAAATTAAGCATATCACATCATCAGATATATACTGTTTTCAGTCTTCACAACTGACTTAACATTGGTCCTTCCATCTAAATACTTGCAGTTGGTGGCACATTGGGAAGCCTTTGCTTCAACTTAGTTTAGTTAATAGAGTCCATTTAGCTCAAAATGCAGCAAGTCACTAAGAGCTGAAAAAGCGGAGACTTGAAAAAGGATAACCAGGATTGCAGAGGAGAAGATGCACTGATTTAACAAAAAGGACATGGCATTGATCAACTTTTTTTCCTGAAGGCACCTTGCCATGTTGCAGTTTTCAGAAATATCTGAATTTGTGGTCAAAGAAATGCAGACAGCTAACCTGCTTAAGCATGTTCGCAGTAGGAATATAAGCAATGATCTGTATTTAAGGTTGAAATGCAGAACATCTGCTTTGTAAAGACAAAGGTTTAGATGTAAACTTAAACAATGGTGCTACTTCTGTACATTCAGCTTAATTCTAATTTGAAGCTAAATACAGGTTGAACAAACTACAGAGTTAAATATCAGAATATCACAACCCATCTTTCTTTTAAATAAAATCCTCATATTTGGATCATGAAAATATATTAAGATCTACAATTGCATATATATACACACCAGGGTTTTATTTTCTTTTACATAAATGAGTATGCATATGTACACAAACACATATTTGTTCAAAGAGACCTACACTTTTTTCATTGGTAAAAAGGCCAAGTTCAGTGTAAAGAACTGCATTCAAACCTGGTTTTAAACCCCTACATTAACCACTTGAAATATACCCTGCCAAAGGAAGATATCCTTACATATGAATTGAAAATATTTACCATTTGTTGCCTTGTACATGACCAGAATTGTCATCACAAAGTCAGTGATCACCAATACACTACCTTTTTCTTGTTTATAAACATGCAAGTTACTGTTCAGTGGAGACATGCTTCTGCATGTAAACTTCCATTTTTAACATGTCATTCTTGCAAGTGATTGCGCTTGCTTTTTTTTTTCCTCTTCCCAAGAGTGTAGATAAACAAAAAAAGCTACCCAAAAATCTGAAATCATTCTGACAAAGCAATTTATCCCTTCAATAATTTACAAAGAAGGATAATTTAGAAAAAGCCTTAAAGTAAGAAAAGATGTGCAAAAACTTCACATTTTAGAGAAGGTAGACAGTACTTACAGAGATTTTAGAGCGGTAAGAAGGCAACAGAAAGAGCTTTCTTTTTTTTCCCCACCAAATGTAGGTTTGCTATTAAACACAGGAAGTGAGATTCCCCTACTACAATATGGTGATTATAATTTGACTACATATTGCTCTTCTAGCTAACAGGAAGATTTTGATTGATCAGAAGATCTGCTTTCAAACTCACAAGTGATTTTCCCCCCTTCTTCATAAAAGGGAAATCAAGTCTTTGGAATTCATCTGAATTTATTGATATATTTCAAACCCAAAAATCTGTTAAGGGATCATCATTACAAAAAAAAAACCAAAAAAAAACAAACAAAAACCACACAAACCCACACAACACACCCAACAAAAAATGATGCTTTATTCATAATTTTCAACTGTATGAGACTGAAAGCCATTGCATGTTTATCATGTGATTATCATCTATCAGAACCGTTTTAATATAGGACAAGGGGTAACAGCTTTAAGCTGAAGAAGGGTGGACTTAGATTAGATACTAGGAAAAAATTCTTTTCTATGAGGGTGGTGAGGCACTGGAAGAGGTTTCTCAGAGAAGTTGTGGTTGCCCCATCCCTGGCAGTGTTCAAGGTCAGGCTGGATGGGGCTTTGGGCAACCTGGTCTAGTGGAGGGTGTCCCTGCCCACACTCCCTCTGACGCACGCCATTCTATGATTCTATGAATATTCATGAATATAGTAACTTTATCAAAACCCAGAGTTAGAGGTATAAACACCTTAAAACTCAGAAGATTGCGAAGAAGTCAAAAGGCTGGATTACCCATCTCATTTTCAGCCGTTTAGCATGCTAAAGGTGCAAAGAAGGAAAAGCATGAAATATAGGTATACAGAACAGCTGCACTAGCTTAATTTGGTCTAGTCAGGACAATGTAGACCTATATCACATAGGCCATTTAAACAACTTCAATCCTTTGTTAAAATCCCATTTTAATCAGTTCAAATCACTGTATTAAACTAAACATATTTTAGTAAGGTAACCCTTATTTATGCAACTCTAACAGGGATATTAATCAGTTTATTATACAGATCGTCTAGATGAACTAGTATGAATCTTTGACATAACAATCCTGTTGAGACAGTAGACACAGCAAAGAAGTCACTCAGAATGCATGTTCATGAAAGAATGCTGGCTGAATTACAAAACTATTTCCAAAACAGGTACTCCCATCCATGTTCTCCATAATAATCTAAAATGAAGAGAGAAAAGATACCAGAATTGTATAGTTTCTCCACCAGTCAAAGCCTGCTCAGCCAAAGAGTAGCAGAAGTTAGCTTGCTTAGTTGAAGCTTAGCATATATTAAGCAGCAAGTCAGCAAGAGGCTTTGTATTAAGTTCTTAGTTATGTCAGTCCATTATTAATGCATGACTAAGCATTATCTTTTGCTCAGTACCAACAGTAAGTTGAAAAGATATGGTTTTACTTGCCTTTGCTACTTTCAA
Source organism: Psophia crepitans (assembly GCA_013399095.1). NCBI lineage: Eukaryota > Metazoa > Chordata > Aves > Gruiformes > Psophiidae > Psophia > Psophia crepitans. The sequence continues at coordinate 399,442 of VWZZ01002163.1, read as the reverse complement.
TAAAGGTATTTTAAAATATCATATCCCAGAGTTTTTCATAATTCTAGTAAGATAAATTGAAAGTTCACAACAAAGTTAATTTATCTTTTGCAGCCTAAAGTTTATTACTGGTATTACACAGGTTTAATAATGGTTTTGTCCCCAAAACAGTACAAAAAGAGCCGTGAGAAGAGAGTTTATACTAAAAACGAAAGAAAACAAGTGGAACAACAATTTCAGAGACTCAGACTGACAAAAACTTCGTACAGATTTTGTACAATAGTTTAAACATGACAAATAGCTTACAGCTGTCTGAATACCTTTACAGGCAGATCAAACAGTTTTTTATTTAATTTATTCCTATGCAGCATTCACATTATATGGCATGTTACTGAATTAGGAATAATATACATCCTCGCTCTTTCCCACAGTCCTCAGCTCATATACCCCCCCAGTGACACTAAGACACCACTATTCTAATCCTGTAATTATAACAGCATCAGAAAAAAACTGTGTTCTAGAAGTCAGGGGTAAGTGAAACAAACCAGTGAAGAATATTAACCAGTAAGACTTTTTTTGTTGTTGAGTTTTCTTGTACAAAGCAGGAAGAAAAACACGTTTGATTAGGAAATGCTGAAGTCCTCTGTTATTAAGACAGATTAACAAACATCCAAACTTTGGAAAACTGTTCTACACACCAAGCTTTTAAAGCTTAAGTGAGTTCCAACAGAGTTTGGAAAGCTGAAAAGCACTGGTTCAAGCTTTTTTGTAATGAAAGGACAATAGACATTTTATCCGATGACAAGTGAAGCTACAGCCTTTTTTAGTTGAAAAAGTTTCCATCCATCATACAGGCAGGATAAAACTTGTCAGAATTCCACAGCCATCTCTTATTACTACAAACAAGACAGAATGAGAATGTAGCAGCATATTTCTGAATGAGACTTTACAGTTAGGCAAACATTTAAGCTACCTTATAAATACGCTTTTGATTCTTTTTCTCAAACATCAGGAACCAAGAAGATGCATCAAGTAGCTCTACACCACATTCCCACAAGACTGGAACTAATATGCTTCCTTCTGAAACGACATTATGTCAATCTACGCTGTCTGATGTTCTGTACAACTAATGGCATTTTTCTTCAAAGAACTACTTCTACAAACCCTACCTGTCATTTCCAGGTAAATACATTTGCACCACATTGCCTTGCAAAATTAAATACTTCTTATGCTTGAGCACATACAAATCCTGCATTTGGTGGAAAATAAATGGGCATTTTCACGCCTTAGCAGCTTATGGATGAGGTCTCATGAAAGTGCTAAATAGAAAGTGACTTGAGAGGAAAGTTTAGTTTTGTAATGAGGTGGTACAACTGCCTCTTTACTCAGTCTATCAAAAACATACAAAGGTGTTCAAGTGTTTGTTGCAAAATAGGTGTAGAAGACCAAATAAAAAAAAATTCAGGGTAAGTGACGGTTTTTTGTTCACATCTGAATTGTACAACATCTAGATGAATGGTTCCCTGATCATAACAATAAGAAAAAAGAAACTAAAATAACCTTGCTCCCCTGCTTCCCAAGAAGGTGTAATTTAAATCAGTACATTGGAGTTTGAGTGCTCCAAACTCTACTGTGGTCGCACACTCTTACCAAGCACTGTGGTAACAGTACAACTTAAAGTGATAATGCTTTCTTGCCCCTTTCTGAAGCCACCTCCTAAAAAGCTGTATTTGGCTTGTCATTTCCATAAGTAGATAGAAAAAAGACCCCTGAAAACTTTGCACAGAGATTTTACAGTATAATGCATATTGCTTTAGGTTAAAACAAAAAATTACCTGGCAAGGAAAAAAAGAGAAAGCATAGCATTAAGCTTAGAAATAACAAACACAAAGCAAGATGAATAGAAGCTAAATATTAGAATTTAAGACTAACAGATTAGTAAACAGACCTAGATGTTAATTCCAAGAAGTTTGTTTTCTTTGTTTTGTTTATAAGAAGCCCTGATTATCACATTCTGAGTTTAGGTCACACATGCAGGTGTTAACTTGTACAAGACAGTTGAAATAATTATTTGAAGTGCACTTCATCTTCATTGATCTCAGAATAAGCACTGTGAAAATAATAGCAGCAGCAAAGGCAGCTATATTTGCATAGTATACATTTTCTGCAACTAGACCAAATGCTTGGTTCATTTCTGTAGGAATTTCAACATACAATTAAGTCCAAGGCAACAAAATAATTAGCGTGCCAGCAAAAACCTACTTCAACCTTCATATGTGCCCAGAGATAAAGACTACCTTAACATTTCAAATTTTCATAGAAAATGGTGATTATACTTTGGACAAGGGCTCTGACCTAGTCAACAACAGGCCAAGTTCCATTTACTGTACTAATAAATATTGTATGCACTAGGCTGACAAAGTAATTATTACTTAAGGAAAAGATAACTTACAGCAGTCAAGTCACAGCAGCATCAATGTCACGAGGCTTAAAAATAATAAATCTGTTTCTAGGTGAACCCAAATTCATTACCATTTCAAGGTGTATTTTTGTTATCCTCCCCAAACATTAGTACGTCTTTATCAAAATTTAGTTTTAACTTTATTTCGTTAAGCATTGTCCCAATTTTTACACTATGTTACTGGTAGATCTTAGTTGAACAATAAATCTTAAGAAATATATGCCTTCCCTCATTGCAGGGCTATTCATAAAAGGAATCACAGCCCATTCAGCAGAAGTAGGAAAAAATGCCCAGTAATAAGTGCAGTAATTTTTAATAAGAGCTTTAATACGGATGCATTTCCATCTCCTTAAGTTTTATACTTTTTTTACAGCCATGCTCACTACAAAGCTACGCAGGGCAATCATAGTCAAATGGTCTCAAATGTTATTTTCAAGATGTATTTTATTTTTAAATTTTTTTATAAACACATGTTTTTTCATAGTTAAATATTTTTCATAATCATAATGCATGTTTAAAACTATACTTCTAATATATATTTAAATGTTTGGTTTCCTGTTTTCAGAATAAACTTGGACTAAAAATCAGTATCGTCAAGGCTTAGTCAATAATGAGAAATGTATACACATGATTGTGCATTACAAAGCGCCTAATACTTTAAACTATTTAATGTTCAGAAAAAAATTGCCACTACTAATATATCTTTCATACAAAGTTATTGCAATGTGCAGTATCTGCTTTGTTGGTTTTTTAGTCAACTTTAACAAGAATTATCAGTTTTGCAGGAGTTTTCCCATTAAAGCTAAAACCAGAACACAGAATTAGGAAGATACTTATTCTACCAATATTCACGGTGTATATGTAATTTGGGTTTAAATTTATGCAGGTTCCTCCCCTCTAATCAGCATTTTAGTATGACAGTAAAATACTTAAGTTCTGCTCAGTGTTTCTTCTACAAATAATCCTGCACTGCAAGTCAGGATGGGACTGTTAAGTCTTAGAGATTTCCTTAAAATCTAAGTCTCAACAGATATCCAACAAGTGTCGTAATTAACTAGTCATTGTATTTCCAACTGAAAATAAAAATCAAAGTGAAGAAAACCAACAGAGTTCTATATGCTATATCAGAGCACCCTCTGCTGGGCAGGCAAACACAAGAAGAACTGATCGTAAAATATATCAAGGTTAAGGGAAAGAACTCAAAATTCCATACCGACAATTATGAAATTAAAACTTTTTTTCAACATACAACAAATAAGATGGATTCTGATGCATCTCATCTGTAGCATACAGCAATACAGTAGTAATTTTTTCAGTTTCAACACAAGAAAGTTACTTCTCTCCTGTTTACAACCTCAAATCAGAACATGGCTATCTTTACTTTTAGCACACTGCCTCCAAACTGAATACACCTTGGAAGTAGCTTCCCTCGAACAATTTGATACTTCTTCAAAAATCTAGGATTTGATAGCCTGAATTCATAGGACCTGTTAAGTCTCACATTTTAAAAATACTTTTTGTCCTGTTTTATTAATAAAATGGTCAGATTAAAAATGGTATCCTCAAGGATCAGAGCCAAGAATGTAGAAGCATATACACTTGATTGTGCATTACACAGCACCCAATACTTTAAACTATTCCATACTCAGAAATATTTGTGACTACTAACATGCCTTTTATACAAAACACATTATTGCAATGTGCAATCACATTATGTCCACTTTAACAAATTTATTAGCTTCAAAGGAGTTTTTCCATTAAAGCTCTAGAAAACTATGTCAAGTGAAGTCTGCTATGCATTGCAATGCAACTTTAGCATTTCAGATAACGGTACCTTGTTAGACAGCAAAGAAAATTCTTACCCTGTTAAAGCTGTGCTCGTGAGAATCCTCCAGCTGTCCATTGCTAGTTACAGGAATTTCTGCTGCTGAATTTTTGGGAGATTCTTGAGCCATTGCCCCTTCCTATAGTATGAGAAGAAACAGGTTACCATTTGTCTTAAATTTCCAATGAGCAACCTGTATGAAAATATCTGATGTATAGATTTCATAATCTGTATCTGATGATATAGATTTCATTTTATTTCAAACTCCTATTGGTAATATTCTGCTGTACTATACATTCATTTAATCACATACCCAAAACACATTAATATGCTAGCACAGCTCAGAAGTAATGTAAAGCTCCAAGATCTATGAGAAAAGAAACACTAAAATTTAACCCATTGATATGAGCACAATCAATATGGTGTGGTGTCAGACATAAATGAGAGCTGTGAGGCCAGACAAATATTTTTCTACACATATTCAACCCTTACAGTAATTTGTGTATCTCAAGCTATAAAAAAAGGTAAGCTTTGCTAAAAAAAAAAAATTTCTACTAGCTAATGATAAGCAAGAAATATTAGAGAAGTGCAATGAGGTTAATCATATTTTACAAAAAAAAAAAGTAATGATTCCAAACTTTAAACTATTTTAAACTTGCTTCTTATTTTCTCATAGTATAGTGCCACCTTCTGACTAAATTGTTAGTATGCAACTCATTCAGTTAACAGCAGTAACTCTAAAGTGAAATGAAGAAACAAGAAATCAAAAGCACCAATGCAATTCAAGAATCAAAGTTAGTTTCAAACTGCAGCTGTGTTATGAATAGTAGCAGCAGCTGTGAAACCACAGCTTTCAAGAATGACATAAGGTATAACCTAGAAGAGAGATTCCCAGAAGAAATGCACACTGTTTACAAGCCCCTGAGGAGGGAACAGCACCCTAACACTCTGCAAGACTAAGAGAAACTGAAAATTTTGGCCCTCTCAAAAAAGCTACCCCTATCTCTGCAAGACAGCTTTGTTAGTCAACTAAAGTGTAAACAGTAGAAAAATCAACACACAACCAAAGCAGTGTTTGTTCACTTACATAAAAGCTGTCTGAAGTCTTCAAACCAGCCCATGCACCTGTGTGCAAGGCTGGCAAGACATGGTACACCATTAACATGTACTTGAGAATAGGTGCTTTCTTCCCTTAAAGCTCCTAAATCAAATTGAACCAGCTCATTTCAGTCAAAGAGTTAGGAAGAGGCCCAGTCTGAGATTAGGCTTAAGTACCAGCTTCTCCAACCACATGTGAAGCTTTTACAGGATATCCATACACCACCAACTGGTACTTAGGATCACCTGCATCACCCTTAATTGGTAGCATCTCCTGTCACACCCCACTGCTAATATTTCCCCCACTTTCACCTATCAGTTCATTTACATTAGTAAGCTGGATTTTCTTAGGAAGCTTTCAGGCCTCCCAAGCTTTCTTCTAACCCTGCTGTGGGCTACAACAAACATGCTCCTCTAACTCCAGATCACTTTCAAAGCTATGTCACCATCACATCTTCCTGTAAATTACTGTGACTTCACCTCTGTTGGTCTTTTGAAGTAGAGCTCATTAATCAAACTTTACTTGGTATCTACAAAAGGCAATTTACATTTCTGAAAGTATAATAAGCTTCTTCAATTAGCAGCATAAAATACCACCATCACAAAAAAACCCAACACAACAGCAAGGAGACAAAAGTCCATCAAGTTCTGAGTAAATACTGCCTGTTGGGGAGGGGAAGGCGGAAGGAAAGGGGGCCAAGACGACACTCAAAGAACCATACATGCAAACTACAATCCATGAATACAAACCCATAAAATACCATCTAAAGTGATACATTTTCCTTTTTTGAGGACCAAGACTTTCTCTGCAACTAACTTAGTAACACTGAATTGAAAGTTACTCTTTCAAACATAGTGCTTTATGAAACACTTCCCTAAAATGAGAAGCTAAACATTTAGGCACCACTTTTGAAAAACTCTAAATACACAGAGAACAGATTTCAACTCACTTAAGAAAAAGTCAGTGTGCTATAAACTCAGGAGAAAGTGACTTTGTAACACACTAACTTACCCCATCAGTCCCTCTCATTTGGATCCAGTAAGCGCATTCTTTCAGCGCTGGGAAGGAACAGCTCACATGCCATATATTCACATTGGCCTCCCATACAGAATTCTCCACACAGTCCAGTCTTCAGCCACAACTAAGCCATAGAACAGCTGTTTTTTGGGCCATTCTTCATACAACAGAACAAACTTGAAACTCTCAGCCATTAAGTAAATGAAAATATTGAAGCAAACCAAAAGGTCTATCTCTATTTTATGAGTACTTGTAAAACATTAATTTCATTTCATAGAATATCTTGAGTTGGAAGGAACCCATAAGGATCATCAAGTCCAACTCTCTGCTCCTTGCAGGGAGCTGCTACAGCACCATCAGATCAAATGTTCTAGTTACCTTCCGTAGTAGATTTTAGTTTAGGAAATCCGTCCAACAGCTCAAGCTTCTTAAGCTTGTGCTAAATCTCAGTCTGCTTCAACTCCAAGGCTGCCAGGAACTATGCTTCTACTTGACACAGTGAAGTGAGGTATTTTTCAAAATGCTTGGCCTGTGACAGCTACCTGAACAATACTGGAATATTAGTGTATGCAAACATAGCTATTTTTGTTCTTCTTTCTGCAAACTGACAGAAAACACACTGTCAAGGAGAAGTCCTGTACCACCAAGGGGATACGCTGCTTTGGCAGGAATCACAAACAAATGTGAATCTCCAAATTTAATGAAAGGCAAAACAAATACTTGGCTTTGGTGCTTTCCAACAAGAATCTCAAAACATCTTGCTAATATGATATATTTATAGATGTTTTTGCATTTCTTCAGAGATATACATGCTCACACATATGCACGCATGTCTAATAAATACATAGATTAGAAAACAAAGAGTCATCAGCTCCTCTGGACAGCCACATGGCGTTTCTACTTGAGGCAAACCTACACATCCATTTCAGAGAAAGCAATAATTACTTGCTAACTTCAGTTCCATGTTATGTCTGAACTAAAACACCATCTTCCATTGCTGAAAGGAAGACGTTTCACTACTCCCCTTTCCCAGTCCCTACCGTGAACCACTGTCCCATCTCCCAACCACAACACATGGCTGCCACTCACCTGACGGCACAGTAAACAGACTCCACTCACTAGCCTGACAATAGACCTTTTCACTGGGTTTGTTTTCCACAGTTCCAATGAGTTGAATCAGTTTGCAGTGAGGTCAGATAAGCACCAAAGACATGAAGTGAGCCGCTGAAAAAAGGAAATGGGATCAACTGCTAATTTGGCTGAGCCAGAACAAGAAAGTACTACCTGCATTTTAGTCTAAGCTAGCACAACTGCCAGGAACAACAAGTCCTCAGCCTCTTTT
>VWZZ01002163.1:326949-385424 GCA_013399095.1 Psophia crepitans | reverse complement strand
CCCACCCGTAGCCATGGCACCCAGCGCCGGGGCCGCCGCTCCTCGCCCGCCGGCAGCCGCGTCCGCCCTGCCCTGCCCTGCCCGGCCCGCTGCTTCTCTCCTGCCGGCCCCTGTATTTTACTACCGCCCGGGGGAGGCCTCTGGAAGGGCGGCTCCTCTCAGGAGAGGCCACGGTGGGGGGATGTGGGGGGCACCGGTCACTGCGGGGGTGGCGGCCGCGTCCAGCCCTTGGGGTGCTGGCGGGCAGGCCTGGGGTGCGCCGCTGGGCCTGCTGCTCGGCCCCGGCAGCCTGGGCAGCCTGCTCGCCAGCCAAGGCGTTTGCAGAATTAAGCTTTGTGGTGCCGGCTATAACGGGGAGGCTGCTCCTGCCCCTGCCAAGTGACATGCCTGTGAGGTCACGGCGCAGCCTTAAAAACCGGCCTCACCGAAGGCGCCCACAGCCAAAAGCGGCAGAGCAGGAGTGTGCCTGCGCTGGTGTGGATGCGCACGCCTGGAAGACCCGTGCGGTACCATGGCAGAGGCTTCGGAGAGTTCTCTGTCCGAACCCAGAGTGAGGAGGAAAAAAAGCATATCTATTGAGGAAAAAATTGACATCATAAGTGCTGTGGAGACTGGCCAGAAAAAGGCAGACATCGCAGCCAAGTATGGCATAAAGAAGAATTCCTTGTCTTCAATTATGAAGAATAAAGAAAAAGTTTTGGAAGCCTTTCAATCTTTACGATTTGATCCTAAAAGAAAAAGACTAAGGACTGCTTTTCATTCTGATCTGGAGGAGGCATTGATGAAGTGGTACAGAATTGCTCAGTGCTTGAATGTGCCGGTAAATGGTCCTATGTTGCGCCTCAAGGCTAATGATTTTGCCCAGAAGCTTGGACACAGTGATTTTAAATGCAGTAATGGCTGGCTCGATCGTTTCAAGTCAAGGTATGGTTTAGTTTTCAGAGCTCAGCCTGTAGAAGCAGCTGCTACTACTACAGTGGATACTCCAAGTCTTTGGCACCAAAATGTTCTTCCTCATTATTTAAATGATTATCAGCCAAAAAATGTCTTTTATATACAGGAGACTGGATTGCTGTATCAGTTGTTACCCCATAACACATTTGCATTTAAAGGGGAAACTTGTTCTGTAGGCAAACTAAGCAAAGAGAGAATAACCATAGTGGTGGGTACAAATACGGATGGTTCCGAGAAACTTCCTTTGCTTGTTATAGGAAGAAACAGAAGTCCACGCTCTTTCAAAGATGTGAAGTCGCTGCCTGTGGATTATGAAGCAAATGATATGGCGTGGATGACTTCAGAAGTGTTTGACCAGTGGATGCATAAACTTGATCACAGATTTCAAGCACAGCAGCGACGAGTAGTTATTCTTGTTGATTCTCTCCCAGCTCACACAGAAGTAAAGAACCTGAAGTCTGTCAAATTAGTGTTCTGTCCTCCAGACTCTTCTCCATGTGTAGGTGTGAAACAAGGGCTTGTCAGGAGTCTGAAGGTTAAGTACAGGAGCTGCCTTATCAAGAGATTTGTTGACTGCGTAGAAGGTAATAAAGAGTATGCACTGACTCTTCTTGATGCAGTTGAGATGTTGCACCTGTGCTGGAGGAAAGTAACACCAGAGACTATTGTAAAAAGTTATAAGGAAGCAGGATTCAAATTAGAAACCAAGGCAAATGGTAATGACATAGAGGTTGAAAGTGATTTTGATTTGATTGCACATGCACAGGCAGCTGGAGTGGAGTTTCCAGAAGGTTTATCTTTAGAGGAATATGCAGCTTTAGATGACGGCTTGGAAATTTGTGAAATACCTGCAAATAATGAAAGAATGTGTGCCGAAGACAGTGCATCAGATAAAGCTGGCACATTTGTTGGTGATGAAGATGAGGATGAAGGTGATCAATTTCTGGGAGCTGAACAGCATTTACCATCCAAAAATGAGGCTTTAAGTGCTTTAGGTACCCTTCAAAAATTTCTCAGAAGTCACAATGCAAATGATTCTCTTCACGATTCTGTAGCTGACCTGGAGAATTTTATTCAACATGTAGCATGTAAATGAACATTTTAGCAAAGTGTGAAAGCGTGTAATTGGAAAAAAGCAATTCTGTAAGTAAACAAAGATTGGCAGTTTAATTGCTGCAATGTTCTTTAGTGTGTCTTGCTCAGGTGCCTAGATGTACACAGTGAAAGAAATTTGAAATTCTGAAAAAGGGCTGTGAACTAAAGGAGGAGGGGAGTTGAAGGTTTTAAATGATAACTGTAGTGAGTACGGTGGAGGCAAAAGCAATTCTTTGAGCAGTTCAGTACATTCAGGATGAACTGGCGCCAACTTGGAATTCTTTCTTTGGGCAGAGATGAGCGCTTCTTCACATCGATCATTTCACTGGTGTCTTTGATACTGTTGACAGTGCAAGAGTAAATATTTATCAGTTTGGTGCTTTTGATACTTAAAAAATGAATAACACAGAAAATACATGCTGAAGTTCTGAGACCTAAAGGGTTTTTTAAAGTAACTGGTTTTGTCCTTGTTGAAGAATTCTGGCCATAGTTTATTCTTGCAGCAGAAATTTAGCAGCTTTGGATGCAGGTTGTTTTTCTTAACACTGCTCGTGTGTGGATACACACAAATGACATAATCTTTTATCCAAGAGTCAAAAGACAAAAAAAGTTTTACTTGGTCTTTTGAAGAGGTCAAAAAGGAAGGTCATTCTCTCCCTTTCAGCCTTTTTGGTATTTGGATTTGATGTAGGTCCTTCTGTGCAACTCCATGTCCAGTAAATACAAAAAAAAAAATCAGCTTATGCACTGTCTGCACTAAAAACCTTACTGAACTCTTGTTTTATTGACTATACTTGAAGGCTTTGCTGTAGGAGTCAGTGCACCAATGCAGTTCACTATTGTAGGTGCCGTTAACAGGGGTGCTGTTTGCACGACTGCAGTGCGAAGTTGTGTAAATCACAGTACGTTTATGTATCTTCAGGTATGGGGTTCAAGCAATATAATCATACCAGAGCCAAAAATCTCAATCTGTTTGAGACATACTGTTTGTGCCTTTTTTCCAAAACCTGTTTTAAGTATTTTCCATATCTACCACTGTTAATTTTTTCACAAGTTAAAGATAATAATTTTTCTCTTTTAGAGGAAGAATAAAGTATTTTATGGAAGCCCTTGAGGAAACCTGTGTAATAAAGAATCTATTATGTTGCCTGTAATTAAACCATGAAAAACAACCTCTTGCTTACTTGAATCTTCATTTTTCAGTAAATAGTTTGGCTGAAGCTTTGTTTACTGTTCTTTTTTGGTAGAGGACAATTTATCTCTTTTTAAAAGCATTTCAGAAAATGTATCAGATTGTTGCAGTGCAGTGCGGGGCGGGGGGAATGCCTATGGCTAAACTGAATGAAGAACAAAAACCCCCCACAAACTTCTGGGTTTTTATTATGCAATATCTGATCTGAATTCCATCCAAAGGGTATTCGGATGAAATAAGACATTTCTATTGACATTCCAATAAATAAAGTCCCATACAGAGATTTATAGATTCTGTGAAAGAGGTATCCCTCTGTATTATCTCTGTTAACTATTTATTTTGTTAAAATACAGATGCAAAGTCTTTTAAATTCGGGAAGTGTGTCAAATAAATCAACACATTTTGCTTGCTTAAATACTTCAGAAAAAGCCTTATGAAAAGTGCTTTTTATCTTGGCTGAGCTTGTTTAAATTTCATATAAATCCCACAGAGCCCTGTGGATAATTTTCCTATAGTAATCTTTTGATTTAAAATCCATGGTCACCTTTACTAATTTGGCCTGGACTTGGAAGGTGAATTGTGGAACTTGCTTTAAAAGACATACAATCCATCGAGATCCCGTATCCTTAGAGAATCTATGACTTTTTCCTAGCTTCCTAGTCCATTCTGAGTAGCCAAGCTAAAATGCACTCACCAAGACTATTTTTTTTAGGTTGGGCACTTTATATTGACATTATAGCTTTCAAAATTATTTAGGAGCCCAAGTATTTCTTTTCACTTGAATTTTGGTTGCATTTCTAGTCAAACAGAGAACATGAAATCCATTTTGAAGCTTGCTGCTGTGTCAGGTGTGTGTTTGTGAGGAGATGCAGATGACTCCTCAGATCCAAAACAGCAGTGAAAAAGGAAGTGGTACGCTGTGCAAATAAATTTCAGGCTGGGTACACAGTCTGAGCTAGAGAGTGTTTTGCATCCTCTACGTAAACCTTCAGGACACTGGCTTTTTATGCCTGGGGTGGTATCTGTTGGAGGGAGAGGAAGAATATCGCTTTAGCCTGTATCATATTTAAAAACAAGAACCTTTGTTACAAAAGGCAGATTACTAAGACTGTCGTTTGCTTTAATACTTTGGATATTTGGACAACTATGTGCTTTTTCCTGAAGGCTTTTCTACTTTATGCTATAGTTAGATAACAATTATGTGCTTTGGCATCGAGTTAGTGAGGTCACTTTAAGTAACCCAAAGTTACGTCTAGAAGCATGAACTGAAAATATGAAGTGTTCAGAATGTAACTTCCAAACAAGGCCAAAATAGGAAAAAAATGTAATTGGAACATATATTTGCTATAATCAGAAGCATCCTCAGTGTCATTCTTGAGACAAGTAATGTGTAAAGTTAAGTATGCTTTTCAAACTACAGCTGCCTTTGAAAACTTTAATAAATACTACACTATTTCTGGATTTTTTGTATGTTACAGTTGCATGTCGTTCTGGATACCTTTCAGATCTATCAAACTACATCTCCTTTTGAAATTGCTACTCCAAGGAATGTTACTGACCTCTAAAGGGAAAAGGAAATTACTTTAACAAGTTTTGGCACCTTTAGGCAAAAACAGAAGAGAGGGAGCAGTCAGGGATGTGTAGGAGGGCAATCCGTATGTGCCCTGTAGCCCAGATCCCTGACGTTTCGACAGCTAAGTAGTCTGGAGGGACTAAATAAGTAGATGGTTTCTTATTATTTGTTATGTAAAGCTTGAGAACTATCGTCCCCAACACGCAGAATCTCTAGTGATTTTAAATTTTAGAAATGCCATACTACTTTCTTAGCTAGTGTTCTTACAGTGGAAAATAGCAATTGTATGCAAGTATTAATTTCAGATCATTTTTCTTTGGTCCCTCTACCACCCTGGAAAGTATGCTGGCACAGGTAGGCAACCAATTTTTCAATGAAGAGGAGGAACAGATTTAATCAAATTTAACTGCAATGATTTCATAAATGTCAATTAAATTATAACGGTTAAATGTTAGTAAAATACCTTAAAGATTTTTTGGGTGGTAGCATTCACTGAAGTGGCCTGTTCAATGGTTGACTGAAACATGTGGTGACCAGGGCATGCAATGACACTGTTTCACATTATTTGCTTCCTTTGATATCAATAAAAGTTGGTGCTTCCTATTTTTGGGAGGCAATTGTTAAAGGAGGACTTTGCAAAGTTCTTATTTGGACTATCACCAGAGAAGAGATGTTATATTTAAGCAAGGAAGTCACTATTTGTATCTAAATGTTTTAATGTTACTGTTTTGGGACTTTCCTTTCTTGCAAATCAGAACCAAAATCAGTCAATTCATAAGCAAACAACTCTCTTCTAATTGAAATTCTTGCAATGTGATGAGTGACAGTGTGCTTCTTATCGATACATTTATTAACAATAGAAAAATCTTAGCAGCAGATGAAACGGTAACAGTTTTATCTCTGACAGCCTATTTTTACACACAGCTTTTGTACTGCTAAGGCGGTGGTGTACAGAGATGTGATTCCCTTTCCCAGCCAGTCGTGTGATATAACTAGCTGTGGTACAACCACGTAATCGCTATGTGAGATTACTAATTCAAGCATAGCTCATTACCCTTCTTGCTAGTAGAGTTACTCCATTTGAGGTGTATTTTCTCTCTTGTAACTGCAGCTGATTAACTGTGTCAGTCCAGTTAAACCATACAACTTCTGGGTTAAGGCAGAGTGGGAAAACCAGTAGCATCTTGCTCACGTTTTCATAGCTGCCTCACCTCTGCTGCTTCAGCAGAATGGAAAAGCATAAATTACAAGTTACTGTGATCAGTGAAGTGAACAAATACCAGACTGAATTACCAGATCTGCTGAGTGAGAAACTGCCATATTTACAACAACTTTTAAAATGCCTTACTGTGTTTTATAATACTTCAGCTCAAAGCCACGTTCTCCCTCAGCTTCCATAGCATTCTACCTCTGGCGCAACTTCGCAACCTCGTGTGTGAGGAGCACCAAGGGGAACAGGTCAGTCCCCTCACCACACACATAGCTACAAGCCGTGAAATTGTCAGCCTGCACGCAGGTCATCGGACATGTCACTGTGGAGGTGAGCTCCGGACCTGGTTTGCATCCTCCACTTCTGCATTTCTGTGGTTTGTGTGCCTGTGCGAGCGCTTGGTTGTAATCACCAGTGACTCATCTGTCTGAGAAAGTTGTGATCCGATGGGATGGTGCAACCTCACTCCAAATGCAACGTCATTCGTAATATATTGATCAGCTGCTTGAAAACTCTGCAGGGCCTGGGATTGCCGATAGAGATATCCCAGGAAGGTGGTAAGAGGGCTCAGCTCTCCTGGCCCCCTGCTCAGTAGCAAAGCTGAAGAGCTCTGCTGAAGAGCTCTGCTCCCTGGAGAAGTTCTTGCAAAACACCCGCTAGTCAAGAAGGATCGCTTTGATGTGTGATAACTAGTTCCTGGATGTCTTGTCTGAAGTCATCCACTTGTCTTGAGAGGTGCTGTGGGGCTGCCACCGTGTCACACATACAATGGGATAACTTACTGAACCCACTGCTTTTCTTCTAGCTGTGTTGGTGTCTCAAACTTCTAAGTTGTATAAACAATGCGGTATGATATTTTGCTATTCAAAATTGTATTTCTTTCCTCTTCCACCTTTTTTAATCCATTGTCTTCTCTCATTTTATATTCATTGATATCCTGCTAATTCTAGTGTTCTTCTGGCAAACTGTTTTTCTCCTTCATCTCCCTATTTCTAATATTATCTTTTGCAGGTGGTATTTTTGAATCATCTCATGTATCAGCTAGTCTCACCCTCTTGGTACACACGCTCGTGATCTGAGGCCCTAATTTCTCCATTGCTGTATTTAGTGGCCTTCCCAAACCCTTGCTTCATTTAGCCGAGAACGTTAAGTATGTCCCTATTTTTTTCTGTCTTTCCTTTTTGTAAAGGCGAGGAGAGACGTGTTTTTTTCCTCACAGTCGCCCAGGATGTCTGAGAGAATTGATAATACAACACGTAATCTTTCTCTTGTTTCAGGTGTCTCCATTTTTTCCTCCTGCCAGTGGCGCCTTCTGATCTGTACTTTTGAGATTCTCAATTTGACGTTTAGTATCTTCACCTAAACCATTCCCGTTTCTCTTTTATCTCTTACCCTTACCTGCCTGTATAGCATTCTTGCTGCAGTTCACTTTTACATTTCCGTGTCTAAATGTCATACCCCTAAACTCAGCTCTTCAGGTCTTTCTTCCCTTCTCTGTTACTGGCCCCATCTAATGTTTAAACTGCATTTCAAACTCCCTTTTCCTCCTTTCCATGATTCAACGTCTATTTTGCTTCTCCAAACCCAAGTATTTTAACTCTTTCTGGAGACAACCAATTTTTTTACTTTCTATTTTACTTGGTGTGTCTTCATGATACCATGAGATCAAAGATGATGTATTGATTAAAATTATGTCATTTTTCCTAAGTTTACCTGTTTCCCTTTTGTTTTCTCCCATTCTTTATTCCTACCACTTTCAAGTCTTTCCCATGTTTGAGCCTTTCTTTTGCACTCCTGATCACCAGCATGAATTTGATTCATTTTTTAAGCTTGTAAAAAAAAAAGAAAAACAAAACCTGCACAAAGAAAATGTTTGGAGCTATTGGTTCACAAAGCTGTGTTACAATGTTGCATAAAATAATGTTGCACAAATCAGACTGAAAGCCAACTGAAACATTACTAGTTTCTATCAAGGTTTTTTTTTCATTTACTTTTTTTGTTGTTTATTTTCACTCATTTTTTCAATTTCAAGAGGTTTTTATGAGTTTTCAGATATTTATGCCCTTTTTGGCTTTGTAGCCAGCCCATTTTGCCTGAGATTGTGGAGAAAAGCAGGTGGGTCATAGAAAAGGAGAAGTTAAAATGGAAGGTCCTGGTCCATTGAGATTCCCCTGAGGAACGTGAGGAGAACTTATGACTCAGATTTTTATTCAAAATCAATATTCAGAGTCCTCTGAAAGTCCACATCCATTCACAAATGAGCCACAAAATTTGACATGAGAGATAACACCACAGGTTGTCTGAATTTAGAATGACAGGAAATGGCCACCCATAATTCAGCTCCACTTCAAAATTAATTGACACAGGTTTTTTTTCCCAGAGCTAAGGAGCTGTGATCTATGTAAACCCTATGTCACTGCACTGCCCAGGGCTCATCAAAGAGCAATTTGCCTAGACACAAAGCAAGACTGAAATGGCATCTCTGGGTAAAAGCAGTATTTCTGTACAGTCTAGGAGTTGCAGGAAGAGTCAGATGAGCTTGAAAATTGGCGTGGCATTGCAGAAGTTACCGAGAGACACTTTGTAGTGTGGGCTTGGGATCTCTGAGTTAGAGAGAGACTATTACGTGCATTTCCCAGCAACTACTGAACTAATTTTGAAAAGCTGTCTTGGTAGATATCAGTTTTACAGCTCCAAGAAAATGTGGCAAAGAGCGTTACACATATATTCAACACATGGCACAGAAAAGCATTACAACTCAGATTCTAGCAGAGGCAGACCCTCCATTCCCTGTGGGAGCTGAGGGTGACCAGGCACAGTGCATCTATGGTGAGCATCTGAAGAGAAGCAGACGAAGCATATGCTGTAGACATGCAACAGCAAGACAGAAAAGACAAGTACCGGCAGACAGCTAAAGGCTCTTGGCTCCGCTTGTGGAACGACTGTAAAGGACCATCCTGTGCCCCATCAGAAGTACTTTCCTTACACGCCTCATTACCAACCCTATTTTTTCCAAAAGCAAAGGAAATCCTCTTATGAAATGAAAGTGATTTAAGATTTGATAATTTCTTGCCAATTTGGCAATGTTGTGCTTCATACCCTTGCAGCATGCAGAAGTTGGCAGCAGCAACGAGAACTACAAAAGGTAAAGCTGAAGTAAATGCACAATCAAGCTTGTAGGATTTTATGTCATGTTCTTACCTGGCCTTTACTCAGCCCATGTGGAGTTAGCAGCACTACTACCACCTCTACAGACCCCTGAATCAGACAGGAACTTTCAAAGATCTGTCAAAATCTAATTTAACGTCAGCAGCTTGCCCACTGCTGCTAACAGGAGAGCATTTGGGAAACTAAATTCTTGGACGGTTAGAAACCCTCTTGTGATCGCGTCTTAAATATTCACGGTCAAATAGCAACCAAGAGGCTTTAGGAAAATAACAGGTCTTCATAATTCCTGACAATACCTACCCCATTATCTATAGCCAGCCTTAGTGTACATGTGCAGCTCCAAAGCTGTATTCCTATTTAAATGATTTAAATGCCAGTGTTGATCTGTCGAAGACTAATACTGGGATGGCAGATATCATCTTGGACAATGAGATTATATGAAATTTACATTAATGTAAGCTTCCTAAGGGATTATTTAGAATGGGGATTAGGGAGCTTTATGAATTTAAAACTTCCTTCGGATTTGTTCATCTTCTCAACTCATCTCAAAGAGAGGAGAACCCAGTGGCTTGTGCTGGTGCAGTCTCACAGCAGGCAGCATGATCATTTTGAACGGCCGCCTTTGTGGGGAGCTCTGCTGGTGTTTGCCAGCATATTAGTCTGCAAGAATTAGGACGAAATTCTGCAACGTATGGAAAACAGCCCTCATGCTCCAGCCAGCAGGAGGTGTAACTGCTGCTCTGCCTCCCGAGTGGGTTGAGCCAGCCTCTTAACTAGGATGCTGACTCCTCAGGCAAGGCGCATATTTGTAAGATTACATCTTCAGAAAGCAAAAATGCAGGTGCTGGTTTGCTTTTCATCATTCATCCTCCACTTTCCTTCCTGTCTGCCATTCCAGCTCCTTGGAGATTAAAAATTCCCATCAGCCATGTGCCCGATCCAATCAGTCGCCCAGTTCGGAAACCTGAGACAGTTCCGTGCCATCCACGCGCCTGATTTACTGGCTTTAAATTTAGCTCCTGTATTTGGCAGGCATCTTTTTGCTTTTTATGAGTACTAGATATTTGCATTCTCTAAAAGCATTTCTAGCTCTAATGGTAAAAGAACGAGTTGTGGATCTCAAATGAACTCCACGCTCCTCTCTCTCTGTGGACACACAATTATAGGAATTTATACCAGGTGGAGGTGTCTGCCCTCACTGACTTTCAAGGGGGCTGTAGACTCTGGCTATGTGTGGACTGACCTTTGCAGACGTGGTAGGAGACGTAAAACTTCACAATTAAGTAGTGAGAATCAAAAAGGATTAACAGAGGAATTATACACCCGCTTCCAGGAATGCTCTATTTCCTATAGGGTCGTAGCTACAATACCTTCCGTCATGGGTTTCACTACCAGCCATTAGCATTGATCTCTTTCACTCTTGATGTAGCTGCCTGTAACTAGATGAATGCCAATTCTTGCAGAATTTTATTTAATACTGCTTACCTTGTACACAGGATACACTGAAGTATAAAAACGGTACCTTCTGACGGTAGATCAATCTTCAGAGAGGCACATAGGCAATGTAGTGGCCTGTCAGACCCAGGAACTTCCAGCTTCACACCACGCTTGGTGCACCTACACTTTGGCAGGGAGGTGTGACTGTGGCACGGATTGGTACCTAGAAAAGGAGCCACAGGAGTCAAAGGGTATCGGTTTGTGTCACTAGGATATGTAATTGGGCTGCTAGCCCACACTGAAGTATATTTCACTGTCACAGCTCTCTAGACCAATCAGAAAAAATCTAATGAATGCATGCAGACTTGCACCACCATCACAGATACCGGTCCAAACATGGATCTACCTGAAAATGACCTACAGCACATCTAACCCAGCTCTTTGGAAAGGATTTCTCCCCATGCCAGACTCAAGCAGGATGAAGGGGACATAAAGAGCTGCTTGTATTTTGATAAACTCAACCTTGCTACAATTTGTACAAATTCATGAGGTTTCACTAAGTGACATTTTGGTAAGCTCAGCACTTGCACAACTTAATCAGATTCTTAAGGTTTCACTAAGTGACAGCTATACTGCAACTTAAATACGAAGCCGTTCTGTATATTCAGACAAAACGAATAAACACGTAAACTTACTTTAACCATGTAATAAAGAGGCATAGTTTCTCATAGGGAATGAAGAAAGGCGCATCTCAGAGAGAAAGAAACAAAAATAAAGTAGCAGAAAAGATAAGATTTCTGTTTTTTTTTCCCAGTAGTCTTGCAGCACTACAGTCAGCTATATCGAACTGAAGGCTGGATTTAAACACAGGGTGCTGAGAAGTGGTGCTTTCTGCTGTAACTCCACTCAGCATACCCCTCCCACGGCTGTGGCATTTTGTATGAGCAAAATATCATAAAAAAATAAAATCACCTGCATAAGAGCTGGTCAGTGATTCAATATACCACGTGCTGGGACAGGGCACTATTTTCAGAGGAGTAAGAGTTGTAGGTGAGATACTACTCACATTGCCTACTGAAAATAAGGGTGCAAGTATGTGACTTTCCAGGTTTCAGCATGATATCTGACTTCAGATACCATGCAGAAGTTTACAAATTCCTGAAACAGCATCCTTGGCATTGCAAAGACTGTAGAAAACTCATAGAGTTAGCAATCTGTCTGCTTAATACAATCACACCGACAAAGGGACGCATCACATACTAGCACTTCCGATGATCAAACAAACACTGGCAATATAGTGCCATAGAAAATACTTGTTTGGTTTTTTTCAAATTGTGTCTGGGGTAAAACCACAACACATTTCAAAAATATACTTAGGTCCATTTTAAAATAACCACCTGTGCTTCATTGCTTCAGTCCTAGTTTCCACTGGCATAGAAGAGCAGGCAAAAAGCCTCCAGGAGCATCGACGCTTGTTTGTACTGGGGCCTGCTTGAAACGCGGGCTGAAAGCCATCCGCACAGCCTTAATTTATCCTCTTGCTTGTATACACATTATAAACACAATCTCTCTCTAGTTTATCACACTTTTTCCCTTTAATATCTGTCTGTTTTTTTGCGAGATGTCATCTCTTTTATTCCACTGGGACTATTTACATGCTTAAGTACATGTACGATTTTGCTGAGCTGGACTAAGACAGGCCTGGAGGCTGCCTCCATGATTTTAAAGGGTGACTCATAACACTAGACTAGGACTGGGCACTTGGTTTAGATCTTTTAAAGATATTTAAATGACCAAGGAGGAAAACACCCTTTTTCAAGGTATCTAGGAACCAAACTTGCCCCAGATTAGATACCTATACTCTTAAAAGTAGTTAGTGCTTGTTTGCACCTTTAGATATCTAAGTAGCTTTTTAAAAAAAAGCTTGTCTTTAATGTTTCTTTATAGTCTGGGCTCTGTATTAGCTATTTGTGAAGTAAGGTTCAGTAATTACAGTGAAAACATGCAAAGGAAAAATAGAGAACATTGTAATTCAAGAACAGAGAAAGGGACTTAGATGGGAGGATCAAATGAGAGCGGACACAGCCTAAAAAAGTACCAAGAAACATTTAGGCAGCATTATTTTAGGACATCAAAGTTTATCTTCAGATACTTAAGGTGTGGCTGGAAAAATCTTAGTACTCACATTACAGTTTAGATGTGCTGGTGTGTTTTTTTATGGTAGAGTATTTCTTCAAGAATGTGCTTTTCAAATTTTATTCTCTTCTTATGAATCATTCACAACTGAGAAAATAACCTTCAGTCAGTCAGTTGAAGCACCCTAGAAATAAAAGTAAGAAGGGTTTTAAAAAAAATCTAATTTACTTTGCCTTAACTACCTTGTTTCTCTACTCTTCATTTCACTAAATTCACCGCGGAATACACCCAAGGCAGACTTGTGTTTGTTTTCTCAATCCTTAACTTCATCATTCTTGCTTTATTATCTCTTTAAGAAAAATGTTTCAGGTTTTGTAGAGCATTTTGATTTTTTTTCAAGACAAATCTTAAGCTAACGCTGACTTGAAAGTGACAGCTAACGAGCAGGCACCTCCGCGTAAGACACCCAGTCCTGACATTTCATGTAAAGATTATTCACCGGCCGACGGCTTTTTTCCCTCATTTAAGTTGCTGACTGCACATCTATTAACTGAGCTGGTATGTGAAGGCTCTGATCCTTGCACCGGATACCCAGACAGTGTTTTTTTTCTCTTGCTCGTGGGAGCAATCACAGAGAATTTCCAGTCTCTGAAGTGTTTTTCCAAATTGTACAGATACTCTTTTTAGCGTTACAATTTTATTGTCCATCCTGTATCTGTCTGTACTGCGAGGTCTGCTCCCCTCCTGTGCCTACACAGTCATTTCCATACAAGATGACTTTATTCCTGATACTGGAGACTGCAGTCAGCTCCTGTTCCGAACGGGCACTTGAGCACACAACGTAGCTTATTACGTCCACACACATGCAACCCTAGTTTGGGGGTCCACTTCTGGTCAGGTGGGAAGTGGGAGGGGACCCTCTCCTGCCAAGAGAATTGCGATTCCCTGATGAACCTCTTGTTCCTTAAACGAGCTTATCTTGGATTCTTAATACCAAAGGTGTTTGGGATACATTGCAACCCTGCAGAAAATTTATATTTAAATCATTCAGTCTCTAATTCCAGCTTAGACCCTAAGCATTGTAATATGTCATTTACATAAGTATTTTCAAAGAATGAGACAAACCTTAAACTAGTAATTCCCTGTGCGGCTCCGCAAAGAAACAAAACCCTGATTTATTTATACTTAAAAATCAGGAAACTGATCCAAGCCCTCTTGAAAACTGATGCATTTTATTTCAGTTTCATTCCATCACTGGCCTCAAAGGATGCAAACAGATGACACCAATAAATTCTAAGTTCTGTCGTGAAAGTGGTATTGTCAGAATTCATAAAAGTGCCTGAAAACCTGATTCTCAGAAGTGCATTATGCAGACCTTGGTTGCTTGCCAGAGATGCTCATGGCCTCATGCCTCACGAGGGTGCTCTGCATAGCTTTGAAATAAAGCAGGGCACAGCCTGCTGGCCTAACAGCCTACGTTTTCCATGTTAAACCAGACAGTTTTGGGGGCAGAAGAGGGTGGCAGTAGGGGCGCACAGCCACTGCCAGAGCTCGGGAGCACTCGGATGTTGCAGAGTTAGGACAGCCATTACTATTTAGCTGCTGAAGGGAAGGTGGAGCTGATAGCACTGAGATTAGCACAGGCTTTCCCCAAAAAGATGCCCTGAAGCTGTACTTTGGGGGCTTCATCCCACCTTTATCCAGCCAGCACCAAGACAAAGATTTCAATGGTAGGAGTCTTGGAAGATTGTGGGTGAAGGATTTCAGGGGCAAACCCCACACGAGGCTAGACGGAGGCACTGCTTGGCACTGCCTGCATCACACAAGGGGCTGTGCTTCACTAGCCGTTAAGTAACGAGATGACTTTGCTGACCAGATGTCATCCTTTCAGAAGTGCAGCCTTCAGCTCTGGACTTTGCCCAAAGTAAAGCTGAGCGCCCAGGAGGAAGCGTATTTCAAAACACAGCCAGTACTACAGCGTAATACAGGCAGCATCTCTTAGGATTTTACAAAAAGTTACAAACAACTTAGGAAGTTTTTTGCATGTGCAAAATTTAAAATCCATGTACCGCTTTCCAAAAACCAGAGTAGAAATGAAGTGTCTGGCTACCCTGCAACATAAGTCTGCCAGCACCCCAGCTGCACCCTGTGGTCTTTTCCATTTCAGAGGAGTTTTTCAAAGTTAGCAGTCCCTCTGAATCCAATTTTCATTTTGTTAAGGGAAACTTAGATACAAATGTCCAGATTTTTTCAAGCAGAGTTTTGTATTTTCTTTCTGTTCTATTGAAGTCTCCAAAACGTTATAGCCATGATGTAATGGCCTGTGTTGTGTGCAAGAAAGAAAATAAAGAAAAAGTCAATAAAAGAAAGCAGAAATGTACAAGCCCGCTTAGGCAGAGAGATACTTAAAACTGGAAGGTACCTGTTTTTATGCTTTTGTTATCACTCTAATTTTATTTGTATTACTTTATGATACCCATTTAGGGCCACTTCTTGTTCTAATTTATACTGGTTTCAGAAAGGTGTAAGTATTTTTCTTAAGCACCTCTGCAGCTGAAATAAAATGTAACTCGTCTTTTCATACAACCCAGAATCGAAAGAGTTTACTGGAGAGAGCGCTTTACCTTCTGCAACTCACCCAGGCAAAGCTTGCTCGGAAACAACGCAACCATGGATGTGGTTCCAGATCCACATGAGGTTTCTGCACAAGGATGCTGTGGATTTTAGTCTTGATTCTGCAACACTTATCTCTGCAACCCCCAGAAGCACCACTGCAGCCAGTGCTTGAGCTGGCTTCAGAAGATCCCTGCAGGCTTTGCACGCCCTCCTTTGCTTCGGGGATTTGATTTTTTTTATATATATATATTTTTTTAAGCTGCAATGAATTGCAATACAGTGCAATTTCCCGTTCTTTCACAGTGGCTTGTGGGAAAATTCTGTCTGTCCTTTCCCAGCATGTCAGAGGTAGAAATAAGTCATTAAGGGACTAGCAGAACTTGAGTGGTGCTAGCACCTGCCTGCCCTTCAGAGCAGGCAGATCAGCTGCTGACATCTGTGGCAGACAAGCTGCACTAGCAGGAGTTTATAATATAAACCCTATCGCTAACCAGCAACTGGCTCCGTGACTCCCAGAAGTTTAGCTGCTGCTGCTGCTGTTGTTGGAGTTTTCATAGAAAAAAGGAACAAGAAGAGTGTGAGTCAAGTGGCTGCAGCATTACAAAACATTTCTGTTTTTCTGAAAATGTGACACTGATGACATCTCAGTGATGCAAACCTTTCTCTGATTAGGGAACAACATTGGTAAACATCCTAGCTAGATGGTCAGAGATGCCCTTTATAACATAAAAATCAATGAAACAATACCAAAAGCACACACAGATGTTTCCAGCTGGGTAACATGCTGAAAACACCCAGGAAACTTAGTTGTCTCACCTGTGAAAAGACATTTCTTTTTGCTAAGGTGCATTGTGGATCTTAGTAAATGCACTAAGGCCTATGACATTATCAGAAACAATCAACCCCTCTTACGAAAATCATCTGTGGCTGAGGCCACCTCCGTTTCCAAATGCACAAGTTTGTTCTGCAGCGAGGTTGTCACTATCGCTCTTGTTTTCCCTGTTTCTACTGCGAAGAGAAGCATGCGGCTGAAGACGACCGAGGCAAAGACACTAACCTGTGTTCCCAGGCAGGTGAAAGGCAGTCTGCTGGGAGTGCTTCAGGGGGAGCACCATTGCAGCAGTGGTGGGGATGTACCGAGGCTACTGCCCTCCCGTGACAGCCTGGTTCTTCAGCATCCCAAGTATCTCATTCCTCTTCTGTACAATTTTTTTTTTATTAATTAAAATAGCCAAATGCAGGCCAAGCTGCCTTTGTATCACTCTAAAGTCTTAATTAAAATGTAACATGGCACAAAGTCACGTTTCCTGAACTTTAATTTGCCTTAGAAATCATTAATTGGGTACACACCAGCGGGTGGCTATCTTGCTCTCAAGGGGCAGTGACAAGTGGTTAGCCAAACGTGTGTCACAAAGTTGATAGGAATACGAGTGGGAAATGCTACAACCTCTACAGAATGACTGGAAGGGAAAAGAGGAAAGGGTGTAGTCTGGTACATTAGAGGTAGGAGATAAAAACGCAGCAAAGATACAAAACACAAACAAGAAGTTCTTTCCTCTTTCCCTTCCAGTCTTTCTATCTAGGTTTAGGTTTTAGTAAGGGATGAGTGAGTAGGGCTAAGTTTACAGAATGAAGCAAAACAGCCAAAAACACAGGACAAACAGCACAGGGTAAACTGAGAGAACACGTTTGCAGCGCCTGTGGCATTAGAAAGGCAGAGTGGCAAACTCGGTAAGGAGGTGGGGAAGAAATAGCAAGGAAGATAACACATCCTTTATAGAATAGAATAGAATCATTAAGGTTGGAAGTAACCTCAAGGATCATCTAGTCCAACCATCCCACCCTTTATGCAGAAATCAATGACAGAAAAAAATACTGTAAAAAGCATGACTTGCCTTACTATTGACTGAAGCTGAAGAAAAGCTGAGGCTGGACAACAGCAATGGCCTTAGGACCTGAGTCCGCACTCATCGAAACGCAGACAGGCCTTGCCCGTGCTGCCCCAACGGCCGATTATTGGTTTTCCCGTCACCGCAGCAGACAAAGTTGCGGCACCTCAGAGCATGTAGGAGGTGCCTGGGTAGCCTCAACTTCTGGACTTTCATAACTGATAGTGTCTATAGCAATTAGACACTATTACTAATACTTGGAACTTCTGTCATTTCTTAACAGGAAAATCTTAAAAGCGTTTGCAAGTCTCACTTCTAACACTTCTGTCTGGTAAGTATTATCACGTATGGCTATGACATCGTATTAAAGAATATCTCCCAGAAATATTTAATTAGTTGGTCAGCAGTTTCATAACTCAGAGCTCCTTTTTATCTTCTAGCAGCTGCAGTGTTGCAGCTTTGTTCCCCCCCACTCTTTTATGAAGTACATAAAGGTACAGTGCCAATACTAAGCAACCAGCTCAAGAGTTTTAGTTAACTAAATCATTCAAGTGTTTTAAATCTATTAATAAGCTGGTCATTAAATGAAGCACTGACCTATTTCGTAGCTACTCAAGCTAAGAGACTCTAACTGATGACCTATAAAGGCATCAGTGTGTTAAAAGAAATTACTAGCTGCAGCAGGAGAGGAACAATCAGTCACTTCAGCAGCTCACACCAATCTAAACAGAAAGATTCACCATTCAGCTAATCCACCAGAAAGCACATTTTGACACAGACTGATGTCTAGGGGCTGGAACCATGAAGCTGCTACACTGGCAGCACACCTCTCTTCTTCCTTAATTTAGTACTAGAAAATTTCATGCAAGTATTTAAAATGGCTCAAACCTGGGATGCTCCAGAGTAGAATCTGGGGTGCAGACTCTCGGGGACTCAGGGGGATCTGTTTGAGACCTAGCACTTATTTGTACAGTGGAACAAACCAAACCTATGGCCCAACCACCCCTCCTGCTTAGGAACAGGTATGGTTTAGATCCAGGTCCAAATTCTGAGCCCTGGCTAGGCCCACTCTATATAGCAAGAAGATTCAAAATTCTGGGTTTAACACTGCTCTTACCCAGCGACAGGCGATACGTGGAGGGCCCTGGCCAAGCCTGGCTTGTTTCTGAGTGAGCTGGTGGTGGGTGCAGAGGAGGGGCCAGCATGGGGAGGCACAGGCATGCCCCAGGGTCTGCACCCCCAGCCAGAGGCCACTGCGGGGGGGGGAGCAATAGTCAGGAGGAGGAAGGAAGGGAGGCAGGAGTTACTTGGCCCATCACCATCAGCTGTGGGACTGTGGACCCCCCATGCAAAGCACTGCATCCTGGTGGGACTGGAGAGATCTTCTGTCCCTGGTCATCTACAGTCATTATCACACTGGCATCTGAGTGCTTTCCAGCTAAACCACCTGCTCCAAACAAAAAAATAATGTACTTTTCTGCTTTTTCTTCTTCCCCAACTCAAACCAGCCTGAAATATTCAGTGACACTTTTCCCACCTGCTGGAGACAGCCCCACTTGAGGGCTGCCTTTTGGGATCATAAATGCACAGTGTCCCACCATGCCGGGGTGACATTTACAGCTTGAAAACCAACGCGTGGGGGAGACACTGTTGAAATCTGCTTGCTCAATCCCCCTGAAAAGCAACCTAAAACCTTCCTGCTAACACACACAAATGATCTTTTGTGTCAGATTTGTATTTATGTGCTGTTCATCCCATGACAGCGCATGTAGTTGAAGGCAGATGGTAGGCAAGTCAGGAGTCAGAAAAGCAGAGGAGTAGGTGCGTGCTCACCTACGGCATAAAGGTGCTTCAGTCGAGCTTGAAGAGCAACTCTTTTTTTTTTTTTTCTTCTTTCTCTTGCAATCATTGCTCACTTGACAGGCCCAGACGGAATTACATCACTTCCTAAAACCCATCAAAGAGAGTCCATCTCCTGCAGAAATGCAGCTCAGATGCACCCCAGCAGGAAACAGGAAATGTAAATGTTTGGGTGAAGCAGGGAGCCAGCCGAAGCACCCCTCGGGTGGGAGCGCCGCCGAGGTAACATGCGAAAGCAAAACCTCATCGTGCTGCTTTCTGCCCTGGTGCTGGCCGGAGGATCTGCTGTGAACGGTGAGTAAGAGCGAGCCTTTCGCCTTCTGAGGTGGCACCACGTTTCGTGCCTGCAGCGACGGGACTGAGTCGGAGGGCAACACCCTCCAAACCGAGCGCTCGGAGACTGTGGGGACTCGCTCTCTGCTTCTTTTAGCTGTGTCTAGCCTCTCTGTTTTCAGCTGCCTGACTTTTTCAAAGCTTTGACTTTTTTTCCTTAGACCTAACCCCAAATGGCAGCAACCAAATCCTACAATTTATGTTTCCTAAACTGCAGGTGTGTAGGGAACCGGAGTTTCCATGCTGGCCCATCAGGCATTTCAGTTCTAATTTTCTGTTGTACTTTTTTAACCCCACACCCATACTATCAGCATGTAATAGTAAAGTTAGATGGAGCGCCGCTTCCATTCAAAAGCTGACTGCCAATTTCCGCAGTCCCGGTGCACTGAAACCGGTTTAACAAAAGAACAGCCAGTTCCGGAGACAAATATTTTGAATTCTCAGCTGCAGAACAAAGTGGTCAACACTGTGAATTTAGGTCCTGACCTTTTGAAGGGAAGAACCGTGGGTGGAAGAGCTGCTTGTGACAAAACGCTGAAGCATTGAGGTGTCATTGCAGAGGCTCTCACCCCTTCACAGGGGGTAGTTTGTTCCACTGGCATTTTGGCAGCCAGCGACTGCGCAAGACAGGCAGCTCCTTGAGTAAAGCCTTTCAAGGCTGTACTTACATGCCTTTTGGTGTCAAACAAATCACTGCTGAAGTGCCTCAGATGGACTAGAAGTGTTTGCTGCCTCTGTGCTGCTGTAACGAGTGGAAGCTCTCCAGAAAGCAGGGAGAGAGGATGGCCACTCTCAGCCACCACAGGACTTCTTCTATTAAGGTTATAAAAGGCAATGGTGAAGTAGGTGGTTTGGTATGGGTAATTTTTTCCTTAAAACCAGTACTAGAAGCAGGATGTAAAGCTGGACTGCTGACACCCGGTGTGCTGCTGAGCTGCTCACGGTTAGGAGTCTTGCTCAGCTGCAAGAGGGGGCTAAGCAAAGTATGAGATGGTTTGGTCTTGTCTGCCTTACTGCAGCCCTGCTGCATGGCAGGCACATTAGGAGAATATGCTACAAGCACTGAATGTATCTCAGAATCAAAGCAGTCAGAGAGAAAATTCCTGCCACGGACAGAGCAAAACCAAGGTTCAGGGAAATGGAGGGGCACAACGCAAGCAGCGCAGAGTAATCAGGCTCCAGCTTCTCTTGCTCATTTGCAGTGTACCGATTGCTAGTATTTCATCACTGTCTCCGTAGGGCAGAGGAATGCTTCAGTTCCCCCCCCCCTTCTTTGTGATGGGCATTAAAGGTCACACAAAGCACCTGGCAGATGTCACATACCAGGTGCCCCAACCCACTCCCCACTGCCTTTAGAGCCTTCCTACCAGCAGGTTCACTTTTAAATTGTGGTTGATTTTGGAACAGTTCCTCCATAGCAGTGAGTCAGTCCTGCCTGAGCTCTCCCTGACTGCTGTCAGCCCTGGCTCCCCTCAGCCAGCCCCCGCACTGCTGGGGAAGAGGAGGAGAGCATCCACCCGGAAAAGACCAGGACCCTTACTCCCCACACAAAGACAGTGGGGAGCACAACCAGCCCCAAAATGTACCTAGGGCTTACTCTGACTGCAAGGGTGGGAAGGGGAAAGTTACAAACTCAGGGCTTGGGGCTAAAACAGAACTGTAGAGGGAAGAGTTTATCTAGGGGGTTAGGCACTGATGGGTCAGGAGCCCCTTTGCTGAGGGCAGCCTGCTGGGGGGATCATTTGTTCTCACCCCTGCTTGCCCACAGATCAACAGGGCAGGACCTTTAAAGGAGCTTTTTTCCTTTTTCCTCCAGTCCCAGACACTCCTCACCTTTAAAGTGGTCTGCTGGAGAAGGGGGGAGGGGGCAGGCAGGCAAAGCTCTTGAGGATCTCCCAGGACTCACCTCTACTGTCTAAAAACCATTTATAAAATAGGCCATGAGAGTATGATTAAATCTTGCTGCACAGACAGATTGAAGCCTCGGTAAGTCCTGTTCCCACACCTTGCTGGAGCCTTGTAAAACACTAACCTTGCTATTGGGATTGTGATTAACAGACAGTTTTCTCCCAGCTATGCTACAATTAGTCTAAGCTGGTAGCTCTAAGATGGGGCCTGAGGTCTCAGTGCTAGGTAGCAGCCCTGTCCCAGCTCCATGCTGAGGGGACGTTGGGGTTTGCGCCAGTGCCCTTCTCCTTACCATGCCCTTGCTTTATGGAGGCAGAAAGCCCTGCCTGTGACCTGCTGAGGGGCAGCAGTGGCCCTCCCTGCTCTGGATGATGGCAGTCGCTGCTCAGCCTTGCAGCAGCCCTAAAACCTGTGTGCTGTTCCTAGGAACAAGTATTAAGGCCCTTACTATAGCTTATAGGGAAAGGCTCTGACCCTACAGGCGTTTTCCAGGATATGCCATATCCCTCCTTGCTTGGTGAAACGTGGGAAATTGCAGCATAAGTGGTCTGACACAGGGAGCAAGAAAGCGTGTGGGGGAGAGGAGCAGTAAAGCATGTAAGGTCCTTAAGTGGATGAGCTGGGATGGTTGCAGGTAGTGCTTTATTTTGGCTGTCTCTCTGCACTATTGCTTTGAGCCGTCATTCAAAGAAATGTCGCTGTCAAAGATCCAGATATTCAGCAGCTTGTGCCATGAGCACAGGCAGCATCTCTCTCCTTGGCAGAGAAGTGCCTTCGAGGTAAAGTCCTCTATGAAGCCAGGGTCTCTAAGGGAGACATTTTTGACCTGTTGCCCCCTAGGATAATGAACTGGGCAGTGGGTTTGAACCCATGGGAGTTGCCTGTTACAATTTTCTAGCAAAGCAACAGTATAAGAAATGAGGATTTTCTGCATCCTCTCTTTCCAAAGTGCAGCTCCCTAAAAAGCAGGTGAAAACCCCATTCTACTGAACACATGAATTCCTTGTACACATTTACTCCTATTCATCTCTTATCCACACACGCAAACTTCCATTGTGTTTTATTCAAGTGCTTCAGGGGCATTTCAGAAAATCTCTCCTTTGCATCAGCAAAATCGTATGCTACATTTCAGTCAGTGAACCCGGTCTATTTTCCCCTCAAGAGATTTTACGACAGCCGGAGAGCCTCCAGAGCTTTTGAATCTTTAATTTCAGGGTCCTCCTGAGAGCAAGGAGCATCGAGACATTCGCATCACAGTGAGGTCACACAGGTATCACTGATGCAGAGCTGGAAGCCATGAGATTAACTAGATGCAACTAAATGCATAAATTGGTCTGGAAAAACTTTAGTACTGGGGTGAGAAGTGAGGCTACAGGTTCACAGTTTGACTCCAAGACATGCGACTGAATGTGCAACACCAGCAGTTAACACAGCACTTCAGCTGGATGGAAGCACAGCGAGGAGAAAGCAGTTTCTGTCATCTGGAAATGAACTTAAACAGTTGTTTCCTCTTTCAGGTTATACCTAGATAACACTTTCTAAGCACCCCATTTTAATAGGATCTTGTCTACAGATTAGCCATCCTGAAATGTTTGCGCTCCCTCACCAGAAGAGCGTGTGCACCCGCCAGCTAGCCTGCAGGCTTTGAAGGATTCCTCTTCTAGCCAGACTGACAGGCAGGACCTGCCACAACAGGCGGTTGGGCGAGCCCTGGCCACAGCAAGGAACAGCCCTTCTTACAGCAACCTGAAACGCAGGGAGAGGAACGGCACCAGGATGAGTCAAGCAATAGGAGACGGAATCATACAGACTATGTGGTGTGTATATATATATATATATGACTATACCACCAGAAGGAACACATGCGTGGAACAGAGTGATACAGGTTATGGTAACTTTGCTCCAGCATACATAGTTTTATGGCCTTTTCTGGTTTTGTCACCTTCTTGTGAGTCTTCCTTTCACTGCATTTTTATAGCTTATAGGAAAGTTTGGAGAAGCAAAACAAAATCCTTTCAAACTAATAAGCCTGACTATCCCATTGACTTAGCTCTTGCTTTTCCTCTATCCAGTCGCTTTTTCTTCTGTAGGTACTATAGTGTAATTTGAAAAATTCCCTTCAGAGCACCCAGTCCCTGGGCCTGATGAGAAGGCAGCAGGGAGACTGATGGTTTTACAGCAGAGCCGAATGCGCTGACTGCCGGCTATTTTCCTCTGCCCCGCATCCAACAGAAATCAGAAACCTGTTTGCCTGCTTACTTCATCAGGAAGCTCATATCACCACCTCTGAGTGCTACAGCACAAACCTCAGAGGAAGAAACACTGCAACAACAGAAATGATGTTTGTTTGAGATGCAGTTGTTTGGACTCCAGCCTGTCAAGCTGCTCAGTATATTCAACTCCCACTGCCCCCCTTGAAAGGCAGACTTGGGAGCACCTCCAAAACTCATGCAAAGTCCATCAGTAATCCAAACATTTTTAAAGTAGAAAATATTGAATAATACCTTATTGCCATGGTATCTGCATACAGGGACACAGCTTTTTTGCAATTCGTAAGAACTTTAATGGAACCTTTTTCAAGCCGCTGCTTGTGCTTGCTCAGGCATTGTGATCCCCCAAGGACTAATACCTCAGTGGTGGGAACCTGAGGACTTCTGCACTTCCAGTTCCAGCTGTGCCCAGCTCCCCATCTGGGTGGAACACAGCTGCATGCCAGCACCTTTCCCTTCTGCTCTTGAAAGCACAGAAAGGGGCAATACAGGCTGGGCTCAAACTGTGGTGTGCTCCCATCCACGTCCCTTGACATGGAGAGAAGTCAGACAAATGACAAATGTCAGACCATAGCCAAGAGCACGAGGCTGAGCTTCACAAGAAGGAGGGTGCAGGCTTTGCAAAGTGAACGGAATATCCACATGGTCAGATGTGACTTGCTCCTTGTTCCACTCCATTGGCCTTGGTTTTCCATCCTGAATGTATGTTATGGTCAGACTCCCTTTTGGAGTAGATCTCTGCAAGGTCAAACCCAAGCACAGCTGACAAGACAGTTCACGGTATGAGTGACCACCACAAGTCTGGCTCCCTCTAGGCATGGAGAAAATGCTTGAGTAGCATCTCACAAAATCTCCGACTTTCGGATGCTCTCCTGCCCTACTTTAAACCTTGCAACATCCAGCTTTCGTTCACCCTGCAAAACAGCCACTGGGGCCAGCTGCGACACAGCCTGCTCGCTATTTTAAGCACTTTAAACTGAAACACCATGAAAACCAACAACTATCTTGGGGCCAACCACGTGGACCCACTTGTGTCCCAGGCAGCTGGCTGCAGTGGCATCCTGGCCTGTACCAGGAACGGCGTGGCCAGCAGGAGCAGGGAGGTGATCGTCCCCCTGTACTCAGCCCTGGTGAGGCCACACCTCGAGTCCTGTGTCCAGTTTTGGGCCTCTCACCACAAGAAAGGCATCGAGGCCCTGGAGCGTGTCCAGAGAAGGGCAACGAAACTGGTGAAGGGGCTGGAGCACAGGTCTTATGAGGAGCGGCTGAGGGAACTGGGACTGTTTAGTCTGGAGAAGAGGAGGCTCAGGGCAGACCTTATTGCCCTCTACAACTACCTGAAAGGAAGTTGTGGTGAGCTGGGGGTCGGCCTCTTCTCGCAGATAACTAGTGACAGGACAAGGGGGAACAGCTGCAAGTTGCACCAGGGAAGGTTCAGGTTGGAGATGAGGAGAAAATTCTTCTCGGAAAGGGTGGTCGGGCATTGGAACAGGTTGCCCAGGGAGGTGGTGGAGCCACTGTCCCTGTGGGTATTTAAGGAGAGGTTAGACGTGGTACTGAAGGACATGGTCCCTTGTGTCCCAGGCAGCTGGCTGCAGCAACTGTTGCGTGCGCATTGGGAAGCGTAAGTCCGTCCATCCCTCCCCACCGGGCTGGAGGTACAAATCCTTCCTTGGTGCAAGTCACCAAGCTCACTCAGGTACAGGCTGTGATTTTCCTGCTGTGTAAAAAACATACTGTGTGGGTAGCCTGATAGCAAGAGGACCCCTGTGTGACAGGTAGGGCATCCCTCCGGTCTGAGCTCTGCCTGTCACCTCGGAGGACCAGAAGAGCTGGAGGGAAATGTGTTGGGGCAGCAGGCAAAACACAGGAAAAGAGAGCAATATCATTGCAAGAATATTTTGCAATTAGTTGCCCTTCTGCTGAAAGACCTATTTAATTCACTTGGAGAGAAGATTTCCTTAAGAAGAAATGGTGTTCACAGAAAAGATGATGTTTTGTCCCTGGAATTATGCAAAAGGAAAAAAAAATACATGGCAGTAAGGTCACTCCCTGTGATTTGCCATTTTCTTTGCCTACAGACTAGAAAAGGTAATTCTGTTTCACACAGAGACAAATTATTTGAAATCTGCTTCATAGCTCAAAACCCAGGCAAATAAAAAGTACCAGAGACACTGGGAAATTCTCTCTTGGAAATCAAGCACAGCATACACAGCAGCTGAAAGTTCAGCGCTGCAGTTAATGAGGTATGACTGTTTGCTTTTGCTTTAAAGTAACACCATGCTTTAGACATCTGAAAAATGCATCTTAGCTCTAAGAATAAAGGAAAAATAAGTTGTTTTCCCCACACCCTTTCCCATTTGTACTATTTTAAGCAAGGGGCTCGTCCTTATCAATATATCAAATGTGGCAGATGACAGGTTTCAAGGGCGATGGCTAGAGGAGGAAAATAAAGCAAGGTCATTGAAGCGGTTCGGTGCGGCTGCGCTGGTCCAGCGGCACGCTCCATCACACCACGGTCTGCGGTGCGGACATCTCTGGCGATAAATCGCCACTTTGTGCGACAGCAATTGAAATGGAGCGGCTGTAGGCACCAGGGTCTATCGACTACCTCGGGAAAGAAGAGTCAAATGGCCAGACTAATAAGGGAGAGGAGCTCTCTCTCCTGCCCTCAGTGACAGCATTAAGGACAGCCAGGAGAGCATGGGAAGGGGTGAAGGAGCACACACGTAAGGGGTCATTACCTGCCAGGGAGGCACAGATCATATTTTGCTCTTGACTGAAATACTAAATACAGAAGAAAGCAGCAGAGGGAATACGGATGCAAAGTGCTTTGCTGCTGAAGAACTAACATTTTCACTGTCGTATTGTGGTGAAAGAGTCTGGTGACCTTTGCAGCATTAAATACTATATTTGGGTATTATTATTATACTTTAAGTACTAAAATTCTTTCCTAGTTTCTAGGAAACGATGAAACAATCAGATGCCTGAGTGATAAGCGCAGCATAAAAATCTAGATAAATCACTGCTGTCACACTCAAATAATTTTATTCGTTTGAAATTGGGTTTCCTGGAATAGAGTCTCATGAGATACTCATCTCCTCTTCAAGACAAATCTGACAGGAGAAGAGATGCTGCAGAGTGGATTAAGCAAGAGATAGCACTCTAATCCCAGTTTTCCTCTCACTTGGCATCCCTGGGAAGGACAGCATCTCTGTCCTTCTGATTTCTCATTTGTAAAATGGAGATGATAACTGCTCATCTCTCAGGGCCATTATGAAGATTAATGTGTTTACAAAAGCATTTAAAATGCTAAGCACTTTTGGTTCCAGTCCTGTGAGATTAGAAATGCCAGCACCGAGGTGCTGAAAACCTTAAGCTCTTGCTAACTCTAGTGGAAACTATGGCTGCCCAGCACTTTACAAGAACACGGAGAAACATGTCATTGCAAAAGTCATGAAATCCCATCTTGCTTTACTGCATGAACTGAGAGCTGCACCATGCCAGCATTGTATGTGAAAGAGCAGACAGCAAAAAAATCGTAATTTAATTTCATGCTAAGAAAATTATTGAAGGCTTTACATTTGGAAACATGTTGGTATCATTTATCTAAGGACCAATTCCTGGCTACAGACCTTTGGCCACAACAGTATTTTTGGCATCAGTATAGAATACAGTATCAGCCCAGAATTTGCTGTACTTCTGTTAAGCTTTAAGCCCCTTGACAGTCAACATAGACTTCATTAGCCTAAAAAAAAAAAGCTCGTTTCACTATTATCAATTTAGCCAATTTTAGCCACTTCTCTTGAAAAACACACAGCAAACGAAACCAAAACGTGATTGAAGGTTCAAAACCCCCAGTCTTAGCACTTGTGAAGAATAACCAGCACTGACTCTTTCAGCCAGCCTGCAGAGCCATTAACTGCATCTGTGTCCATCAAAGTCCCTGTGTTACTGCTACCCCTCCTAGCCCATGCAGAACTGAAAGTCAGCAGCTTCTGCAGGCTTCAGACTTCCTCTCACCAGTTCTGGTTTTCACAGTGAAAGAAGCTTAACAAATTTGAGAAAGGCACAGAAACAGGGAGATGAGTGAGGCAGAGGGATTGGTGAACCAGGGATAGCTATCTCCCCAAAGGGAGATCTCCTTAGGGGAGGGGAGGGACAAAAGAGGTTGCAGCTGTATGCACCAAGGCTGAGGAGCAGAGCAGGATGGTGTAGTTTACTGAGACGTAGAAGACTAACGTGAGCAGGACCGGATGTCAACCTGCAGGAAGAAATCTGTTTGTGCAAGGCAGCTGTGTGCAGACAGACTGTGCAGACTGACGTGTCCCAGTAAAAGCCAGCTGAAGAACACGGTCAGGACTGATAAGATTTTATGACCAATTTGCGATCTAATTTTACACACAGATTTAAAGTCTTGGGCATCAGATGTATGGGGCATCTGCTGATTTTTTTATTTTTTTTTTTTAAGATGTCAAATGAGAGGTAAATATTAAAGCTATATGCTTTCACTCACAGATAATACCAATAAAACCCATAAAATGTTAAGTTGTCCTTATATATTTGGCAGGCTCTGAAGATGAGAATTCAGAAGATGGATCGTCAATATCATCCACCATTACAGTAATGTCTTTTCCTGCTACGGATTCTTCAACTGCAGATGACCATGAGCCAGTACTTGTCACTGCAGGAGCTACTGAAAGCAGTTTTGAAACAATAAGTACTCCAAGTACTGAACTGAATGCTGTGAACAGTCAGGACAGCCTGGAAGCTGCAGAACAACCCATCTTGTTATACACTGTCCCTGTCGTGCTGCTGGTCCTGCTGATTTTGCCAATGATATTTTTTGTAATACATCGTAAAAGGAAAAGGTCTAAGCAAGGTAAATTTATCTTCTCATGCATCAGGAGGATATTTTTAGAATGCTCTTGGTATTAACAGAACTTTATTTGGAGGCCTGGGATACCACATTTAGGATGTACTTCTGTGGTTGTAGTTGCACATTTGACAGATAGAAAAGGGATCCACCCCCGGCCAGCGGTATCTGGGCACACTGTTCTCCTTGGGTGGGAGCTAATTCTGCTTCTTGGCACCTCCCGCTCACACTGCACACCCACGGGAGCTGCAGCACCGAGCTCCTGGCAACGCCAGGATCGGCGTACAGATGTAACAGTATGGCTGCATTTAGTCTATCTTTATGCTTAATAACTTCATGCAAGGTGAACTTAATGCTTCTATTGCCTATACTGCTCACAAGGTAAAGCTGCTCAGAGCTTCAAGAAAATAAAAACAAGCAAAATCATGTTAAGGGATCCTGTAGAATGGTGGCAGCTACAAAGATATGACTGGAAATGAGCTAGGAATCCCAAACAAATTGACATGTCCTATTAAAACCACACAGTGAAGTCCTGAAATGGTCATAGCGGTGTCTCTACAGAACAAGAGCACAGCTGTAAGCTCCTCAGCCTGCAGACAGTGACATACGTCCAACATAGATTTTAAAGTCCAATTTTCAGGGCATTTTTAGCCTGCACCTGCCTTATTTATCACTGGGTCACCCTCATAGCAAACTCTGAATTCAGAACCAGGCATCCAGCTACCTGCCTGCTTCTGAACGACCTGAAACGCAGGTACACTCTTCAGAGGGAGGGTAAGAGCAGTGCCTTGCAGGAGCACAATCCTGGGATCTCTTGTCCTGGGCCTATGGCTTGGAGCTGGGATTTGGGGCACCCTCAAGGCGAGGGCAGATGGTTCTGCGGCCCTGGGGTGGCTCTGCAGTCAGGGAATGTGCTGGAACGAGTTGGAGGTGTCAGCACCCACTGGCAACCCTGAATTAAAAATAAGCTGATTTAAGACTGTATACAATGCGAGTCCTGTATGTAGCTCTTCATTCTTTTTTGAGGGCTGAGGCTTTTCAGTCATTTTATTCCTGGAAGGGCAGTTATTTATCTGAATAATGGCTGCTGCACAATTTTTTTCCCCCCACCACCTTTGCTTTGTCTTGGGGTCATAACCAGATTTGGATCCCTTTTGACATCTGGCTAGTTCAGCTTCATTTGCCTAACTGAGATTTAATCTGCCATGGAAGTCCATCCCCTTCATCTCCCCATGAGTGGCTCCCAGTACCTCCAGGCAGAGCTGGATTGCCTGCATGTAGCCTGCAGCAAAATGTCCCGATGCTTCCAGTACACAATTTTTTTGCAATAGTGGATACTATTTCTCTCAGGACATCTGTATGCACAGGGAAGCGTGCATCTGCTGCAGCCTGCCCACTGGGGTGCTAACAGTTGGTTTACCTCCCAGCTCAGCTAATAATGAGCTGCTTTTAGTGTGTTTAAGATTAAAAATAATGGGTTCCTCTGAAAATTACAAAGGGGATGAGATGTTTTGTCTTTCATCTACACGTTAACTATTATGCCTTTTGAAAACACAACCCGGTTGACATGACCCTACCCAAAGCTTGCTTGCAGTCTGGACCCTGTATATACAAAGAGCAGAACTATGAACACCAACGTTTTTCTTTTCCAGATGAGCTGGGAAGCGAAAATGTGAAAAGGTAAGGTTTATGAACCTGACTTTTTTTATTCTTTTACTGTAACAGGATATTACAATTTTGGGCTCCACCACTTCTTTTAATTTAACCATACCCTAAACACCATTACATTTTACCATCAATCACTTCAGTTTACTATCTCTAGAGGTGGGTGAAGTGTGACTTCAGTATCTAGCTGAACGGGTAAGACTCAAGCAGGAGAACAGGAGTTACCATGGCCAAGGCAAGTGCTGCCCCACAGGCGCCCACCACCTGCAGCTGCCCCTACACCCGCCCTAGGCAGCCCCAGCTCCACCAGCCACAAGATGCCACAAGACATTCAAAGCATCCCATGAGCAAAGGGGATCAGTTCCCAGGCTCATGACAGGCTCTTACTATTCAGAATAAGCTCTGTGTCTTGCTCCCCTGTTTTTCAAGTTTGTCTTCTCACTCCAAGGTGAGGCAGAATGGCTCACCCAGCTGCTGTGGAAGCAATGCTTCAGCTACCATGGGTCAGAGTGGTAATTGTTATCCTTAACTTTTATTGAGCTCCATCTTGCTAATCAACACTGGAAGTTCTTAAGACAGCTTCACTAGGAAATAAAAGGGGAGGTTTACTGAAAATATTTTTTTCTACCATGTGACTCCAGAAGTGATTAGCAAAGGGAAGCTAAACAGAGGCATTTAAATAAATGCAGAATTACTCTACTCATGACCTTTCCTTTTGAAGTCACTGCCAATGCCAGTGACAGCTAGGGTAAAACTTCAGGCCCTCTGCTTTTATACTGGAGCACGGGGACTTTTGCCATGTGTCCCAGCAGAACAGAGACAAACCACTTTATTTTTCAGCTTTCTATTTACAGTAGGGACAGTTCTCAAATAGCTGCAGTGGTCCTGTGCTCTGGCATAGCCCAGACCACTGCATCCGAGTCCCTCTGCATGGGATGTCCCAACCAGCCCAACCTTTGCCCAGGGCCAGCATCTCACCACCACTCATTGACATCTGTTTGCAGCTGCTTTGTTCACAGCCATTGGGATGACGTGTTCTTGGATGACTGAGCTAGGATGGCTTTCCAGAGTTTATACATGTGTCTGGAATCATGAGAGGCTCATACAACAGGACTACCTTTAAATTAAACATTGTGTAATGCT
The DNA here is from genome assembly GCA_013399095.1 of Psophia crepitans. Classification (NCBI taxonomy): domain Eukaryota; kingdom Metazoa; phylum Chordata; class Aves; order Gruiformes; family Psophiidae; genus Psophia; species Psophia crepitans. Next base: position 354,099 of record VWZZ01002163.1, on the reverse strand, counting down.
TTTTTTCCCCTCTCTTCTCCCTGCTCTCAAGTCCTATTTTTGAAGAAGACACACCCTCTGTTATGGAGATTGAAATGGAAGAGCTTGATAAATGGATGAACAGCATGAACAAAAATGGTACACGGTAACCCCTCTACTCCATCATCCCTCTTTCTAGCCAATGTAGAACCCACGCATAGGAAATTAATGTAAAGCCTTTTGTATGTGCATCTCTGCTTTTCCTACAACATTTTTAGTTGTGTTCTTGACTCCCTACTACTAAAATAGCAGCACAAATGTCAGGGGTAGATTTGTTCAGACAAGTATTTTAGTTTGTGTGGGAGCTTATTTTTAACATATGATGGAATATCATAAATGTTTTGAGTTTCCAGTAGACACTTCTATTAAACATGCATATAGCTGTGAACAGTATTTATATTTTAAAATGCACATTTTTAGTGCTAAATGCTAGTTTGAAGCATCTAGTCTTTTCAGTCTTCACAGTTTATACAGGTCTGCGCTCCACAGCGTGCTATTGTAGAAGAAACACACATTTACTCATAGTTCAGACCACCATTTACTTGAAATTGCTGCCAGGATCCTATGAATACATCCCTCCCCCTTTGTGTCCTTTCCTTTGCTTACCATCACCAGCACATGAAACAAGCTGCTCTTTGCTACTGTTCACCAGTACATCTGCTCCAGCAAGCCTAGCAGCCCATGGAGCAATTGGTACCCACAGTAACTACCACCAGCATCTTCAGCTCCTTCTTAGTTACTCCTAAGTATTCCCCTCCCCCCATTCCCCTTCTCAACTGAAATCCCCTGGTCACAGTCTCCAAGGGCCCTGCACCTTTCAAAGCTTTCTCAAAAAAAAAAAAAAGCAGGTCTTCAGTACAGTGTGAATTTACCAAGACCTGATTTTGAACCACTAACAGATTCCCACTGGCTAGGAAATGCTGAAACCCCTTTTTTTCCCATTCCTGCTCCCTTGCCTTGTATCCAAACAGCTCATTTGCCTGACCTCCTAGGGATGCTTCATTTTTCAGGACATAAAACTCTTTGTAGCATTTCTGCGTGTTAGCACCGTGCTCCACCTGATGGGGTTTTGACCTTCACAGACCATAAGCTCTAGCAGAAAACATGTGCTAAGCAGCAGTAGTGAAATAGAGGTATTAAGTGTAGTACACAGGGAAACAGTGCTGTAAAGTATTTTTTTTACAACTCTGTGGATGGAAGGGAGCAAAGAGTTTACATAGAGGGTTTTATCTGTAGCACTCCCTAAACCCCAGCCTCAAATTCCCAGCTGGATTCTAAAGCATATGTGCAACTACAAGCAATGGAAGATTAACAAATAGTCTTCCCTAGGGTAGTTTATGGGAAATAGTTCTCAAAAATAGTCCATTTGCACGGGTGTACATAAACAATTGAAATATATATAATAAAGAAGTTATAGCAACACCTGTCACAGGTAAGGAGGATTTAAAACACAACACTGTGGACTGTCCTGATTTTACAGCTAAGAGGGTGCAGAATAGCATACAGAGACTGCACTAGAAAAGTTGATGCAATTTTGAAGTAAATGGAGAACAGCTGCCAAGAATAACTACAGTTTTGTTTCTTATCCTTTTCAGCTGACTGTGAATGTTTGCCTACTGTAAGAGAAGAAGAAAAAGAATCAATTGCCAACCCAAGGTACTTTGAGTTCATTATACTATTTGAAGTAATACAATCCTTCAAAAAATATTTTCATTTTTCTAATATATAATTACAAATAGAGAGATTCTTTGGTCTATTTAAGTTTTAGATGTTTTATATATAGGAACTTTGATTCCAGCTCAAGCAAATTATTTGACAGGCTTTTACTTCTAAACCCATCCCTGCCTGTAAATCGCACTCCTAAATAGTCTTGCAGTTGTAAACCTGTGCAGGACAGACAACCAGATGGCACAGATGGAGTTTCACTTGCTGATCAGGCTTTAATCACAGTTTTCCAGGGTGCTAATACAAGCATTCAGCAGAGCTTCCTTGGCACTCCTCACCAGCACAGACACCCAGCTCCCCTCTGCCACCAGGTCCCTGAAAAGCATTGCCAGATGTTTTGGCCAGAGCTGTGACCTGCCAGGCAGGGGCTTGTCTGACCCCAGGAGAAACTCAAAGGATCTTCCTTCCTGATGCCCCCATGCAGCAGTCCCCCAGAGCTGGTACTAGCTCACGGTCCAAGCAGAGATCCCAGAGGGATGCAGAACCTCAATCCTGACAGCTTGTAAACTTTAACTTTCTGGCTGCTTTTCCTCAAGGTTTTGGCCCAAGCCCCTAAACCCCTCTCAAACTCCCATTTTCCCTAATCAAGAATTCTGGTTACAGCTGGAAGCAAGGGGCTGTACATCACCCTTGCATTGCAGCTGCATTTGGGGAAGTGGACAAAGCAGCTCCTCTGTGCCAGACTACAACAACAAACAATTAAACCATCCTGTGTGGCAAGAAAACCCCTGGTGCAGCAGAAGCAGCAGACAAGCAGGCAAGGCCAGGAGCAGGGAAGGGTGGTAGGAGGACCACCTAGATCTTCCCCTTCCCATGGCACAAGGTAACTCAGCTCAACACATGCCTCTGACAGAGCTGAACCTCCCACTTAGACCATCGTAATACCCCAGTCCCACTCAGACTATTTTCTGTTCCCTTTCTCAGGGGTGAGATAGCAGTGCTGTTACATCACTGCTGCAGAGCTTGCCACTCTTACTCCAAACCTGCAGTTCCAGGGTAACTTTTGGACAAGGCTGCTCTGCCACAGCTGCTTGTATTTAAAAGCTTTATGCTTACAGCTGTTGCAAGAGAAATCATTGTGTTGTGGATTTTTTTGGGGGGGGTGTGGGGGTGTGTTTGGGGGGAGGTGTGTGTTGGTGGTTTGTTGTTTTTTTAAAGTCAGACTTGGATGCTAGGTTCTAGATGCCAACAAGCACAATGATTTTACCCTCAGCAGCTGGAAGAGATGCTGGACTCACTAACCACCTGGGACTTCCCTTTCAGCCTCTAAATGATAACTCAGAGAGGGAAATTGTTAAGGAGAGGCAACTGCACAGTGGTTCTCTAAAAACAGATTTGCTGAACATACCACTGGCTCTAGCAGGGAGTATAAAGTGTGCTTGAGCCACGTGCAAACACCAGCACAAGTTAGTCATACTATAAAATGCTTTTTAGTCACAAAACACTCAGCATTTAGTTTTCTTTCCAAAACTTAAACTCATGTTCAGAAAAAAAAAAATCATAACCTAGCAGCTTGAGCTAGCATGTTAAATACAACCCTTGCTAAAGTGGTTTTGTACTGGGTTTGATTAACCCCATCATAAGGTGAGGTTTTTTGCTCCTGACTGGCAACATGTATCTCTGGGCTACACCCTACAACAGGTTCCAGAACTGTAAAATAGAGATATTGTCACTTCAAAGCATCATAGTGAGGCTTAAGCCTTGATGCAAAGAAAGCAGCCCTGTTCAGATAAGTATAATTCAGAGTAAAGGTACACACATTTTTAAGCATATTTTCTTATGACTGGTATCTTAGGATCAGACTGTAGAGAAATTTATGCCTCTAAGTTGTAGGAAGCAAAGAAATGCAAATAAAGAGAGTATATTTATCTCAAACACTCAGAGCTACTCAGACAAAGGATATTAGTTGAACACACCATACAAGATTGTTAGGTTCAATTTCAGATTCTGGAAGACCACTTCTGTTTGGGCAAATTTCTTTAAATTTGGTAATCCTATTTTTAGATTTTATTGTTGATATTTTGATATGGGAAACATCTCAAGGCCTCACTGAACACAGCTGGCTGAGTGTGGTTTTCCTGTTTCATGAAGATGCTGGGGGGAGTTCATCAAGACTAAAATATTTTGAACTATGAATTGATTTTTGTAAGATATCATTTTGAAAACATTTGAGACTAAACATTTCAATAATGACATTTTCAGAACAAAAGTTGTTCCAAAACTACTTTTCAGAGTGACTTAATATAAAATTTTAAAAAGGTTTAAAGAACAGAACCCTGTGACAGTGAGTTATTTCTAAATTAAGTTGTTCCCTTAAAACTATTTTCAAATTTCACTTTACATTAAGTTTTGAAATGTGCTTCATTTCAAAGTGAAAAGGTATCTGAAGTGGTGGGATTTCCCCAATAAACAAAAAATTGTTCCCACTTATTTCTGCAATTGAACCTTATGAGACCAAGATCTGCTGTTTGTCCTGACCAAACTCAGGTAAATAATGTCAGAAGAACTATGTACAGATAAATAGATGTTTTCAGCAGCTCTTTTGAGCAAGAAAAGTGAAATACTACAAAGTACAATGAAACAAATCTGTTATTATGGCAAAGTTTGTCCTAATGAGCACCAAGGCCACAGATTTGCACACAAGAGGCAAGACAACAGCAGCAGCCTGGGCTCCCGTGTTCATCTGCCTTGCACATAAGCTTACTAAGTTAAAAATACATGTATGCATGCAAATATTTTAGATATGTAAAAATATATGTCTTGCCTTTGAAGCCTAGTGCTAAAATCCCAGTTGTGCCTGAGCAGAGAAGCACAAGATCTCCCCAGCCTCGCTGGGGTCAGGGTTCCCATCCCGCGCAGGCAGGCGGGGGGCAGCAGGCAGGGGCTGGTGCTCGCACGGTGCCTGTGTGAGTGCAGGACCAGACTTAGTGGGGGAGTAAAGGTTCCTGAAGAAAACAGAAGCACAGCCAGTCCCCTTCACAGCACGGATCTTTAAGCTGCAAAGTACAATGAATCCCCAACCCTCCCACGAGGGGCTTGGTTTTCCTTGGGTGCTGCTCATCTGTGTGTCTGAAACAGCATAACTCTCTCTTAGGGAGAGATGTTCTGGGTGGGGAATAAGTCAGTACAGAAAGAAATACTCCTTTCCCAGGTGGTGCCTCAGTTCAGCAAGGTACTTAAAACACGCAAAATACTAAGATTGAGTGGCCTTTGTAACTTCAGAGAAGGTTTAAACCCTTGCAGTTAATGCTGACTGAAACCTAACCAGATAACACAAAATGTTGCATTTTTAATGGTGGCACAAACCAAACATTGTTAACCAAACATTGCACTAGGGAGCAAGCTAGCAAGGCAGAAACCAGCACGACAAAGAAGATTCACCCGTTACAAGGCCAAATTTCATACAAAAATTTAATCTGTAAAAAGTTATCCTCACTTGTGGAAGGGGAGCAATTTGATTGCTTGACCCTCACAAGCAGCAGGAGAAAAGGTGTGCTGGGGAGCCACTTGGAGAAATCAGACCTGCCCTTGCTGCCAGCATCTAGCACCACAGGTGGGGTTATTTCATGTATTGCATGGCTGCCACTTGTTTTCTGATAACACCTTCTCATGGACTCCAGAGATATTCTTGCATATTATTTCCTGCCGAGACAACTGACCAAGCAGCATGACACTGGTGTGTGTTTTTTTCTTTTCTGTCTATACACAGTGATGGTGAATCATGAAGTCAGAACAGCAAAGAACTGGTTAAAGGGAAGCAGCACACAAGCTAATGATCTCCCAGATATTCGATGAACAGGATTTAAATATAATTCATCTCAAAACGCCAAAGAAGCAAATGCTTTTGTTGTGTCCTGCTACATACGGTCTTCAGAAGGGAAACATCACCAAGGGGAAGAAAAAAGAAAAAAGCAAGATTATTGTAGTAGGATTAGGGGCTGATTTAAATTCCTTCTGCAACAAGATTTATCACAAGAGAAGCCTTTTTCCTTCTCCTAAAAGTTCTGAAAACAGTCCACGTTTCTGTCTAGTTCTTCCATTGTGTACCACTTCTGTTCCAAGTTTGGTAGGTTTCTTCACATTATTTGTGGGTAGCCTTTTTTTTTTTCAAAATATAAACACCACCCATGATTCTGGACTGCCCTGGTTTGGTGGATGTGAAGCTCATGCCTATGCAATATTTGTTTTTCAATTTGGTTTTGATAACAGTGCATGGATTTGCACAGGGCTTCTGCTGGGGAGGCACCAGCCTAGAACTGACCGACCAGCTCTGGGGACAGAGCAAGCAGCTGCAAAGCCTCTCAAAAGATTTGCAAGAAGTGACTGCAGCCCAGCAAGGGCATAGTCTTTGCAACATGCGTTTTATTTTTTATTTTTAAATTAAAGGCATTGTAGAAGTAAAAAATATTTTGAGATGGCCTTTCAGTTAGTTATCTCCACAGATTAGTACCCTGGACTAGCTCTCACATTAAAAGCTCCTCCCTGTCCAGTGCTGTTCTCCAACAATCACCTACTTCAGGAATATTTCACTTAAACATTTCTTTTTTTGAAAAAAGGTTGAAAAATCGAACAAATCAGTATTCACACCAAACACAAGTTTAGGTAAGTATGTATAATGCATAACTACTTGGTCAAGATTTTCAGGTGCCATAGGATTTCTGCTCATTCTGTTTTTGAATATTGAGCTTGTAATATCTGAAAGACATGGACTTCCAAATGTGCCTGGTCACTTTTGATTAAACTGAAAAAAATTATCAGACTCCTAAGATACCTCAAGCTGGGAATATAATATTGTAATTGCATTCATTGATTTTAGGTGGCATCTCTTATGGATGTAGTTTAAATATTTAGCACACATACAAAAGTGGATCCTTGTCTCTGCAAAGCTTCCCCCACCTTAGTTAAAATACTAAGTTCATATCCTACCTATCCTTATCTTCTATTAAATATATACTTTCTTCCCACTCAATACATGCTTAATATGATCAGTTTTGTTTTGCCTGCAAATATTTCACTAATACCCCATCATGCATAGCTTGGTTAAAGAGAGTAAACACCCCTAGCCTTTGGGATGACAGCTAAGGGTCACTAACAGCTGACAAATACAGAGGAGGGCTCAGCTTTGTGAGTAATTGAGGATGTGTCAAAATGTAAAAGGAGAAAACTGTTTATAGCTAACCATATTCATTTATTACCGAATATGATTTGACTAGTCATTTCCTCAAATAGTAAAAGATTTCATTGTTTCAGAACAATTTATTGCAAATATTGGATTTAATATGAGTGATGGTAAATTAATTTTCCCTGCTTGGATGATTTCTAGCTTTGAAAAAAGCGTTTTAAGTTCATCTTTCACAACTTTTTAAAAACATTTTCATATGCTCCTGAAAATAAACTCATTCTCTAGCATATCAATTTAAAATAATTCAGTCACAAGGGGGAAAGTAAAAGACTGAAGTTTAGAAAACTAGAAAAAGGAAGTTTGTATTTTCTGGTAGCAGCTTTGTTAGCCACTTCTTTCCAAGAGACAAAGATGTTACGCTCAGACTTCCTGCAGTTTGCAAAGCAGCAACCTGAAGGTGCCTAAAACAGAACACATGTTGGTTTGGGATTAACATTAATTCTGAATGGTCCTTCTACCAGATAAAGTGCTATGCAGCTTCAAACAAGTTTCTCAGAGATTTAATTTCACTTAAAGAGTTAAGTTTAACTCAAGTGACTGTATAGTCTGTAAACTCATGTTAATAAGCATCACTTCTTATTCCAGAGTTCTTGCCAATCAATCTCTATATCAAGCTTTAAAATAAATCTTGCCCAGAACTAGTGTCTAGGTTAGAGCTTTATAGTTATCCAGGTTATGCCATTTACCCTCTCCAAAATCTGGAATGCCAGGAAATTTCTTTTCCTCTCTAGGAACTTTATAGGCATTTAAAAATACAAATCAATGCTTTGGGCAATTTCTTGGCCAATTTTGGATATAAATTACCTGGATCTGTTGCTTTTTGAAAGTACAAATCTCATAGTTGCTGAGTTACTATTGAAAAGAGAGTGTTCCATCAAGTCTTGCCTGGCATCAAATTCTGGCCTCCCTATGTGAAACAGGCTGAGTATAAAGTATTTTGCATTTCAGTATAGCTATGGATATTTCTCATAGACTCCCTACTAGACAAACAGGATTTTTGGTATTTCTATTTTCACTAAACATTCTTATATCATTATTATTCTTCCCCTCCAAACAGAAATGCTAGTCTTTATGGAGGGGATCACTCACTCATCCAGTACCTCACCCCAGTTCTGCACTGCCCCATTTCACCCCTCTGATCTTTCTTAATTTCTATGTTGACTTCTGCATTTGCCACGGCCACTGCCCAGCATCCACTCACTCAGGTTACAGCCAAGCTTTTCTGTAGGTCCCCACTTCATGGGTGCAGCTCCAGCATGGCCACTGCCTTGGCTCCTCTCCTCCCTCACCCCAGCTGGCATTTCCCTCTCCTGCTTACTCATGTACCCCCTGCACTTTTGTTGGTTTTACACTTGTTATCAGTTCCTGGTCATCTCCTTTTACACACAGTTTATCTCCTTATTTTAATCTTGTAGGTGGATTGCATTATAACATTAGTACAGCCAAAACATTGTAATATTCCAGTTTACAAGTATTACCTTTACACCTTCTGTTGATGCATCTTAATTTTCCCTAAACAATGCACGGTCAGGTGTCCTAACCCACAAAACCCAGGCAGCAGATAAGATACTAGCAGATTTTTAAAAATTATTTTGATACTGCCATGCACTACACAGCATTTATGCCTCTGCTGTAACATCCTCCTCATGAGGCTGAGCTGCCCTATCTCATCATCATCTTGCAACATCTACCACCAGCTGATAACTCAAGTTATGATCCCTCAGTAGAAACTGAGAAAAAGCACGCAAACAGAAAGTCACTTGCACTAGGTATTTTTCCTAAAATGTTTAGCAAGTGAGATGATCCCTAAGGAACTGTTACCTCTTCTTACATTTTCTTCAAACACTTCAGTAGTTTTCCAGTACTTCAAGCCAATTCAACATCCAATTTACAGTGTGAGCACTTCATCCTACAGAAAGCAGAAAAGCTACAGATCCAAAGGAAAAATTGTTTTGAGAAATAGGTGGATAAAAAGGGTAGTTAAGAACCAATCTCTCTCCTACATATGCTAAAAATCAGGATCTAAATTGAGATTTTTCTCTACGGAAACAATCCTCCATAAAGTCACAAACATAGGGTTACTAGCATTGCCTGCAGTTCATCGATACCATAATAGTCCTGGACTTGTAAAGCACATAATCATAACATTAACATCCACAAAAAGAATGTTGTTTTTAGTTTCTAGTCATGAATCCATAGATAATATTGGTCCAAGACAAAAAAGTAAATTATCTTGCAATACTAGACTTGGAGAGTAACTTTTATTTACTTTCTGTATATGAAATTGCTGTCTGTGTAACTGTTCTATCAAATAGCTGTTTCAAATTATTTTTAATGTAAATATTTCAAAGTCATAATATTGCTTAACTGTATATAAGTTTGAGATTTCAAAGAACTTTTTCTCCTAAAGGTTTATAGCTGGTTTTAGTGTCTACAGGTGCTTTTTCCCATAGTCCTGCTAAGCCATTCAAGTCAATGGGTACTAATTATTTTTTATTGATGTCAAGATTATTCAGGCTTTTGAAGATGTACAGAGATATGTGGTACACAGATTGTTACTCTCATCAGCTCTCTAAAATTTCAGGCAAAAAAAAAGCCTAAAGGCTAGTGCACTAGCCATTTCAAATTACACAAGGGCTTTGAAGTTAAATTTCTCTAAGAAAAAAAGAAGCTTCTTTATATTTCATTATCATTTGTTGGGATATTCCAGATTGTCTCTATCAATAGTCAAATTCTGGCTCCAGTGAAATTGGTGAATGCCCCCACAATCTCATTACTTTTGTCCATTTTTGCAACAGAGAGATTCATTAGAGGGGGGCAGAATGGCCCAGGGGTATCCAGAAAGCTCCAGCCAGCCTTGATTCTGTTTAATGCTTTTAATGTTCAAACAGCCCCAGTATGAGAGTGTCATAGCAACAACCAGGCAGAAACCAGTTCTTTCCCTCTCTCATCTAAACACCACACTGGCAAAAACCCACGTCCTTGGTACAAGCACAGGCTCTGACAGCCTGTACTGTGGGGCAACTCTTGTTCAGTTCCTAGGAAATACTTTGACACCTTGGGGAGTAACATGGAGTTACTCCTCCATCTCCAGGTACTTGCTCTTGCTCTGCCCCTGTTAGTACCATCACATCAACCTACAGACCAGGGGCTGGAAGGGGTCATGGGGGAAACTGGGTTGGCAAGGGAGGGGTGTGTGTGAAATGAGGGAGCAGCAAAGGACAAATCCTGCATCAGTATTATTGTCAGCATACAGGGAAGTGCATCCCAAGCACTAACTCTCCGCTTAGGGTTTAAGTCATAGTTTCTGTGACTATTAGTGAAAAGAAAAACAGTCACAGCATGGTCCTGACAGCAAAGGGCAGCACCAGCCGCTCTCCCACAAGTTGCCATGCCCTTCCAGCACATGGTTGCTTCAGGTCTTGTTTTGCACTGGATCAGTTGCCTGGCCTGATTTTGGGTGGGATCCCACATGCTGAGGGCTGGGAGTACTTCCCTGCTGGTGTGCAACTATCCAAGCACACAAGCAGAGGGGTGCATGGGGAAGACAGGCAGCAGCATCACATGCCCCTCCCCACCCCCATGCAAAAACCAGCCATGGGGCAGTTGGTTTCTGCAATCACGCGAACAGTCAGAAACACAGGGTGTTTTATGTTAGTGCTGTTGCTGTCGTTTGCTCTGTGGGAAGTCATCTTTCTCTGCTAACGAAGGCTAAAAGCATACCTGAAGTATAACACTAAAAGAAAAGATGTTATAAACACAGCACGGCTCTGGGAGCAAGCTACATTTCCACACCCAGGCCCCAAGCAGTGGCACCACAGTGGTACAGAGCACTGCAATCACACCAACACACTCAAATTAAGGATTAAGCAGTGCATTATTAGTCTGATTTGCACTCCCCTACAGATTTTTATTTGTATATTAAATGGTCTTTTTGTATTACCAGATTTTCAATGGTTATTTTTATACCAGCACTGCATAACTGTAGTTTGAGAATTGTCAGATTGGTTTGGCAACTGGAAAAATAAAAATTGCTAATTTTGGCACCTGAAAGACACAGGAAGCCATCTGATACAAGCTAAGAAGATTTTACAGAGATGAGGTTTCTTTCCCATCCCTCATTTTTTAAGAGATTAGATGTGCTTTAACCTTTAAAGAGAAGGGAAACAAAAAAGATATAGGTAGCAATTATTGAGCTAATTTTGATTAAAAAGATCTCAGTAGAAGGATCAGGACATCTTTCAGCTAGCTGCTTTCATGAGAAGTATGACTTCTCAAAACCAAACATTTCTAAATATAGTTGTTTCAGTGGTTTTCAACTTCTGCAAAGTTTAAGATTACTAAAAGGGACTTCAACACATTGTGGAAGAAAGTTTTGAAATAAAAGTATTTTCCATATAGAATACTAACATCAAGTCCAGTAGTGGAGTGAAATGCCTTAGTTGAGTTGACTGAGTTGAGAAGTTAACTGAAGTTTTATTTATTCTTACTTCAATTCACAAGAGACTAATGTCTGAGATTTACACTTTTTAAAATAGAAGGAAAACCCACTACAAAAATACCCACCGAGACATTACTGCTAAAAATACCAGCACAGAAAGCTAAACCCAAGTCTGAATTTGAACTTCCATATTTAATTTTGGGAAGCAATACCCAGGGAAGATGCATACACCACTGTCAGCACCAGGAAGGCAGTATTATCTCAGCTTTTACTTTCTTCACAAGCTGAAGAGACCTATACACTTGTATAACATGCACACACATGGAGTAGAAGTTGAAGAGTTCCTTTATAACCTCTGATGTTTACTAGATCTGACAGGTTCCATTAACATAGTTGTGATTTGCTTGTTGTAACCAGACTTCTGTTTTATTTTACAACCTGAAATAAGGAACGAATGCCACATGCTGTGCTGCTGTCGCTGGGATTTGCATGACAAAGCATCAGAACTAGCAGATATCTGCAATAAAAGCAGCAATCTTGTTAATTCCTTATTCAATGAATCCTAGGATATTCACCCCCACTCCTTTTTTTAAAATAAACATAGTAGTTTAGTTTCATTGGAAACATTGTTTCTTTTACAACAGGTCCAAATAATACCTGGAAAAAATATTTATGGTCTCTCCAACTCTGTAACAAATGCATTCAGGCAATAGATGTAATCATAGCAATAACCTCCCAGGTTACCATTTACCACAGATTAGCTGTAACTTTTATTATTCAGTTTACTGTAGGCAGATTGTAGCTGTCAAAAATAAGCAAACACCCTTTCTGGATTCGAGTTCCTGCACGCTTGTCCTGCTTTACATTTTTATCGCGGAAGAGAGCAAGCAGCACTCGCTGCAGGGAAGAAAAAAGTCCAGTAAACTATTAGAAACTAGTGAATTATGTGCAGGGTTGAATAACATGATCAAAAAGCCCTTGTCCAGATTTCACGTATACCCATATATGTTTAGGCACGGCATTACAACAAACCACAGTGCCTTCTTTCCAGCGAACAGCTGGAAGCTTGCTGTGCAGCCCCCAGCTACCAGTGGAGGAGCATTTTTGTTTCTAGTCACACTGGTGGGGACTCCCCCCGCTGTACCTTGGCTTAGGGCATCTGCTTTGCTCTGCCTTAGAGGCATCCATCCATCCAGCTCTGGTTCAGAGGGATACTCTGACTGCCACCCCCAGGAGGGAATCCCCAGCTGCAACTGCAGAAGGGCTTCTCACTGCAGCGCATGTTCTACATCAACCATAACTCCTGTTACTGAAAGAAGGAGCCCAGGGTTTGGGGGTAGGTTCCCTCAGCAGCAGTGCCTGCTGAATGGGGACAGGAGAGAGGGAAGCATTCTGTCCCCAGGACACACTGACTTGCCTGCTTTGCTCCCCAGGGTTTGGCCTGGATTGGTTACAAGTCGATGGTTCTCTCCCCAGCAAAGGGGTGCCCAACACTTTCTGGGGAGCACCACTGACCCTCAGTTATCTGCTCATCACTCTGGGGGCTCACTGTAGCTGTGGGGCTGCAAGGTGGCTCACTGTGCTGGTGGGATCAGCTGTGGTGATCAGCCCAGGACATCAATGGTCAGTGCCACAGCCAGAGGAAAACTGTTCAAGAGGTGGTCACCCACAGCCCAGACTTACTCCATAGGAACACGTGGGTTTGAGGCCCACAGCACACCCAAGTGGTATGATCTTCAGCCAGACTTATCTTGGTCTTATCTGATGCTAGTCATGCAGACCAGTCCAAATAATATAAGGATAGTCTTGCTGAAGCACTGAAAATTATACTTATAGGCCATATTTTAAGCATTTTCCTCAAACAAGACTTCTTTCAAGCAAGACTGCAAGGTTGGCCCTGATTGTTTTGGGTATTAAGAGACTTTAAATAAATCTTAATATTTTGTAACAAGATAGGGGCAATTTAAGAAAGAACAAAACCACATAATACCATGCCTTTCCTGCCCCCCCCCAAAAAAATGTACAAGCATTTTCTTTGAGAGAAAATAGACACTTATTATCCACTAGGCTGTACGGTGTTTGTATACAAAGCTAATGCAGAAGAAATCAGACAGCAGCTTCCAGGAGCAGGCTGATTTAAGTTTCTTTCGGTCACTACATAGCCAGACCTGTCAAAGGGTTTAATGCTTTATTCACAAACAACAAAGAGGGAAAATAGGACTCATGGAGACACTAGAGTGGAAATCTTCCTGAAGATGGTTCATCCAGTGTTTGAATGACGATACTGTAGGGATACATGCAAAGAGCATCATTGTCCATGGAGCCGTGACTGTCAGCATACACAGATAAAAGGCATAACCAAGGAGAAATAACTGAGTGGGCATAAAATAAGGAGCCTGTAACCCTAGAGGAAAAACAAGGATTTGTATAGCCATGCATTAGTTGGATTCACAGGAGAGATGTAGTCTCAGAACACACACAAACAATGAAAGGCCTCTTTGCGGTAATTTAAATACTTAAGGTTAAACATATGCTAGCACTTAATTTAACCATAGATAATTCTTTTCAGTTTTTAGTGTTGTGAACAGTTTTGTAGGAAAACTTGAAACTCTAAGAGCAGAACTAGTCAATTTGTAAAAGCCATAGTGTAATAAGGACAGACCCTTGTGTTACCTCTCTTGAGCCAAGTTACTGAACTGAAAGCAAAAACCAGGAAGAGGCATGAATCGAAGTATTATCCTTGTGCATTCCAGGAGCACAGGAAGAGCCGAGGTCTGGGGGAGGACTCAGGTCCAGGCAGGCAGCACACTAAACTGGCTCTTCTGTTCTATTTATTTTGCACAGAGTGCATCTATTCTCTGAGCACAAGATTAGTCACAGAAGACTCGAGTTAATACTATTTATGGATATACATGTTAGCATAAAGTAACACCAGTCCTAAACTGCTCCCTCTGTTTTTGATCAAGTATTATTTATTAATAATTAGGTTTAATGTTCCCATACACTAGACTTCAGAACTTGTTTACAGCCCTTCATGCCAAAGCTTCAAATGCAGTAAAGGCTAAGTTCATTATTTTTGATTTGTAATCATCTATGACAAGATAGATCTTAGACAAGAGCAGAAAACGATCTACTCACAACTCTGTTCATGCAACTACTACAAAGAGGCATGTGATGCTTTTGGCCTCAGTCCAGCTACTATTCATCTCTATAGGATCCTTTCTATGTCTCATACAAGTATCACTAAGCCCTTTTTAATCTTGAAATAACTCAGGTATAGACAAGCTCTTGCTCTCAGTCTACACAGATCTCAAGCTGGTGCCTTGTGGCTGATTAGCTATCAAGTGATAGAACAAAAAATTTGTTGATATATAGCATTATTGTTCTCCTGCAAATAAATTTTCCTGCAGTCTCAGTGATTCACTTCCCTCCTACCCCCATGTCATTAACTATCAACTGGGAAAATCAGCTACACTTGTTTAGTTCTGGGAAGCTTAGGCCAAAAACCAACCAGCCAGAAGTGTTGCTTAGAGCCAGTAACACTTGACACTTCAGTTACACCAGCATCTGGTCCCTGATGCAACCCCTGTGTACAAAACAGGAGCGCTCCAACAGCAGCCCCCCTCGTCTCCTCCTCATGCCCAGGCAGGGCCACCACAAGGGCTCAGCAGCTTGGGAGGGCTTTGGCAAGTGCCTCCACACCACAGTCAGTCCCAGCCGCCCCATCAGGCTCCAGCCCTGCAGCACATGTGACTTGACAAGCAAGGCTTGGCAAGTTCCCTGCCCAGCTGGCTGCACCCCCTCTCTGCTTGCCGCCTACTCATTAAACCTCAAAGGCAAGGAGCAGTGGGGAGTTCATCCCCATAGGAAATAAAACTGTAGATGTCCACCTAGTTTATTAGAGTTTTTCTCACATTATTTTGGGGAACTGAAACGAAGTGCTTTTTAACT
The DNA here is from genome assembly GCA_013399095.1 of Psophia crepitans. Lineage (NCBI taxonomy): Eukaryota > Metazoa > Chordata > Aves > Gruiformes > Psophiidae > Psophia > Psophia crepitans. Next base: position 338,782 of record VWZZ01002163.1, on the reverse strand, counting down.
TTATAGCCATCAGCCTTTTGACCTACCCAGTGTCTATACCTTTCTTTCCTCCCAGTCATTTCAAAATGCCAAATATAAACCACTAATGATTTCTTCCTCTCCTAGAAATTCTTTTCAGATCTTTGACTGCATCCATGCACATAGACATCTTATTCCAAATAGCTCCCCATCTCATTACCCTTGTCTTACCTTGGATCCCAAATTTACAGGTTTTTTTGCTCTTTTCTTGCATCAAACTCTGCTGTATTTCTTTTCCTGATGTTTCTCATTCTTGTAAACACAATCCTTGATCCTAGGCAGACTTGGCCTGCATCTTTTTTCCTTCAAAAACCACTTTCCCCAGTGATAAACTCTTAACCTCTGAAATTAATAAACACTCACATATTGTTTTCACTTTGTCTGTATATTCTTGCATTTGTGCATATAGAATGCTTTACACCTGATAAAAAGCTGAGACTTAAAAGAATAAAACTAATTAATTGCTTGCATCCTCTTATCTGTTCTAAACCACATTTATAGATTTTATTTCATTACCACATAAGCACCTCAACCCTTGGTCCCCACCCTGGCTGCCTTATAAATACAAGGAGTTCCTCCTGGCATGGTTTGCCGCTGTGTTTTCCTTCCCCTTCCACCTCACTCTGCACCCCAGTTCTCCACAGAGGAGCAGAACAGGGTTGCAGCAGGGAGCTTGGGCTGTAATCTGCTGGCAGCAGGCGATAACTCTGAGCAGAACTGAGTAGGTGCTACCAGCACCTGGCTTTGCTCCTCCTACATTTGAACTGAGGAGAAGCAGAAGCACAGCTTAAAGCTATCCTTCACACCACCCATACAGAGGATACAGCAGCCACTATCCAGCTGCAAATTTGATTCTTGACTTTTCATGAGGCAAAGGCAATTGGGGCATTACACATACACCCTCATTCCCAAAGGCAGGCTCCCTTCCCCTCGCTGCTGCATGGTAGTTCCCCAGCTACGACCCTCCCCTCCTGGGTAGTCAGGGTGGGCACAGGCACAGCTCACAGACAGCTGCATGTCTCCTCTCACCTGGCCCAACAGCTTCAGCACCTGATCTATCAGTGCAGTGAATTACTGACAGGATTTGCACTTAGCAAGGCTGACAAAAGCAGCAGAGAGCATTTCTACTTTGCAGCATCAGCAGCATCTGAAGGACAGAGCCACTGTGTGTCTATAAGCAGAGGAGGGCAGAAAATTATTTTTATACAGTCATTGCACAAGCATGCTTAGGCCTGCATTCATCATTAGTTTTAATATAGAGCCAACAGGACTGTTATTCTTTTCCTAGTTGAATATATACATTCTCAAGCCAAACATCATCATACCTTAAATGAATGTGCTTGAGGTAGAAGCAAATGTGTCCACCTGTACCGCTGGAGGCAGGTGACAGCAGGATGCCAAGGCTCACTGGGTACACATCCAGAAGAAAGCATGCAAGGGCTCTGGTGTAATAGCCCAGGAAAAGAAACAAGGAAAGACCACCTAAAGAATTCAACTGCTGTCTCATGAAACCCTTACTCCATAGAAAAGGCACTGAAATGAGATGACATGTACACATTGTGAAAGAATAGAATCATTAAGGTTGGAAGAGACCTCAAGGATCATCCAGTCCAACCGACCTCCCCTCCCACCTATTACCCACTAAACCATGTCCTTCAGTACCACATCTAACCTTTCCTTAAATACCCGCAGGGACAGTGACTCCACCACCTCCCTGGGCAACCTGTTCCAATGCCCGACCACCCTTTCTGAGAAAAAATTTCTCCTTATCTCCAACCTGAACCTCCCCTGGCACAACTTGCAGCCGTTCCCCCTAATCCTGTCACTAGTTATCTGTGAGAAGAGGCCAAATATCTTCCTTTATCCAGACTGACACAGCTTCTAGTGACTAACAGAAAGCAGAGCAGTTACTAATTTCATTGTGAAAGGAAGCCAGAACAACACAGTGTTTTCAAGTTATCCACTCTGAAAGTGACCCCCTTCCATCAGGAAGGCATCCCCCAAACACCTGGTAGGTCATACTCTGGCACATCCCACCCCACAGCTCCTTCCCACAAACCCACACCACAGCAAGCTCCAACCGCACTTCTTACGGACTTTCTGGGAATGAGAGCTGTAGAGGGTTTGATCCAGTTCCTAGCTGTGCAAAGGCAAGTTTCATCTTTGCTTCTCTGCCCACAGACACTTGACAGAAGAAACTGCCCAAATTTGAACCCATACCCTGTTGCCAGACAGCATAACTGAACCATCACACTGCTGTTAGATATTCAAGCGGTGCTTTTCATTTACTGCTACCGTCTTACTTTATAAAAAATCCTGCAAAGATCAGTTTGAAGGGTCTTCCTTGTTTTTTTACATTCCTCCTAGTTATTTCCTAACCTTCAGCAGTTCTGGGTTTTTTTGCTAGCCTGCTGTGCACAGCTGCTCCTCAGTTACCATGACACCCACTGACATGCAGAAAAGACTAGAGCCTATGAAGAGAAAACAGCCAATTCACATGAGAAGATGGACAAGATGTCAAGCAGGTAAGGCAAAAAAGCACACAGAGCCTCCTCAGCTGGTGTAAATCAGTGTGGCTCCATTGAAGTCCGAATTATAAATCTCTTCCTCTGACCCAGTAAACACCTGCGGGGATCAGAGACCCATACTTGCAACTTGCAGTGCTGGAACAAGTGTTTTGCTACAGACACCTTTTCACCAATGTACAGCCACTTCAAGCTACACAAATCAGAACTAAGGTTACACACGTAAAATTCTCCCCTGCCCCCTCTGCTGCTCCAGACACATTGAAATATACCCAATTTCAAGCAATACCAGGCAGCTAGAAACATTTAGTAGCAACCATAAATACTATTTGTATTTGCACTCCCTATTTGTCACATTACAAATCTGACCATCACTCTGAAGAATTGGGGACCTAGTCAACAGAACAGCTGTAGCCTAATGTCTTCTCCTTTTGGTTTCTCTTTGGACACACTACAGACTGCCTGACTCCCAACAACTCAGAGGCTTCTGAACAGTCCAGAAAATCCCCATACTAAGCCAGGAACTGCTGAAGGCAAACCAACAGAAACATTCAGTACAGGGATATATTCAAGTTCTTAACTGTCCCTTCATTAGGCTAACACAAAAGCAGGCCAACAGAAAACAGCTCTAAGACCATGAGGAGGAAGGAGAAAAATCCCAAACATTTCTTAGAAAAACAGTCTTCAGCATTCACATGTAATAACTACATCCTAATTCAACATACCAATTATTAATAACAATTTCAAAGATAATAGTTATTGTCTTGGCACCACACAAGCTCAACACACCTAATTCATAGTTCTAATGCAAGTTTCAACAGGTTCATAAAAACATTACTTAAAGTCTGATCAGCCCAAAACTCTCTGGTGTATATCTTACCTTAGAGTCACAGAAACAAGCATCACACCACCTACTTCCTCTAGCAAGAGCCCTCAGGCCATCAGCCTTGCTTTTATTTCCGTGCTTATCTGGACTCTCAAGCTACAGCTGTGAGCCAGGAACACAAAGTTGTGGCACTACAGCTTGAGGTCTGCAAGGTAAGAAGACCACACCAGAGCAAACTGGTGGGCAAGGTCACTCCAGGTGTTTCTCATTCCTGCAGCTGGGAGGAATTGCTCCCAAGGGCTGAGATATAAGGGCTTCCAGTGCAGGTGGCTGCTAGTTGGTTCAGGTGAAGGGTAGTGTGAAGGGTAGGCTTTGGTGTTAGTGCAGCTCTTCACCCAGATTCTAGGTACCTGAATTATTTAATGGCTCCATCATCTGGCTGAGGTTATAAAGGAAATTTAGGGCTGATGAGAAAGTAAAGAGTGAGGGAGGCCTCAACCATACAGTGTTGTTGGATGTTTTTTTCTTTTGATTTGGCTTAATAGGGATCTTTTCTTTCCTCTTCCAGCCTAAAGGGTGAAAGTGTCTGACATTTCAATGCTGGTCTTCTCTCAAACAGAGACTAATAATTGCAGCCATTAGAAAACATTTAAATAATGAAATTTTTATTGTGTGGGAGCTATTCTGAAGCAAAATTTAGGGTGTCATTAGTGAAAGCCTAATGCATTAACCCTATTATGCTTCCGATGCTAGAATTGTCATAGATGGACCTTAATGAAACATACTGTAGTTACTTTTAATTAATAAAAATAGATAAGATTGTAACCTCTTCTAGGTAAAGAGAGACAGCTGAAGGAAAAAAAAGGGCAAGAAAATGTTATTAAGCAATTTGTTCATCAAGTTCAGAACCTTGACACTGCCCATGACAAACATCTACTGCTTCAAAGAAGAAATCTTCCTACAGTATATCTAGATTCCATGAATCTATAATAATAAAAATTCCTCCTTGGTTTCTGTAGCTGTTATAAAGGCAGTCGATTTGATTATCTGACTATAAACTTTGGACAGTTATTTGAAAATTTCAGTTTATTCTATACTTTTTAAACAATTATCAGCTTTTCTTATGCAACAAGATTTTAAAGGGGGACCATTTTTAGTGTAACAATTTAAACAACAAAATGTTTGTAGCTATTCCATCGTAATGCTGCACATCAAAGCTGAGCTCTGCAGCCAGTTTGCTGAAATCCTTTGTAATCCTCAGTGTGTTATCCACCTGGATCGCCTGCTGAATTTTACTAAGTAGAGAGAGATAAGATGAAAAAGTGAATGCTGTGGGGTTTGTTTACGTAGTTGAATTTTTAGGAACTACAGTTACAGATCTTAGAAATAAGTACAAATGCGGATGCAAGTATGTAATGCAGCATTTATCAGAAGATACTAAATGACTTTCCTGGAAGCATAACAACAAAAAGTAGCTAAGGCTGTGTTTGGAAGATGAACACTGAAAGAAAAGCAGAGGTGAAACTAAAACTCAGATCCAAAGGACATGGAACAGATTTCCCCACCCCGCTCGGAGACTCAGCCATGAACATCAAGTTCTTAAAATCCAAGTGACCAACAAGAAAAAATGAACTAAGTTTCTCACTTCCCTTCCTGCTGGAAAGTACAAGTTAAGAAATGCACGGTCTTTCATCTTCTGCATTACAAGATCACTCCATACCCAGCTTGGAAGGCTTTATGGCAGCCACGGGAGAGGTAAGTTTATGATGACACCACAAGAAATATTTGATTGCCCTTTTATCTAAGTGGGTGAAGCCCTAGCCCTAGTAAGGTCAATGTGACTTCTGCCAACTGTGCAGGAGCCTGTATTTTACTTCTGCTTTAACAATCATTTAACAGAAATGAATGAAGCCTTTGGGAGTCTGTATGGAACACAACCTGCCCTACACTAGGCTCGATAGCTGGCTGGATTTGGGAAGTTCCTGCTTCCTTGGCTGCTTGTTCTCGAGGGGGCTCAGCGCACCAGCCCCCAGCATCACCATGTCATGGAGAAAAAAATAAAAAGGAGTGGTTAGCTGACTGACCTTCAGAATAAACCTCCTAGGAGGGAGTTATTTCTGATGTGGTTTTCATTAAAGCTAGTATTGCAGCGGGGGTGGGGACAGGGCTGTGGGGTGCGGAGGTGAGAGGGACCCCCAGAGCTGGCAGGTGCCGAAACTGCGGCACCACACTCGGTGCCCCGTCCTCTGCAGTTGCACGGAGGAAAGCCCAGCCTGCCTTTCTGAAGCTACTGCCGAGTCGGGGGCAAAACTAAGACAGACCTGACTTTTATAAACAGATCCCAAGCAGAGTCTGAGATTTCAAAGAATTTTTTATTACTCCTCAATTCTTGAAAAAGCCAAAGCCCTGCGACCGTTTTTACCTCCCAGACTAGCTAACCCAGCTGGTCAGACAGTAAGATGATGGCTCTTTTATCGGCAGCAGCGTTAACAAAAATCCTGGAGGCCACACCCTGTGTGGCAGCAGTTGCTAGGGCGCATCGGGGTTTGTGCGCAGCATCATTAACACACCGAACTGGAGGCTGAAGGCGCGCTCCGCTGCAGCCCCGGCTCCCAGGGGAAGGCAGCCATGCAGCCTGCTGGCATGCACCTGGCCAGGCTTTGCCTGCTGAGCCTTAGCATGCAGCTTCTCCTCCGCAGCCTTGGACGCTGGAGTTGGTGGGTTTTCCCAAATCCTGCTCCCCCTCCCAAATTCTGCTGCGAAATTGTGGATAGGTGAAGTGTGAGCAGCGTCAGGAACCAGTATGAGGTTTTCCTCAGCTCTAGCAACCGTTTTCAGTCCTGAGGTGCGCTCCCAGGAGGCCTGGTGAGCGTAACGCTGAACAAGTCGGCAAAGTTTGCGAACTATCTAGGTTGCGACTCTCGGCACTATTAACATTCATGCAACTGATTGAGTATTATAACTCTAGGCATTTTTTCTACAAATAACGTGGGTCCTGAGATTTCCTGCTGAATTAGGGTAAGTTTTATTGCCTTGGTAACCTTCCGAGCAACGCTGAAGATGATAATTTAGGAGACGTTCTGGCTGAGGAATTTTTGTCTGTTTAGTTGTTTTCTAGTACTGCTTCTGCTAAGGGGTAATTTCTGCAAAATAACACATGTAGGCTCATTGCTTTGCTTAATAGAAACAGTGAAGAACCTGACCTGAGCAGAGCTGCCAAAGAGATATTACGTTATCTTGCTTTTGTTCCAGCTCATGGCATGGTTCAAGCCCATTATAGTAGCTAAGCTACAATAAATATTTGACCTGAGAGTGCTGGAAGGGAATTCATCCTTATTTCTTCCCCCCGATTACATAAATCTGAATGACAAGCTATTTAATCTGGGTAATAGTTAACAGCCTCTGATTGCAGCTGTTAATATTACCCAAAGGAATACCAGCTACTAGTCAAGAAAGCCGCAGTAACACCTTGCTAATGAGAACCAGAATTGAGGATACGCAGACTAACAGTTTGATTCCTATAAATGTGTTCAATTTTAAAAAAATAATAAATTTTGCTTTTATAATGACAGGGCTAGTAAGAGTGTCCAGCTAAATTTTTGGAAACTTATTTGGAGTGCCTCCAAACATCCTGAAATTGCCTTCAGCAGCTTTCCCTCTCAGGCAGCTGAGAAGTGCTTCTTTCTTCTAACAGGCAACTGCTTTCAGGCTGGTTTCTTTAGTTAAAAATTTTGAAGCACTCTACATTGCACAACATGGCCTGTACAGAAGCACCACCTCTGAAAGCAATGATGACCCTCAGAATAACCCTTGAAAGAACTCGGGAACCAAAAATGTTTTCTCTCTCTTCTCTCCTCCCCCCCACTCCCCCAGCTGTACTTCATGACCATCTTTCCTGTTGATGCTTGAAGATCTCCAGCTTTGCCCTCCTGGAAAGGGTCTTTATGCTGCACTGCTAACTTTTTTATCTGAGATAGATGGAACATAATAATCTGAAAGGATTGCTCAGCATAGCAATTGTGAGGGCTGTAACACCTCCTCTCTTCAGGGTTTCCTTTTTCAGGGGAAAAAGACAGTATTTGACACAAATTTATGGTATCATTCTTTTCCCCTCCCCTGAGCCAGGGGCTTCCCTAGGAGCCTATTTAGCCCTCTACGCTACTGTCTTCTGGAAAATTGTGTGTCACCTGTCTACAGCAAAAGTATACTCTGAACAAAGAACAAACCTGTAGCCGTTTGCTTGGTTCCTCAGGTAACGTCTGTGGGTTCTGCCTTTGAAACACAAGCCTGGGGATTTTCTCTGTGATGCTGAGCTCTCAGATGCAGGTACTTTCCACTTTTAGTGCTCCCTATGTGCTGTGTGTTTCTATTTCTCAATGCTTTTAGTTGCCTTTGGACTTAATGTGATATGAGTCTATCTGATGAGAAAAAGCATTTCCTAAAGGAAGCCAGAGAGTAAAGCGCTGAGCTTCCAACCTGCCATGCAGAAGCCATTCCTCATTATACAACTCAATAACTTCCTGTGAAATTGTTGCTAATTTATTGAAAAATTATCCCAAATTGCAACTGAGGACGTGTAAAATGCTAAACCTCCCTGTCTTTCCATTCTTCCTAGGGGCCTGGATTTATTTAGCCGAAGCTAAATAAAAAAGGGTAGCAGCACGGCTGGTTAACTAGAACTCTTATTTTGGATTGCACCATTAAGAAATAGCGAGACTATTCCCTTTTCACAAGGCTTGCTAAATCTGTGTATTTTTCAGATTGTATTGTACAACTTTGTGTAACAGTTATGTCTCAGGTTTTTTAGTGTACGGCTAAGTACTGTAAAAGTTCTTCTTGCTCTCTTTCTGTATGTATATCTGTAATTAAAATATCATTATTGAAATATAAGTAGTTAAAGTCTGTTTATTCTGGAGCAGCACAGCAGCTTGATTACATTTTATTCAGTCATGGGAGAGTTTGATTTGCTTAGACATGGGAGAAGTAAGAATGCAGTACCAAGTAAAAGAGAGCAACACAGGAAAAAAGTTACTAACTGGAGAGCCTGTAAGCTAATTGAGATAAAGTTCTAGGCTTACATTAATTTGCCAGTATTTTTGATTGCAAAATGTTATCTCAGAAAAGCCTCAAAGCCTAAAATCTGATGGGATAATGCTGACACTTCGTGGCAGCACTAATAGCCTAATTCGGATAAATGGAGAGCTGTCTTGCTCAGATAGGTGTTGGGAAAGTGCCGTCGCCCCATTCTGCTGAGTATTAGTTTAGAGGACCAGGTGCTGATTATCTAAAACTTCAGTGTCCCGTTTTATAGCCACATAATTAAAATCAAAAGTAGAAATGGCTTCAAAAACTTTAATTGATGAGAATGACGTGCTGCCTGTTGCAGCTAGTGATTATTCTCCGAGTTAGCTGAATACATGAGTCCGATGTCTTTTTCTTCCTAAGGTTGTCTTTTTTTACGTCTGTGCAAACACTTTTTTCAGGACCTGATGTAGTGAACAATTGTTTTATAAAATGTAACTGGTGAGAGGAGCACTGCTGGTGGCCACAGTAAGATGGCTGAACAAAATGTTAATTATACTGGAGAGCAGGACAGTGTCAGATAGCATTTGAAATGAAGATGAAATACAGGTATTCAGATTTAAGTCAAAGCATGAATCTTAAATTTTGTAGAATTACCTCAGGTGACATGGGCAAGAAATTAATGAAATTTCTGAAAAAAATGAGGCTCTGCTGTGGCTTGGTGTTATTCAGGACTAAGCTCCATCTGTCACAGAGAACAACAATGTTACTGAAAACAGGTTTCCACAGTGGTTTCCTCTGAACTGTTGTTTAATGGTATTATAAATACTTCCGATACTACAACTGTGACTCAGTTATTTTCAATACTGGGGGATACCTTATTAGGATTTGTTCCCACCAAACCTGTTTTGCTTACTGTGACAGACTGCCATTGCTAAATCTAGATTATAGAAGAAAGGTGCTAACACTTTCAAGTTCAAGTGCGCACTTAGACAAATACTATAAATAGGCTGATGTTTTGTAAACTCCTTCTTGAGAGAGGCACAGAATCGATGCTCTCCCATGGGAATTTTCTGTGCTCCCTCTGTGGCTTTTATGGGAATACGTAGCTGCTGTTAAGATATCTAAGCTCTCTTTCTATTACTAATGAATTTCAGGTCCAAGAGCAGCAAGAGACTGACAAAGCTTGCTAGCAGTGAGCTTTCAGGCCAGCTGCCCAAAGTAGTTTTGCCAACGCATTGACCTGCGCTACCCTTGCTATGTCTGCCTGGCTTTTCCAGGGTACAGTTACTTTTAAACAAGGTTCCAGTGCTGGATTTAGTCCTGTTGCAATCATGGCCTTGGTGGGCCTGACAAACTTTTGTGTTTTGGTGCAGATGTGGAGAACATTCAGAAATCAGTTCACTCGAGTGTGTTATCAGGTGTGTGGAGTTAAATACCTGCCCATAAGGTGTCTCAGATCTGAGCCTGCAGTGTTGCACAGGTCAGGTCACACTGGGGCTCGGTTCCAAACATTTCACAAAACCCGGTGTTTTTGTTTAAAGCTGTGTCTTGCAAAAGTAGAATTCTGCATGCAGTGTTCAACAGTACTGTAAAGAAAAACCCCAGTAACACTCTTGTATTATAAGCAAACTAAAATATCAGTATGTAGCTGTTTAGGCCAGACCCATTATATATAACTCAATATATATAATATACTTATATATTTATATATTTATATAAATATAACTCAAGTTATATTTGTTACAAGTATACAAGTTATAAATATATAAATATATAAATTTATAAATAATATTTATAACTTGTATACAACAATATAACTCAAGTTATATTTGCATTAAGCTATAGTCAGATGTGCAAAGATAATTAACTCAATTGTTAAAACTAGTATATTTATACAGACAATCTTTAGCCAATCTTCTCACTGGTTGCACTGTTTCTCTTATAAGTTACTCCTGCCAAAACCATTATAGTACCTATAACAGAATGAGCAGAAATGGAGAAATGGAATAGGGAAAACAAACCCCAAAAGGTCTTGTGCTGTATCATCTTTGTAAGTTTCAAAAATGAGGCCGTTCTTCTGAGGCCGGATAAGAATTCACCTCTGATATGATTAATCTCTGATATTACTGCTATGAAATTTCTAAGTAGCTGCCCATGGCAAAGGATGGTGGTGTCACCAAGACCTGTGGTTTGAGACTGAAATTCCCTCTTGATGAGATCATCTGTGCTATCGGCTTCCTGAGCTCGTGCTGTCGCAGCATCATCCTTAATCTTTATTTGCAGCCTGATCCTGGCTCTGCTGTAGTTATGTCTGGCTAAACTTCCCTCAATTTTGGTTGCAGTAAATTTACTCCCTTCGTCTCCTGAGCAGGGAGGAGGCTTGGGAAATAGGCTCCAGTTACTTGACTGCATCCCTGAAAATTTGCCTTATCTATGTCGGAAATTTCTTCTCTCTTTCCCAGACTTTCTATCTGCAACTGGGAAGTGTTAGGCTGTTAGATCTCCTGAAAAGGAGATCTTGGCTAGCTCTTTTTTTCTTTACCTTTTATTGGAACAGAAAATTTACATAAAAACTCTGCTTGAGCTTAGCATGTCCGTGAGACCTGTTTCCCACAGGAATGAAAATGAAAGAAGATTTTCATTCTTGTTTTCTTGCTGCTGCTTCTGTTCTATCTCCTATATTTTGTTTGAATGGAGTAGGTTCTGTCTACAACCATGATTTCTTGAAAAGAATAGCAAGGAAGCAGAAATGAGCCAAACATGTAGCTGCTGGAAGCAAGGAGGTTTCAGTTCCATCCTGCAGAGTATTTAAAATGACCTTCCCAAGGTCAGCTAGGACAGCAGTTTCATTTCTTGGGAATTAAAGGTAGAACTAACCATGACTTTGCTAGGAAGGCTGTCTTTAAAAAAAGGAGCTCTTTGCTTCTTTACTCGAAGTCTGTCATATCCTTACATGAAGCAGACAGATAGGATGTTTCATACCATTTAGGCAGTGGCAGCAGGCGGTCTGAATTAGCAGATTTAGTATGAAGCTTTTCACAGCCTGTGTGCAACATACACACGCAGCTAATGGGGTGAAGTTTGAGACAGATGAACCGACCTGTATTTCACTAATGACAAAAAGAGTGGCTCTACTCCCTTGTCACTTTTGTTGCCCATTTTGCTACCTTTTGCCTGCTATTGAGATCTTTTTTTTTTTTTTTTTTTTCCCCCTCGCCCAGCAGCCCATGCTGTGATTAAGAGAGCTGCTGACCCGGTGTCCCCCGCTCCATTGCCTGCCGCCTCCCACATCTGCACACAACAGCACAGCTTCCCCACTGCTCTGGCCTGCCTTTGGCAGGGAGGATCCAAAATGTGGCTAAGTGCTATGCTGCAAGCCAGGACTTGGTGTCTAGTGGGACTCCCTCCTCATAGGAGTCTTGCTAAAGACTGGGGGGGG
>VWZZ01002163.1:220091-322607 GCA_013399095.1 Psophia crepitans | reverse complement strand
TTCCCATGCGGCTCACGTTGCCGGCTGCGCACGGTCTGGTGCCCCGCGGGCGGCCGGGCGGCCCCTGCTCCCGCCAGCCGCGGGCCGAGGAGACTCGGGGGGGCTTTGCCGCCGCCCCCCCGGGAAGGGCTGAGGTCTCCTCCGCAACTTCTGCCGCCCCCTTTGTACCCGCCGCGGCGCTGGCCGGGAGTGCCGGCCCCTGCGAACAAAGGCGGCGGGCGGCTGGAGGGCTGGGGACCCCCTCCGTCCTCGGCCCCGGGAGCCGAGCGGAACCGCCGGGGCGGAAAGTTGTGCGAGGCAGGGAGCGGAGCGCACGGCCGCCGTGCTGTGAGCAGTGAGGTTCTCAAACACACACACCCACCCGTGGGTTTTTGTGTGTTGGGTTTTTTTTCTTTCCTTTAAAGGGTTGAGTGGCTCCTAATAGACCCTGTGGCTGCCTCCTGCCTGCTCATTTACATAACACTTGGGTGGAAAAACGCCGCTTATTGTCACGGGGAAACGTTATTAAGGAGTTGCTTTTTCATGTAAAGCGTTTTTTAAAGCAGTTTAAAAGCCAGAAGTAGTGTTGGCTCTTCCTGTTTATCGGAGAAGTTACTTCTTCACCGAGCACTAGCAAGTGTTCTTTCAGACCTTGCTCTGAGGCTGGGGAAGGAAAGGTCCCCTTTGGGAGGGGGACTCTCTTCGCTTGAGGGTTGTTTTGCTTTGCCTGTGTAGCGTTTCTGCAGCGCAGAGGATTTCCCTCCGAGCAGAAAGTACAGCAAGACTTAGATTGTTTTAATGGAGTATCTTAACTTGCTCTTAGCTGAAGAAAACACTGCCACGGTAGTTAGTCGGGGAAGGAACACTTATGACTGTCAGTGTTAACTTGTACTGTGCAGGAGTTAAACTTTATACAGCACTTAGTTTTGTGTGAAGAAGATGCTCTAAAAAGTGAAGAGAGGACATTGAATGTTGTTTATTTGATGAGACTGTACTCAGATTCAGAAATCGTAACTCTGAGCAGAAGCTGTTTGCCTGAGTCTAGCCTCAGCACTGCTTCCTCCCTGCATCTCTCTGCATGGACTCCAGACTTTCTAGAAAGACTTTGAAGGAAAAAGTTGTAGAATCTGTGTGGTTCTTGGCTAAAAGAAGATTAAACAGCCTGTGAGCATCCTGTGGGTCAGTTTCTCTTCTGCCTTTTCTTTACCAGGTGGAATTGCAAGTAGAGAAAACTAAAACGTAGCAGAAATGTACAGTGGCTGAAGGTCTAAGATGTGTGCGTGTGAATGAAAAGCCGTACTCCGCGATTCCAGCAATGGGTGCTTGCTCTGTGCCTTAGTTTGTTTGTGCTATGCGTTTGAGAGTACGTACAGTCTGTTTCCCAACTGCATGCTTGTCTGTTCCACTGGGAAAAAGGCGGCCTCTGAAAACCTGGACATCAGTAGGAAGTTCAAAGGTAGATGGGGCACCTGATGTTTCACAGTCTATTTTTGAGACCAAGTATGCTGACAGGTAAAAAGAATACTCTTTTTTTTTTTTTTTTTTAGAACAAAATATCTTTGTATCTTAAGCTTCCTGTCATTGCTGCTGTTTTAAAAAGTGGGGTAAAAGAAGTTATCTCTCCAGTTTACTCTTTGCCTTTCCTGAACCTGGAACTAGAAGTTCAGGAAAAGAAGTTGCATGCTCTTCAGGCCATAGTGTTAAGGAGATGGTCAATGCTATGCTGTGTTTAGTATCTACAGGAACTAAAAGGCACTGTGTCGTTTTTTCTACATGGTGATTACACTTGCTTTTATGCCACTTCCTCGTTCCAAACTTAAATCTGCCATTTCCCCCACTCCATCATCATCATCATCATCATCTGGTTGTTAATATCAGCCTGGTTCTGTCTCTTCATGGCACTTGCACATTCTTGTTGGTGTTGCAGGTTCGTAAATACCTCAAGAAGATTATGTCACTTTATGTTATTAAAATGATTTTTGTCAAGGTTTAAGTTTTTCTTCCTAATGCAGCTTAGAATCTAATCAATGTAGTTCCTTTGTTCAAGCTGAATAATTCACTGTTATGGGCTGTCTCTGTTTGGAAATGTAAATGTTTATCAGAAAGTATGTGAAATTCATTTACATTAACTAGTAAAGAAGCTTTTATAAAAAGTAGTTTTTCAGTTTAGGAAAAGAAATAATTTTTATCTTTAGATTCTTAGGCTGACAGGTTGCCTTTACTTGCCTCCCTTATGTACGCACGTGGTACTTTGCAAGAGTTTTGTTAATTACTTCAACGGAATTTGTTGTCTCTGAAACAGTAAAGGAAAGGAATGGTGTGTGATGATTGAGGCCTGGCAATGTTATTAAACAGGAATGCTATTCTTCTGTCTCTTTAAAGTAAACTAAGTTAGTCAAGTATCTTTTGGTCAGCATGTTTTAAATTCAGGCTGTATTTAATGAACATGTTTAATCTTCTGGATCTTTTCCTGAAGATCGCATGCTGATTAACCGGCTATATGTATGTTACACTTGAAATAAAAGTAACGTAAGACCTTACCTGCAGAGCTGCTTCAGCCTTCTCTCAGTGTGGGCTGTGTATATTGGGTAATTCTTGAAAGAGATGATGAGGATTACGTGTAATCGTTCTTGAAAATGCTTTTCCACAACGAAGTATTGTGATTTAGTGAATTTGTGGAAGCTGATGGGTGGTTCTGTACTGAAATGTTCCATGTATGCACAGGATAGACAAAATCTGTTTACCAGGAGCACTTCTACAGACTGTAAGATGGTCTTTTGTGACAGCAAAGACTACAGAGACTTCAGATATTTGCCTGATGAAGACCTCGAACCATGTAAGTGTTGAAGTTAACTTACTGTTAACAAACTTCTTGGTCTTGCTCTATGGTGGTACAGCCACTGGTTACTACACAGGCTGTTCTGGCTTAGATCAAAGTTCAGTTTAGCCCAGTATCCGTGTGTCTCGGTGGTCACCAACAGATGCCTGTGAAAGACTGTAGGCAGCACTGTGTGCTTGCAAGGCCCTGACCCAGAATGCCCTTCCAGTCACCATCAGTGTGTGCTTTCGGGCTGTGTTGTTTCTGTGCATTTGGCAACCCTTAGTGGCTTCCTCTTGGGTGAACCATGTTTGGTGGCTTTGAGGGAGGAGTGGGCAATTCACTGCTTACTAACTTGTTTTGAATATATGAGTTCATCAGCTGTGTTGGATACCTTCTAATCCCTGTGTGAGTGGAGAGGAAGAATATTTGATCCCTGTCCACTCCTCACCTGTCATAATTATATGTTCAACAGAAAATGAAACGTGGTTCTCAAGCTTCACTTTGTATAGATTATGGGTGAAATAACGAAGTAATCTTCTTTTAGCTTCATTCTCTGATCAGATGGAATCAATAAATAAACATACTAGCTTGATTAGGCACTTAGGTAAATATTAAAGTACACATCTGCTTTTCTCCTTCAAGAACTTTGCATATGCAAGACAGTACAGCTCACTTGTGAGGGAACATTTCTTGGACAGGGAAAAGGAATGGGAGCAAGTATTCTGTTGTGATGCTGTGAATCCTGCCTAATTCTTTCCACCAGCAATTCTGATCAGCCACTCCAGTGTTCATCCTGTATCAATGTATATGTTACAGTTTAGTGTTTTCCAATAGATCCTTGCTGGTTTTTTGTCAGTAATGTGGATATAACTTATGTCTGTAAACGCTTCCACTTGCAGCCCATATTCCTGAAGTTTATGCTTAAAGAAGCCTCATAACTGTTTGTGGGATTTAACTTTCAAGGTCAAGTACTTCAGAAGCGAGGAATGTCAGAATGAAAAGGAACTACTATGTGCAATCTGGTTTGTGCTGACCGTGACAAAAAATGCGTCATCAGCTCTTCAAGACTGTTAATCTTTGCAAAATAGGCAGGTCTTTATTATCCAGTAGCTCTTCAATATTTGTTTTCTCTGTGTTTTCTGAAATAACCAGTTATTCTTACAAGGGCAAAACAATGTATTTTTTCCATAATGTCGTGTCTTAACATACCAGCAGATGCCTTTTTCCCATTTGCTGGGGCAGTTGAAGATGTTACCGTTGACTAGAGACTACAGCGCCCACAGCTTGGCTGGTAAGAGGAAGTGTGTGAAATAGTCCTGATTGTCCCAAACTAGCTTGCTTGGCTAATATGCAGATAATAATGCAGATAAGCGTTGCCTGCATTTTGAGCTGAGCTGCTTGGCTTTGCGCTGGAGGATGAGAAGTGTTGGAGCCTGCTGTTTCACTGGTACAATTCTGATGTGACGGTTTCAGCAGGTGCCTGCTCACAAGTAGCTACAAGAGCAAGATTTGCTCTCGAACAGCTCTTGTTTTCTCTGATAAATCCCTTTAACATCATCAGTGGTGGCCGTTGCAGTATGAAGTAGTGAAATTTGTCTAGTTTTTTGACCAACCACAAATAAGGCCCTAAAATGGAAAGTTGTGCTGGTATGATATGTTTAGCAATGCTATTTACTGCAGATTGTATTTTAAAAAAAAGAAAAACGATTTCCCTTTAATAGTCTCGCAGAAGGTTGAGAGTGCGGTTCAGATTCTGTAACCCAAATACATTGTGATGATACCGATTCACATTTTTGATGTGCCCTTGATGTCATTGGGATAATTGGGATGTTTGGGGAAAAAGTGATGTGTTTCTTGTAATTGCTCGATCTGTGTTTCTGACTGGCCATGCAAGACTACTTTCTAGCAGCTACGGTCTGTAGTAGGCAGGGGATGGCTAAACTGGTGAATTTAGTTTGTCTTGTGACCTGAAATTGGGTGGCTGCTTATAGCAGAGGGACAGCTCTGAGGTAGTTAAGACTGGCCATTCTAAATTGTTCAAAGTGTCAATATTTTGAAGCGCTTGCTTTCCTGAAAGCCTTCCAGTAGTAGGGATGCGTGAGCTCCCAGTTGCGTCTCTGGATAAGCAGCACTGAGAGGTTTCTGATCACTTCAACGCGGGCAGATTGAGGTGAGGTGGACCCAGAGGGCAGGGCATGCTGCTGAAGCAACACTTTCTAAGTGAGAGATTTGCCTCCTTACCAAAGCAGGAGAGGTGCCCACAGGTGGGGCCAAGAGGTGTGTGTCTGCTGTGCCAAGACCTGGCCTCGTGGAGCTGTGGGGAAGGGGACATTGCAGGGAGGAGGAGCTGCAGTAGTTTCCTCTAAACTTTCTATAAATCTCAATCAAGCAGTCTTGCTACTGCAGTATCCTGGGTTGTAATCATGGGTTCATTCTTCCCTTCCCTGGTCCCCCTCTTCATGCATGTGTCTCTCTTTGAAAATTAGAAACCTAAATTGGGATAATCATTATACTTGTTCCTATGTTCCCTTCTCAGTTCCTCAACCTTTTGTACTGATGTCAAAACTTCTTCTCCCCTTCAGTGCTTCTGCCTTTAGAATGTTGCTCTGGGTAGCTAGGAAGGCGGGAGGTGACCTTGCTGTGTTACAGGCTACCAGAGACTTCCCCAGTGTGTTCCCTTGCTGGGATTATCAAAGAGCTGAAGGGTGGTGGTAGAGAGATGTCTGCACATGGAGTGTTGGGGGATCTTTTTGATGGAATGAAGTACTGAACTCGGATATGCAGTGTCAGGGTTACTCAGCTGTGGCTTTGTGTTGCTGTAGGTTGTTGGAATTGCTTTGAACTTCTAAAGGACAGGAACTGCAAACCCAGGGTGTGTGTTGTTGACAGTATCTGCTTAACTCTGCTCTCTGTGACTGGCATAATGTCCTTACTGCATGCGTTGGCTCTGCATTCTCACAGCTGCTGGTGAGTACTTTAGGAGCATGCATTTTTCAGGATAAAGTCCGTCACGTTTTCTTTAAGGTGAAACTTTATGTTTAGATCTGCTGTAGCATGCAGGATCTGCCTACTCTCACAGGGAGTTTGCCATAGTACAAACTGCAAGTGAAAAGTTATTGTTCTCGTTATGTGAAAGATGTGATATGCTTTATAGGATAGAATATGTGTCCTTATATATCTGCAGGCATGAAAATAGTCACTCACAGTGTTTTTAGGAGCGAACAGGCTACTTCAGGACAAGCTACTTGTCTTACTGAATGACTGACAAGCCTGAAACAGCACAAACCAAAGCCGATGGTGAAGGAAAGTTTTCAAGCTTGTTCCCAACTTCCCTTTTTGGGAGGGCAAGCGACTCAGTGTGTTCCCTGGCGAGTGCAAGCCTTTCAGCATTGTAACGTAGCTCATGCTTGAGAAGTTGCTCACTAGCTATTGTGGTAGCTGCAAAACATAGCGTTTCTTTGCTAGGCCTGACAATAGTGGGTACATGCTTTTGTTGACCTCTCCATTGCCTAGTAAGGCTGTTTTTTAAAAGAATGTTTTCTTCTGTGTTTAAGGCTATAACCACTTAATAGTGATAACCAAAACTACAACTTTGGATTCAGGCCTTTCCGAGGAAATGTTACTCATCTTTTGTGGCAAGTGTGGTACTACGTAGCTTGGCATGGTTTTGAATCTCTGTTGAAGATTAGATTTCTACACTTTGCTTTACCAAATGCTGTGTCTTCGCTAAGCAGTGTTACTTGTGGTCTTGAGCTGGGGTCAGGCGGTCAGTACCTGCAGTGTGCCAGGAGTGCCTACTTCTCTTGCTGTTCATACCTTGTCATTTTGTTTTAATTCATGCAATGATGCTCAAAGCAGGACATATTCTAGCACAATAGAAAAGGGCCCTGAAGCTGCGATGCTGGAGATACCCTTGTCTAAGTTATTTGTGGCGTTTGTTTCTGAGTTCTGCTGTGGCAGTTTTGTCTGTTGTTGCCAGAACTGGTGAATATGTCTTCAGATCCGTGGCATTTCTGTGCGTGGGTGGATCACTGCAATGACAGGTAACTTTTTTCTTTACTGCAGACTACAATAGTGACAGTTTTTATGGATCTTGAGGGCATCCTTTAAATCATGCAAAGGCCAAGTGCCTGTGTTAGTTGTTTTGGGGTTTTTTTGCCACTGTCTTTCTCTGCGTACGTAGATAGCAGGCCCTACTGGATATTCCAGCAAGATAGAATTTGAAATAATCAGTTTGCTTGGGGCACTGTGTTTGGGAATTGCTTTTCTTCTAGCTTGCTACTTGTTGGTGGAGTCCTGGGGGAAGGAGACTGTGATTCCACCTGCCACGCTTCCCCCATCCCAGAGTGCCCGCCTGGTGTGTGTTCAAACTTCTCTGTGTAGCCAAGCGGGGGGGCAGATGCGGACAAGCCTCTGGTAGAAGCGGGGGGCAGTTGCACCCCTCTGCTCTCATGGCGTGTTAGCTGGGTTATCTGTGGTAGCAGGTGGATTCCGACTGTGTGGTCCCTGGTCCGGTTAAGAGCTAGACTGAGTCACTGCTTGACTCCCAGCGCGCTGGACTTTGTCTTGCCCTGGACTTGCTCTGCAGTACCAGCTGTGCGGCACGTGGTCCTGAACAGCTGCTTCGTGTTCCTGAAACATGGCGAGAGTAGCGTGCAGGCTTTGGCAGCCCCTTAGTAACACGGCTGTAATTCTATGTTTTGATGTTACGTGTCTTCAGGAAAGCGATAATATGTGTGAAGTAGGTCCTGCTGTGAGTATCTTGCATGGGCTCTAATAGACAGGCGTCTGAACTTCCTTTTTTCAAACCTGTAATACAGAAGCGTGTTTGAGTTAACGAGCCTGGTTCTCTCCATAATGGCAGTTTCTTACCTTGCCTAGATGTTTAATTTAATTTTGAAAGTTTTACATACCTGAGAGTGTGCTAAAACTAGGGTGATTCTCAGACATGGCTTGCTGTAGCAAAACAACTTTGACATTCACAGTTATATTTGATTTGTTTCCAGGACATACTGTTTTTTCTTTTCAGGTTTTGTGTTGTATTCCCAGCTTTATAGTTTATTGCCATGGTAAATCGTGCAAATTGTTTTGTTGTTATTTGTCCTTTGAATACTGTTACGCTTGACTATTTTGAAATCAAGTAATTCCTGATATGCAACAGAAAAGAAGTGGGCTGATTCTGAAATAACCGAGGGTCAAACTTCAGCTCAGCCATTGCTGATGTTTGGCTGTGCCTGGCGGGAGCACTAGATAACACTCGGTATGACTCAGGAGCACAGGCAGGATTTTTTGTTTGAAGGGTAGGGGTGGGCGGTGTCCTATGTATGCCATGGGCTGGATGTGTGGCTGTCTAGGTAGGGGAGCTACACACTGCGGTTGCTTACTGCCGATGTAGGAGGTACGTACAGTCATCCCCGCTCAGCTTGCGTGTTGTTTACACGGGCTGTGGGAACCTTTCGAAAGGGTGCTGGGAATGGCTAGAAAAAACAAAAGCTTGTTTGGTGGCACAAAAGAAATGTTAAGGTTTTGGTCCTTCTTGTTCTTATTGTTTGTTTACACTGCAGTGTGGTGGGAACAAAATTGATTGCCTAGGTTAGGCATGACCTAGCAAAATGGAAAAAAGAGAAACTTAGAAGTGAAACAATTTACTCTTCCTTCGTAAAATCTTTCTGAATGTTGCAAAGCTTGAGGTTTCCTGAGATGTTATATTCACTTGTCCTTTATGGGGTTGTCATTTCATATTGCATTTGACCTGCTTAGTTGCTGCTGAAAGGAATAGTTGCAAACAGCTTCTTTTGCCTCCAACCTCTTCCTGTGCTAGCTACTGATTTAATCTGACTTTTGGATAATTAATTTTGTGCTGTTGGTTTTCTACTATTTTAGTTCCCCAAATTTAAGTAAGATGAGAACTAAAAATCAAATTGAGTTGGCTCAGTATGACATGGGATGTGCGTTAGAGCTCGTACAGGAGATGCACAGCTGGTGATGAATCCATTGGGCACTGGCTGGCCACTAGGTTGTCTTAAGCATGCCCTGAAACCTCATGGTTGTGGTTTGATGATCTACTGAAGCCACTGTGGAGTATGTGTTGCAACCAAAAGGGTCGATTTTGCTCCCGCCTTCCACCCCTCCTTGGGTTTTTGTGGTTGTGCTGTCCACTTCTCAAATCCAGCTGGCTGTGAAACAACATGAGTGCTGGTGCTGCCTGACTTCTTAGCCTTTTGGTAAGGGGACAGTGGGATTGCTCCTTTCAACAGCAAGACAAAAGTTAAGTAATCTAAAAATGCTTATAATCTGTATACCCAACTGCAGAAATATTGTTGTGTGTATCAGACTGTAAACTGTATGCACAACAAAAACCACCTTGAGCGACTACTGCCAATTCAACCAACAAAAGTGAGCATGCACTTGATCTTCAAAGGTTTTTCCCTGGAGTTCTCGTCATATCACAGTCATAGCTGTGCCAATCTGGACAAACTAATCCTTTTATTCAGTAGAGCTACATTTAACACAGTGATCAAAGCTACAGTGTGCAGAAATATTAGTATTCGAATCTGTAAAACACAAGGGGAACAAACTGTGCTGTGAGCAGCGGAGCTAGCAACACCTAGTTTCCCATGGATTTGTATCCTGTGTCTGCCGCTGTATCCCACCGCCACAGTAACAGAGCGCTCATTACTGTCCTATCGTCTTCTGTGACCTCCCTTACCACAGTATGTTGGGATCCTGCTGCCTGACTACTACACTACTCCCTATATAACCTACTAACGTTTTTTTAGTTTCCGAGCTGGGCTGACGGCAGCACGTGCTGTGACTGTTGCGGAGCTGTGTGTATGCTTGCTGGCTGCTGCCAAAGAGGAAGAAACAAATCATATTTGAGAATTCTACTGATCGTAGAGCTGAGCGTTTAACTTTTGTGCTAGTCTCTCTGCCTGTTAGTTGCCATGTCCAGAAAATAATTAGGATTTCCATATAGGACACATGCATTTTTTTGTCTTTCCTTTTTCAGAGTCACTTTTTGGAAAGGTGTGTAGTGCCACTGAAAAGTTTCACGTATAAAACTTAGTTCACTATTCTTCAAGATCAGTCCTAACTGTTGTTATAGCTTATTATGCTGTATAATAAACCGTATAAATCCTTTTTAAAAGTGTGTTAGGTTTGTAGTATAAGTTATTTATTTTTAACCAAGTTTGGGCAATTGTTGCATGGAATTATATTGTCTTCTATTAATTATGAATTTCTTAGTAATGTCTTATGTTGTTAATGATGTTTTAACCCTATGGCTTAGTTGAATGTATTGTTGTTGTTATAAAACTTCAGTCAACCTCCAAGTTCTTAGGTTTTTTCCAGCACCTTTTTCTGTATATTACTCTGCATCTCTTGGTTAACATACCTGCTCTTTCTGATGCCTTTTGGCATCCCTTTTAAGGCGACTGTCATAAACTTTCACCTTTTTCGAAACTGTTTTAGTTTAATTAGGTTTTTTCAACTTTTTTTTTTTTTTACATTGTGTGCCTACTGGGAGTGCTGCATTCAGTTTGTAATGTACCACTTGTCATATTCTCCAGAACATTTTGTATACAACCTAACCTTTTTGTCATTCTTTGAATGATAAAATATCTTTCTTCAATGGGCTCTCCAGAACGAATGTCTCTTCTGAATTCGTTGTTAAAATCCAGCAAGCTGGTGAGTGGAATATTGACCTTGACATGCAATACCTTGTCGATTGTTCATTTTGTCTGTCATGTATTTCCCTCTTTATCTAGCTTGGTGAGACTATCTGAAGTTCTTACAGCTCCTTCTCTTGTCTTAACCTTAATAATTTTGGTATGAGTTTTGCCACTTTTTGCTTTCTGGATCGTTAGGGAATACGTGAAATAGTTCTAGTACAGAGCCCTGGCCTTCTGCTGTTCACACTTTTCTGCAAGTTAACAGATCACTTACTGCTTTTTGTTTTGATGCTTTGTTGCTGGCATCTAAATACAAATAATGTTTTCCCTTAACACCAACGTTAATTTTGCCTAATGGCCTCTTGAGACTTTGGAGGAGGCTTTTTGCAAGTCAGTTTTTCAGCTGTTTCTCCGTAGTTTTCTGCTGCTGTTATAAAATTCTACTAGGTTAAAAAAGCAGTTTCCTTTCCAAAAACCATGCTGTGTATACTCTGTGATACCAACCTGCGTATGTTTTACAGTAGCGTTATCTAAACAAGTGTATCAGCTAGCTTGATCCTGGATCAAAGGCGTGTGTGTTTGTAGCACGCTAAATCATACTTACTGGCTCTTTTAAATGTAAGCGAGTACTGAGTTTTTCTCACGTTCTAATATTAGATATTTTTAGTACGAGTTTAATGTAATTTTTTAATATTTACAATTTTTTTCTCTTGCTCCTCTGACATAACCCAGTTCTGATTTCTGCTAATAAAATGAGAAAGTGCAAAAGTACGAGACTTTCTCCAAATGAGCTGTTAATGGTTTAGGTTTGTTAGCTCTGTTCTCCTACTCCAAATTATGCAGTGGAGTGGTGGCAGCTGAGAAACGTGTGCTCTCAGGTCATACCTTCTCAAACTTGGAATTTAGGATGTAGGAGGTCATGAATTCAGGTGGCAGAAACTGCAAGATGTGCAGTGGAGGGGGAGCGAACTGGAGTATAGAGGTCTCCTTCATTAGTGAACATTTTGTTCACTTGTGAATTGTTCTCCCATCTATTTTTTTGTATCCCTTTTCAGGAAGGAAAACAACCTGCAAACCCAGCCCAGGGTGAGTCATTTAGCTTTGCTGAGGAGAAAAATGGCAGCCAGGACTGTTTGGTACTAGACCATTCCGCTGCTCACTAAGAGCTTGCGCAGGCACAGTGTGTAGGAGGCAGAGCTATGAAACTCCTGTAGGTATTTTGCTGGAGAATAATCAGTAATGCTATTCCAGCAGAGGTCTAATAACTTTTTGACTAGTATTTTGAATGAAAGGTCAAGCTCATTAAAACATTGGAATTTAATGTATTTATCAAGTTGGCAGTTTTGGGAGGAGGGGTTCCAAACATTAAAATACTTTTTCTATATTTTAATTGGAGTGTTCTGTTTTAAAATGTGTTTATTAAATAATTTTAAAACAGAAGAATTGCTACGTTGGATCACACTGATATTCTTTCCAGCCCGATAGAAAAGCTTTCTGTCTGATACCAGCTATAAAAGAGAAAATTGTGTACAGGAGCCCAGAAGTTCCCTCATTCTTCACATGACCCATCTCAAAAACATCTGTAAGTGGATGCATGGGAACACTGAGAACAAGATAAGTGTTGAGATACTTTTCTTTTTGTGCTTGCTCCCCAGCTACTTTCAGCTCACAGAATCTCCGAGCCAGAGATTGTTTCTGTTTATTCAGAAACTCTTGAATTATTTTTCTTCTGTGAACTTGTCCAGTTTCTCCTTGAACCTATGTAAATTTGTCATTTCCATTACATCCTTTCCTAACAAATTCCACAGATCTACTAGCTATTGCCTGAAGAGTCACTCATGTTTTGAAGGTGGCTCCTACTAGCTTCTTTAGTTGCTGCCTGGTGTTGGAAGAGGCAGTGAACAGTCAGTCAGTTGCTATCCTTTGCTTTTCATGTCACTTGCCTTGGGCATAGTCCCTTGAAATTGGGCTCTTTGGTCCGAAAGAGAATATTTTTCAGGTGCCAGTTCTTATATATTTAAGTAATATTTGCTCAAACTGCAAATTTGTAAAAAGACAGGCAATTCTTCACTAATTGCTTGATATTTTTTTTTTTTAATTGAAAAGTAGAGGTGCTATTTGGGCACCGGTGCTTACTAGTGTTTCAGGATTGAAGTCAACCCTAGGAACAGTAACTGGAACTGAAGTTTAGGCTATAGTGGGGATGTTTACTTGAAAAATTACTTGACCTTGTGGAAATGACGGGTAGTAAGTAAGGATGAGGAATTCTCATCTGTGTCTCCAGGAAATGGCAATTCCTGTATAGCTGTTCCTGTGGATGTCTTTTAACATGGCTAGAACATCAACTTAGCAACTTTAAGTTTCAGTGTATTGATGATATGAATCATAAAAAATAATAATAAAGAAACACTGGGATCTTTCTGAAATGATAAATGGCAAGTTTCTTATGTTAGTTTTACAACTGTTGCAACCAGGCAAAGCAAACAAAAAGTCAGCTCTTGTAATTGAAGTTGTCTTTTGATCTGCTGTGTTGATAGTGCATTGTCAACTGTCATTTTTTAATTCTCATGGCATATATGAGTACTTTTGTGAAGAAAAGTAAATTTAGTGCTTATTGGTTTTCTCTAAAAACTAATAACCTCTAAAGCCTTTATTTAACTAGCTGATTTGTAGAAGATAATTTTGTAAGAAATAGATTCTGCAAGCTACATCTTGAGGTCTTATGAAGGTGTTAATGGCTTGTAATTTGAAGTATTTCTTTATAAGCTGGTTTAAAATAATAATCCTAAATTATTATTTTGTGTGTGTGCCAAATTGATCACAATCACGAAGACAAATCTGAAGACACTTGTGATGCATTTTAACTCAGTGGTTAGTTTTCTGTTGCCACTAGTGAATAGGCTATCATATCAGTTCTTGTGGAGTACAGGTGAAGATAGATAAATGAAACTCAGATCTGATCTGGCAGTCATTTAAGTATACACTTAAATTTGGTTGTAAGAATACCTGTAGAAACCTAGATGTCTGCATAAATGGTTGCTGCATCAGTAGCTACTAACGTGTGTTTGTCAGACATCTTAGTCATGTACTTTCGTTGCCTCAGAACAAAACTGATTGTCAGTTTTTCATTTCAGATAACACAATCTAAAAAATACTAGCAATTTTTCATTAGTCTAAGCTTGCATTTATTTATATGGAAGAGCAAGAACTTAATTTGTAAAAACCAGGATTTGTCAAGTACATTTAAGTCGTTTAGGAACATAAATTCCATTGACTTTGTACTGTGAGAGAAGTAAAATTGAACTGAAGCTGAGGATTAATTTTGGAAGCTAAGCAAACTGCAGAGTGCAGCTGATCACAAATACCAGGCAGCATATTCTATTATGGAGGTCTTATTCTTGTATGAATCTTCGTAAGCCTAAATGTACATCTGACTAAAATTGGTGAAAGACTCGGTCAGGTATGGGCAGGAGAATTAGCAAAATGGGAATTCAGAATTTAATTAGGAAAGCTTTATGTTTAAACTTATTTTTAATCGCTGTTTAGAAGTCATGTTTATTCTCTCTCAAGGAGGATATAGGAATAGCGTTGTGTAGTGCTCTCTTTAGAATCAGTGTCTTTGCAATAGTTGTTGTACTACTGTTTTCTTTGCCAGCACATCAGTGGTGCAATAGTAGGCAAAAGACTCCAAAGTCCAAGAAAACTTTATGTGAACACCTTAAAAGATGGTCAAAATGTTACAATTAAGTAAAATTACCTGTCCATTTTTGCTACGAAATGAGATGGTAGTTTGTTTGCTTCTTGACCATTAATTAACTATTTGCTTGGCAGTAGCTAGTAAGACTGCAAAACTTGCTGTATGACTCTTGTTTCGGCTATCAGTTGTCTGTCTGTGCCTTATCAGGCTGCTTGACAACTATTTAATTGAAAAGTTTCACATGCTATTGAAGTGTTATTGTTAGAATAAGCACTTAATTCTAGGAGGAGGATATAATCTCATGGCTTGATAGTGAGAGTCACAGTGTAGAGGGAGGGATGCTATCATAGTCCTAGATAGCAGACTTGTTTATTTTACAAATATAGATTATTTTTTTCTGAATAGCAAAGGACAGAACCTTCGCTAACAGTAAATATCTCTGAGTGGGGACAAATATTTTACTGTTGTTCTGTTACAAGAACTTCTGCTGAGAATTCAAATGCTACATCCAGTGTAACAAATGGGAATCTTGTCCCTGAGAAATTGCAGTAATAAGGGTGAAACCTGCTCATTTGTTTTTGCTTGAGTAGTTGTGCATATTAAAAACCAAGCACTATGCTTTACAAAAAGAAGTAGATGATAAATGGTAGCAGAATAATGATTTCAGATTCCTTCTACACTGGCTTGCCATTAGCACAAGGGGTATTGCAGTGTTAAATGAGTAATACATACTTTTTTCCCCTCAGATCCTATTTTGCTTTATTGTCTCTGTTTACATGTTAGGCAGCTACAATACTTATATGTTGCTGCTGGTAAAAATGTCTTGCATAGATTCTAAATACCAGTGGTTTAGAGGAACTATATCTGCTTGGCTGTTTTGCCTAGCTGATGGTGACTGGATGGAAAGACATCTGTGTCTGTGTTGTCCCCCTCCCCATCACAGTATAATGGAGACGACTTGTTAAAGAAACAGGTTTAGAAATTAGAGGCTTGGTTTTAATTGTTTCAAGAGTTGCTGATACTGTACAGCTGAGGTTATTAGAGCAAAAATACCGATCTTGCTTGGAGAAAGTTTGTGGCCATAGTCTTGTTAAAGCTCGTTATGAAGTAGAGTTACAAAAACCTCACACAACAACACTGAGCACTAGGGAATTCAGTGCAAACTTTGCCTGCTTCAGTTTAATCAAAAGCAATGGATGCAAGTACCTAACAGCATTTTTGATCTTTGCTCACTATAGTTCTTCTCATTTCTTTTGTTTGTCAGATCCAAGTGTGTCTCTGGATCCAAACTGTGTGCATCCATTAACTGATTTTGTTGTTGTACAGAATTATGATGCTCTCTTTATTATAGGTTGTCAGTGTTGCGTAGGAAACTATGCATAAGTCATTCATACGATAAATTTGAGCTTTTGACGGGGGGGGATACCTTCAGCAAGAATGCTAAACTTTTCTGTTGATTAATAGGCATGAAAGTTTGCATTGCATATACTGTTTTTTAAAAGTCGATGCTAAGGTTTTTTTATTATCACTTTAAGTAAGCGGAGAAGTTAACAGGTTTTAGAACTCTTGAGTTGGTGATTTTTAAGAAAGCATAGTTAAATGCATTCTATGAGGTTTCTGATGTTTCATAGACTAACAAAAGGTTGCTTTATTAGTAGCTTTAATGAACAAATCGCTTTATTGGCTTAGACATACTGGTTGCTTTGTCGGTCCAAACAGCTATGGGTTCTTGTTTCAATTCACCATTGTGCTAGAGTAGAGAAGTGATAGCCATTGACCTTCTGTTAAAGCACAATAAAAAGTTTTTTGTGAAGAAGGAAAGTGTGCGGGTAAAAGAGCAAGGCAGTTCTCTGACTGGAGTTCAGCAGCATAAAAATCAAGAGACTGTGTACCTCTCCTGTTGCTTTTCTTGCTAGGTGACTCAGTATAGTTAACCACCTGAAACAAGAAAAGGTGAGACTGACTTTCTGAAGGCTGTTTTTAATGGAACCTGTGTATAAAGTAAGAAGGTATTTGTATTGTAGCTGTAAGGAAGCATTTCAAGTAGGTACTCAATTAGTTCTGAATGGAAAATGTATTAGTCTTCAAAAAAATTCTTCTGTTATTGATTGTCTGGTTTAAGTGGTTAACACACATGACTTAAAATATGGTCACTTAATTCAGTCCAAGGCTCTAGTTATTTCTTGAATTGCTTCCTAAGAATTTGTTTAAATGAGCGAATAGTATTTTTTTTTCCTGCCTGTATGGGTAAGACAAAGAGGAAATTTGTTAGATGCTTTAGACTTTTGTTAATGATAATAATTAGTTCTCAAAGTTGATATCTATGTAATGAAAAGATACTAGGTCAGGTGCGATGACATTGCAGTCCCCGAGCTCATTCTTGCAGTTACCAGATGGCTTTAATAACTTACCATTTTACTTGTAAAAGATGAGCGTTTTCCTGTAACTAGAATAACGGTGTTGCAGTTGAAGCTGGGGATTCAGATAGATTTGCTGAATGTATTTACATTACATAACATGTGAAGTTATAATCATGATTAAAAGGATTAGGAACTTTCTCATACAGTGCTTTCATTAAAAAGAACAATTTACCGTTCTCTGCTAATGCGTGTTTTTTTTATTGTGGTTTTTTTTTTTTTGAGTAAGGAGAGCGTAATGCAGCTCAGATGTTCTGTAAGCTGCCTGGTTTCTGGTTTGCAGGTTTGCACTGGAGCACTTGTCATTTGGTGGGGGCAGCTGCTGGAATGTGTTTTACACTTTAGTTATACTTTTGAGTTTTGTTGTAGGTATCCTGTTGTATGCTTTATGGTTCTGTTGTGTCCATCTGTATTACAATAGAGTGTTTGGAATAATGGTTTTTCTCATGGAACAGTTTCATGCCCTGATATGTTCCTGATTCCTCGGAAAAGCAAGTTTTCCTGGAGACAATTTCTTCAGAGAAAACAAAGACAGAGAAGCTGTCCTTGTGTGAATTTATCTAGATTTCATTTTTGAGACAGTTGTTCCATATAAACTTGAAGTTAGAAATGAGCTGGGTGAGCTTGTATGTGAATACATCGAGGAGAAGCAGCGCACTGAGGATGTGTTCAGACTCTGCACTGCCGACCCTGTTCAGAGAGGAGCTGGCTTGCCATCATGCTCTGGTTAGTAGCTATAGTTTAGCAGTGCTATTTAGAGGAAGTAGCATTTGATTTTCTTCAGTTTTCTTCTGAATCTTACAGCATCCAAGTGTTATTTAATGCAAACTTTGCGTGGTTTTACATGGAGGAAATTTAGAGCAGGAAAGCACATTTTTTCATTTCCCCTTCCCATGAGGAAATGGGTTGGAGTTTGTTGCCGTTGTATGCAGTGCCCTCTTTCCTACCTCTGCTGGTTACTGCCTTCCCCGTTTCTCATCTTTCCTTCTCTGGACTTTCAGCATGTGCTAGGTGGTATTGTGCTCTTTAGTGTCTTCTTTTCTTGGTGCTATTTCTCTGTCTCCTGATTGCAGGTTTTTTTCCTCTCCCCCTTTGCTTGTCCAGTTCTGCCCTCTCACCCTTGTTTTGCATTTTAATGCTCTTTCAGTAGTTTTATATGTCTCCAAAATGCTTGGTTTTCCTTTGTGAGCCTAAAAAATGGCTTGAGGCAGCCCTGATTTTTTTGATGGAGCCACTTCTTCCAAAGGCCGTGTTGGGACCTCCTTCTGCCAGATGTTCACAGGTATTCCTCAGCAATTCCGCTTGCCACTGAGTCTGTACCTCAGCTTCCTGATGTACAAAATTAAAAGCAACTTATGCCCTCAGAATCATTTAGAATCAATTAAGGTATCCAAGGTTTTGGACATTATAGTGGTTACTATAAAAATACCATCAAAGCAGTCAACATAGAAATTTGGTTCAGAGGCAGCAGTTGGCTGAACACAATTCATATTTGTAAATTCTTAATGTCCAAAGTATTGTTATGAGTAATGGAATGGAAGAGGTTGTGTGGCTTCGAATAATACTTTTAACTATTCATCCTACTGTGTGTGGAAACTTGTGTTTTAACAGCCTGCTGTTGAGGAACTGGTTTTGAGGTTGTGTTGATACTATAACGACTGTGCACCGTCTGTAACTTGAAGATGTGGTGGCAACTGACGCCAGCTGTATATGTCAAAGAAAACTGGTAGTTCTGATGCAGTTTTCATTGAAAAGGTAGATTAAGTAAAGATAAAGTAATAAAACAAGTAGCAAAATTCTAGCTGTCCAGAGCTCTGCTGCAGTTAACTTCTTCAGTATACATTTCTTCATCAATATCAGCTTCCTAAACATCCATCTCAATAACAAATGTCAGCCCACAAACTGTATGTATTGGAGAGAGAAGACATAACTAACATCTGTTTGGTTTAAAACCAGCAACCATCTGCAACGTACAATAGAAAGTGTACTGTTTAGCCCTTAGATATCATTGAATTTGCCATAAGGAGAGTGCATCTGCTATTCATCTTTCAAAATATATACCTGAGAACACTAGTCCTCCAGAGAAATAGTAATACCACACGAGAACCTGCTGCAATACGACAAGAAGGGTCCCTGTAGTGACTTAGCATTGTGCCTTGGAATCCATACGGAAATAGATTACACACTACGAGCTATAGTGGAAAATGTGTGTGGAAGGAATTTTTCTCTGACGCTCTTCCCTAGCTTTCTAATAGTACCCTGCCTCTCTCATGATCAGAGACAAACTTTTTGAAAGGGAACTTGCATCAAAGGGTACCAGGCCCTTCAGAGCAACAAATGCAAAGCTTGCCAGTGAATCTTCACCATCCTATGGTAAATATTTGCTCCCTCCCCACTAAAATCAACAAAATCTGTGGGTCTTACATACTCACACACCAGAAAGTAATGTACTCAACACAGTTCACCAAATGTTCTTATGGGAGTAAAGGAAGGGTAAGCAAACAACTGCTAAGCACCCAAATGAACTTACGTCTACAAATGAGAAAAGACATAACCAACCTATTCTTTCAGGCAAACAAGGTATCAAGAGGAACTGTGTAGTCGGAGTTTCATCAAGGTGGGCCAAAAGGAGCCTTCGGATGACATTAAGTATGGGATTATGTGACCTATCATGGTGTCAAGAGAGGAATTTTGTGGAATGGCATAAACTTTCCCACTCCTTTAAATCTTCATTATATCACAGGTAAATAGTAATTCTCCATTTTGCCATCCGTGAACAACAAAGGTATTTTAACTTTTACCATTTTTCTTGAAAAAATCTCGCTCTGTTCCACAGGTTTTCAGCCACCTCTTATTAATCAACATAGCCCAGATGAAATCAGAGCTCATATTCTCAATGTGAAGTTGTTCTGAAGGTTATTCTCTGTTTTTTTGAAGTCTGGAGGGCTTCTGTGCCTGGTCTTTTCAGCTATATCAGTTTGGCTAACAGAAGAGGTTTTTTTCTTCGTAGGGTCAGTCCTTCCAACACTGTTCTCCAGAGCAAAATTAGTGTTCCGGAAAACTCAATTTCACTTCACTTGAGCAAAATGTTAACCTGGCTTTACAGTGTTCAGTTTCCCCAGTTTAGAGTCTTAATTCTGCCTTGACGGAGACTCTGGCTCGTTTGGTTTCCACAGGGCTTCTGTTTTCATCACTGCCTTGCTAATCGGAAGTTATTTTTAACTTGCATAGCTGCCTTTTTCATCAGTCCTTTCGGGGTGGAGATGTAGACAGAGCAGTGACATGATAGTTGGAAGAACTGGGGGTTCTATTCCTAGCTTCTGCCACTGACTTTGTCTGAGATTCTCTTATTTAAGAGCGTAATATTCCTTTTTGTGCCTCATCCTGTATAAAATGAGAGTACTTAGTGACATCTGTGGAATGTTTTGAGATCTTGGGCAAACACTATTCTGAGTACTTGTATTTGTTTCGGGGGATCAGAGTCTGTGATGACAGTATAACTACAATTTTATTTCTTTGTGGAAAAGCAGCAGCACCAGTAGTTCACCATTCTGTGTTCAAATGGCAGTCTAAGTTCTATAATATTCTGAAGTTAATGTAGTCTTTAACATATGTATAACTATTCATTTTTTAATGGAAGCAGTGACTTCAAATGAGTTGCTGTTAGCTTTACTGGACACAAGATGTTTTAATGAAAATGGGGTTTGTTTTAATTCCTTTGGTGTTTGTAGAACTGTTTTAGCAGATGCTAAATTTCTGTCCTGTTCGTATTGTTCAAAACACATTTAATGAAAAATAGATACTGTTTTCCTGTAATGTGTGCAACGTCCAAAGCAGACCTGCAAACTCCAGATGAGAAGTTACTATGCTTAATGGTCCACATCTTATGTTTTTTCACTCTCATGGAAACAGCTTACTGCTATAGTTGCTGCATTAATCCATAATCCAATAAAGGGGATTTATTTGAGGGGTTGAAGGCTAAGAGAAGAAAAAGAACGTCTCAGTAGTGCACTGTGGGCAGTAGTTATGCTAAAAATAAGATGGAGCTCTTGAATGGCCCTGTGTTTGCCTTGCTCAATACATGAGACATCCACACTCAAGTTGCACAGTAAAAATTTAAGGTGCTGTTATATCCTTTTTCCTACTCCTCAAGGAAAAAGACCACACCAACAAACCAAACAATCAACTCCCCAGGCCCAAGTTGTTCTTCCTGTTACTTCAGCTATCACACATGCAGGGATAACTGGGCCTCTACAATCCATGTAATTGACCTGCATTAAATATCATATGGTATTAAATGAGTACTGACCCTCCAGCTTTGGTAAGAGCTACATCAGTTGAGTGTAGAACCCTTGTATGCTGTGCTTGCTCACTCCTCCCCCCACCCTCCTGGAATGGGGTGGAGAATCAGAAGAAAAAGGTAAAACTCTTGTGTTGGGATAAGGACAGGTTAGTAAGACAGCAAAGGAAGAGGAAAATAACAGTACTAATAAAAGAATATACAAAGCGGGTGATATACAATGCAACTTGCCCAGCCTGTCCCCAAGCAGTGATTCCCCCTCACCAGCCAGCTCCCCCCTTATATACTGAGCATGGCATCATACAGTATGGAACATCCCTTTGGCTAGTTTGGGGCAGCTGTCCTGACTGTGTCCCCTCCCAGCTTCTTGTGAATATTAACTCTATCCTGGCTGAAAACCAGGACATTATTCACCTTTTATTGTATACCATCTACCTCATGCCCAGATCCTACACTTTCCAATTAATCACCACCACTTTCCCTGTCTTTGCTACCTATGTATAGATATGTGTGTACGTATATACACACACAGAGATATCATTCCCTTAGTCTATGGGCCATCCCTCTAAAATGTCCATTGAGTTCATTTAGTCCATGACTTTGGGCTTCATCTGTCATAACAGCCTCTCAGGACAGGAAAGATGGTGTGGAATTGTTGTGTGCTGCATCCAGAGCTCACAGCTGGTGCATCTGGCGTGGCTCATGTTCATAGTCTGTGGGTTGAAGATGTCAATTTTGAGGAAGTTTCTGGGTACCAGTTGCTAAAGCCAGTTCTATTTCCATTGTTGCTGCACTTTGCTCAGTTTCACCAAAATTCATCCTTCATTAATTTGGGTGATTCTTACTATAATACCATTGATACAGTGTATAGCAATCATAGTACTGATGACACACAATGACAGGGTTATTTAGCAATTAACATCATGCAATTTAATTTATTGGCTGTTCTCAACCAAAATCAAACCCCCTTGAGGTACACATTGGACTTCCCTATCTTCTGCGTCACCCACCAAATGTACCCAGGTCCTTGAGCAAAAGCAACCGCACAGATGGGTTTGCTTTTGCCTGAAGCAAAGCTGACCCAGGCTGTCTTCCCCAACGTATTCTTCATGTGCACTATGGGGACTTTATCCCCTTCTGCAATATGTGGAAGTTTTAATTGGGCAGGACCAGCTCTATTGGCAGACCCCCTGGTGTTAACTAACCAGGTGGCCTTTACTAGATGTGTGTCCCAGTGTTCGAGGGTCCACCACCCATTGCTCTCAGTGCAGTCTTTGGCAGGCCATTGTATTGTTCGATTTTCCTAGAGACTGCTGCGTGGTAGGGGATGTGATACACCCATTCAATGCCGTGCTTTTTGGCCTGGGTGTCTATGAGGTTGTTCTAGAAATCACAGAATCGTAGAGGTTGGAAAGGACCTAGAAAGATCATCTAGTCCAACCCCCCCTGCCAAGGCAGGGCCACCTAGAGCACAAGTCCTGTTGTGGGCAAAAGCCCACAATGCCTAAGAAAGCTAGTATTTCCTTTTCGTTAGTCGGCGGAGACATAACTGCTATTTTGTTGATGACGTCCATTGGGATCTGATGATGCCCGCCTTGCCATTTTATTCCTAAAAACTTGTTCTCCCGTACAGGTCCCTTAACTGGTGCATCGTTGAGGTAGCAATTGACACGTGTTGTTCTTGAACCCTCAGCAACCCCACAACAGAAGGGTCCTCCAAGAGAGACCAGGGAAGGTAGACAGATGTTCAATTTTCTCCCTCTCCAAGGCAGCTATACCAAAAGCCCACCGGTACCCTTTTGGGTTACCCTTTTGGGTCCTTGAAATACCCTCTCCTGAGGCAGTCTGTGCCAAAGATGCATAGAACCTCTGGGCTAGTGACAACAGGGTGCTTCTGCCACCCATTCCCAGTTAGACTCACTTCAGCCTCCAGTAATGTCAACTGTTGGGGTCCCCTGTCACTCCAGAAATACAGATGAGTTCTGCCCCTTCACGGCTCGATGGCGTCAGGGTACGCTGTGCACCAGTGTTCACTAGAGCCTTGTACTCCTTGGGGTCTGACGTGCCCGACCATTGGATCTACACAGTCTGATAAACCTGGTAACTGCTCTGGTACACCTAGCACACCTCTAGTAGCATATATGCACAAAAATATGACCTCAAGACTCTTCTGAAGTTAAGCGTTGTATAGGTATGTCTCATGTTGAAGCTCCCAGGTCACTTACACGGAGTAAAATGTTTGAACTAAAGCCATTCCTGAATCCAAAGAATGCATATGAATGGCTTGTACCTGTAGCTGAAGGATGGCTGGGAGATTCTGCAAGTGGCTTTTTAGAGCTTTAAAGACAAAATTAAAGGAATGCATCGATATTTATTGACACTGCTGAGTATTTACTCAGAGTTCAATGACAGTTTGGTTCCTCCAAGGGTACGCTGACAGGCATTGCTACAAGTTTTCCTGTTGATACCTTATTGCTAGAATTGCACGCTTTTTTTCTTTTCCCTCAAGGGAAGCTAAGTCCTTGAAACATCGTTCTTTGAGTTTGTTGGTGTTTCATAGAAACCGAATGCAGGATCTTCGAACGACATCAGTTGTTTTTGCTGGAGTTTGAAAGGTACAATTACGTGACTCAATCTCTGGAAAGCGAGCTCTGTGGAGTGTTCAGATCTAAATGTCAGGTACAAAATAATTTTTGTTCCCTGTCCTCTGATGTAAAGGCTTTGCCTGTAATTTTTAATGCAGTTTGCACTGAATTCTGAAGAAATTTTATAAAAATGCTTAGACTTCTGAGAAAAGATGTTAGTGCTTACCTTTCTTCTTTTGAATATGGGTTGACTTCTAAGCGCTGCTAAATGCCCTATCTGGAGCTTGTAAATCACAGTCTGTAAGATAGGCTATTCATACTTTATTTCAAAATGTTACTTGTTTCTGATGTCTGAAATGAACCTCATAAAATAGCCAAGAGGAACCACTGACTTTTAATGCTTGAAAATTTCTCATACTAGAATCGCCATTTAATACATGGTTTTCCATTGTACAGTTTAGATACAAATAATGCTACTGCACTCTTTCGTGTAGATATAAAAGCCTAGAAATAAATCATTTGGTGCTCGGATACACACATATCTTCCAGTGGGTCAAATTAATTAGAAAGTTTTGAACAAGATTAAGTGAAGGCAAATGAATCATAGGCCTAAATTTTGATTTTGGCACCTGCCATTGTGTGATATAATCAAAGCCTTGAGCTGTCTACAAAATGCTGGAGCCCCCTGGGCTGCAGAGAGAAGCCGGGAGACGTTACCAGTGTAGTCCTCAAAGTGTTGCCTGCCTGGGACTGGAATCAGCACAGGCAAAAGCTGCTGTGGGCGTCCCTGGAGGTCTTGAAGCAAGGTGAGGAGAGACAAAAGATGACTCTAGCAAGCTTGTCTCAGTTAGAATCTATGTTCTAGATAGTAGTGAAGAGCAGGGGGAGCCTGACACATCCCTCCAGGTCAGATACAGCTAGCAGGCAAATCTGGTGTTCTGGCCTGCAGCTCCTCATTCCTCTCTTAGCTGGCAGTGGAATAGTCACTTCTAAAAATAGTATGTGTTACAGATGCTCCTGTTACCACTGCATGAAGGAATGGGATCCTTCTGTGGGTAGAATTACAGTCTTGAACACGAGCAGAAGCAGAGCTTCAGGAACCTGTGTCTTGTGGACATTGCACCTGAATTTCCTGGTGCTCATCACTTGGCTGATAGATTTTCTTCCAAGTGTAGGTTTTGCAGGGCTTTGGATAACTGTCATGCTAATCTAAATAGCAGCCAAAGGGAGTGTCTAGCATGCAGTATGCCATTAGACAGGTTTGACTTTTTTTCTTTGTTTTGAGTTTGGGAATTTGTCTAAATGATGTCCAGATTTTTGGAAGGAAATACTCCAATTAGATTGTTGAAGTAGAATTCTTCTAGCAAAGACAGTCTTCTTTTTTTTTAAGCAATATTGGTCAATTTAAAGTCAGTTTCATTTTTACCCTTTTGTGCTTTGCTATTTAAGTTGTGGTTACTAGGAGAGAGTACTGTATCCCATTTAAGTTTTAATTCTTTTCTGTTTGTTCATTTTGAGTGCTGCTATTTTATAAAGTCAGAGAGAATGTTTTGTTAGCAAACAAATGGGAAGTATAAAGCAAACAGCCTGCCCTTCTCTAATAAATGGTTCCATTATTCTTTCTTATTAGTTAGATAGAATTTTATGTCATGGGCCAAACTTGAGTTGATAGCCAAGCTGGAAATGATAATAATATCTCAGCTGTGGGAAATGGATAAGGTTACTGATAAACTTCTTATTTTGAAAGGTGCCTCGTGTTGTCCTGAGAGTCTTTTGTCTTAGTTTAGATTTACTGGCTTTGCTAACTCAGTAATACTTTCTCTCTTTTGTTTTTTGTTTTTTGAGATTGGAACTTAGTATTATACTAATAATATGGTACCTCAAACTATTGGAAATTGTTGGCATGGATTATAAAGAATTGAGTTTTATCCAGTTAAAATAGGAAGATACATGTAATGAATGCAATATTTATTTTCCTGTTTAAATACTAATATTATAAAAATACTTAAATGGCCACAAACCTAAAAGATCTTCCAGGATACTTTGACAATACTGCATCTGGATGTGAATGACACAGATTTAGCTGTGTCATTCACACAGCTGAATGAATCTGGATGCAGACACAGATTTAGCTATTAATCTGAGTATCTCTGTTTACTAGAGTATCACACAAAAAACCTGTATGCAAGTTACTGAGGACCTGAGATGTTATCGTTGAGAATAGTTTCAAAGTTGTCCCAAGAATTGTCTGCCTATCCAGTACCTTTTGGTAATTCAGTCTTAAAATGACAAAGACCTGTTTCAGCTGAGCTTATACGTGTGAAAAATCACATATATGTGTATAGATGTATGGGCCAACTGGTGTCCATTGGGTTCTGGGTATGCAGTAGAGTGACGGGTATGGTGCTGTAGGCCAGAGTACTTAGTCTGTTTGTGTCTCTCACAATTAGCTGCACATCCATATTAACATAGAAGAATGCCCTTCGTACAGATTCTTATCCAAGACCATGCAGGGGAATTTCTTGATGTTTATCCACTGCAGTGGTGTTCTGCTTGCTAGAAAGTGAATTTTATTCTGTCTGCTGGTACAAGGTAAGTAAACAGAATTGCAGGTTTTCCATACCTGATGCAAAAACTAGATTGACTGTTCAAAGAATTTGAAAGACCCCGGGGGCTGTTAAGTGTTGCTTTGACACACCGTTCTTTAACTTTTTGCAAACTAAGCTGAACAGGAAATGAAATTGCAAACCCTCCTTAATATCAGAGACCGATTGCTAGGCTCTTCAACTGTTTCCGTAGAAAACCTGGCATCCTATCTGTTTTGACACTGCAGATTCCCGTTACTAAAAATTTAGCTGCCTTTCTGTAGTTATCAGCATCTGCGTTCCTCTGTGAGGTGTTTTTTTGTAAATCGCTGTCTGAAAAGAGGTGTGGAGAGTACTACCTTAGAACAGTAACAGAGAATAAGCTTGTCTAACTTGATGTACCTAATTTAGTGGTGTGCATTATTTAATTTTGGGTGCAAATTGGAGCACAGGAGGTTCCGAGTTAATGTAAGGAAAAACTTTTTCACTGTGAGGGTGACAGAGCACTGGAACAGGCTGCCCAGAGAGGTTGTGGAGTCTCCTTCTCTGGAGACATTCAAAACCCGACTGGACGTGTTCCTGAGTGATGTGCTCTAGGTGGCCCTGCCTTGGCGGGGGGGGGTTGGACTAGATGATCTTTCGAGGTCCCTTCCAACCCTTGTGATTCTGTGAGTAAACCATTAAAAGACTGGTGTACAAGGTCAGTAAGAAGTTTTTGCCTGTGCAGTAGTTTGGTTTTTTTAATCTGAGAGAAGATAATGTTACATTACATCCATTACACCTACCAGGAGAGGTGAGCCTCAGTCTCTGAAAGCGTAACTGAAAAAATGCCTTGTCATTTCTATTTATTTTCTCTTCCAATTGCAAAGCAGAATTGTTGTGTGAGTACCTTGATTCACTGGGCTAGAACTGTTTGGGGTTATCATGGATTACTCATAGGAACCACTGCATCCTGAAAAGTTGGTTATTCCAGTGCTTATAAAAAATTAAAAGAAAAATAAAATTCCTTTACAGCCAATGTATCATTGGTGGTAGTTTCAGACAGATCCTAGGAGAATGATCCCTTGATAGGACCAAAAGATCAGCGTTAAATGCTCTGCTAATGTCCTATTAATGTTATTTCTGTGTAAGGTTGCATACAATTGCTTCTTCCCTCTCCCTCAGTTAACTGATTAAGCAGGGACCTCAGGGAGCCTGTTGAAGCTTTCTCAAGGAAAGATGAGAAAATATGTATATTAGTGTTACCACCAAAATCATCCCAATCATGTCAACATCTAAGCATGCATTGACATTCATAGATCTCTTAAATCTCCATCCTTCAAAGAGGACAAGCTTAATGCAGTACTTCCCCGCCTCACCTCTTCATGATTGTCTGTTTGGACTGTTGCTGATCAAAGTGCACAAATAACTGTTATATGTTATCATGGTGGTCGCAGCTTGAATTTCAGTGCCTTTGTAAACTTAACTTGAAATTATTCTCACTGTAGCTTCCTATGTATGCTATAACACATGTTTGTTTTCTTCATGTTACTGCTAAATTGCTGAAATAATTTCCTCCTTGTCCAGCAATTGCAGCTTTTTGTTCAGTTCTGTTTAGTAGAACTAAACCTATATAACCATAAAGAATGAGCTCAGATTGCATTGAAAATGCCCTTTATGATTTGATTTGAAAGTTTTAAGGCTGCACAGATACAACCGAGGACCTAATTGGGATTTAGAATTTCTACTGCTGTATACAAAAATCAGTAAAGACCATCTCAGCATTCACATTCTATTCTCTGTTATCAGCTCTGATAATTAGCATCCACTTTGATCCAAAATTTCAGTCAAGCCACAGGAGTTATTAACCAGTCTCCTTTCTCCTGCGAAATAAAAAGGAAGAGGCAACACCAATAACTCAAAGATTTAGCTCTGAATCTCCAGCTGAATCCTAGGTCATCTTCAGACAACCTGGAACTTTTTGTTCCCTTCCTGTTACCTTGGATGTACAACTGTATCGTTGAGAAAATAATTTTAGCATACTATTAAGATTTTGTGGTGTGTATTGATTGAGGGTCAGAAGATCTCAAAAGTATGCATCCGAGATCTTAGCTCATGGCAGTATGATAAGGGTACTCTTTTTGTTTTGCCACTGAAGTGTTGCACTCAAAAATGCACGTGTTTGGCAGAGTTCTTAGCAAACTTTTTAGCTTCTTTGACTCCTGATAGAAAATTTTGCAATAAAAAAACCTGCCTGTGGTTGCACTTATTGTTGCTCTAAATAGACTTAAGTACTGCACTGTGTTTGTGTGATGTGATCTTTCTGAAGTGACATCAACTGTGATGTCAGTAACAGAGGAGTATACTAGAGGGGCTCAACTTCATCCACGTTCTAGTTTGTCATCCATCATCTTACAGCTTTGTAGTAGTTACCTGTAGTATCTATTGCTTTTGGGTATGGATAGTAAAGCACACTTCAAACATTACATAATTATGTTCTCCAGCCTCTTCTTTGTTCTATCATATGCCCGTAGTGAAGCAAGTTGGTAAGCAGAAATGTATTGAGCTGATGAAGGAAAAAATCCCACCTTCATCTTTTGTAGATACTTACAAAACCAATTTCTGAAGCTGATCACTCTGCTTTTGCTTCCTCAGGTTTGAATAGCGGTTTTGATGTTTACAGTGAATTGTGATTATTTAAACTGGATCTTTGAAATACAGCAAAATGAGTTTATTTTCTGTTTTGGAAGCCACCATGGCTTTGAACTTTGCAGCGTTTCCTCCTTTGTCTCCGCTAGAGAGCGCTAGCTGCTGCACTGCTAAGACGTCTCATGTATTTACCAAAATGCTGATGTGTCAGTTGGTCCTATGTAAGTTTAGAAACTGTAATAACCTCCTGTTATCTTGTCACATGCGCTCATTCAGGGAAACGAGGGCCAGAAGGGAGTGGGGGAGATCACCGAGACCCTTCTTCCCGAAGACAAAAATCTACTGTATCTAGAGCAGTGTCTGTCAGGACTGTTTTGATCTCTTTTGAAGTCTTCAGTGAAGGGAAGTCCGTATTTTCTTTAGCTGCTTTCTTCTTCCACTTTGTGATCTGTAGCCTTGCCCTACCACTTTGCCCCCTTCTTCTCGGTGTTTGCTGGATCAGCTTTCCTGCAGCTCAGTTCCATTTTTTCCTCTATATTTGCAGTAGATAGGATAAATAGTATCTACTTTCCTTCCTCCATACAAACATACTTTTTGCTTTTAGAGAGTGCTATTTGGCTTTCCTCACTCTTGTGTCTGTTGTGGCTTAGCCCCAGCTGGCAGCTAAGCACCACATGGCTCGTTGCTCACTCCCCCCCTAACTTTCTGTGGTGAAATAAATGGGAGGAGAATCAGAAGAAAAAAGGTAAAACTCCTGGGCTGGGATGAGGACAGTTTATTAGGACAGCAAAGGAAGAGGAAAATAACAATAGTAATACTAATAAAAGAATATACAAAGCAGGTGATGCTCAATGCCACTCGTCCAGCCTGTCCCCCCAGCAGCAGCCCCCCCTCACCGACCAGCTCCCCCTTCTGTACAGAATATACAAAGCAGGTGATACGCGATGCAATTTGAGGACCGACCGGACACTCAGCCAGCCCTGGAGCCACTGCTCCTCCCTGACTAGATCCCTTTTATGCTGGGCATGACATCATATGGTATGGAATACCTCTTTGCGATAGTTTGGGTCACCTGTTCAGGCTGTGTGGCGTCCCAGCTTCTTGTGAAAATTAACTAGCTGAAAACCAGGATGTTGTCTAAGCCAGAGGTTAACAAATCCGTGTGGCGCTGTAGCATCGTCAGTGGTGATGGGCGCGGGCATCCACTGGTAAGACAACTGCATCGAAAGTCACTACCCGTGGCAGTGACTGGCTCTGCTGGACCATGTAATGCTCTGAGGTGGCTTGTGGATCAGCTGCAGTGCATTGCCAGGGCTCTGGTGGCCGTGCTTTATGACTTGCACCTTGCCAAGGAGGGACGGTGACAGGAGGTGGGTGCACAGCTGAGGCCTGGCCTTGGCGATGCTGCAGGGCTTGGGAGCACTCTTGTGCTGGCAGCTGAGGAGGTGGCCTAGGCTGTGCTGTGGAAGGAGTCGTGCTGAACCTCCCTGGTTTTGCTGTGCTGTGCTAGGTTCAGCAATGAAAAAAGGTGTGGAAGCATTGCTTCAGACTGAACAGCTCCCCATTTCTGCAGTCCTTTCTTGTAAGTTGCCATTACAGGCTTTTGATCATTGTTGTTTCCTCTATTCGTAGATAAGATGGTGAAGGCTGAAGTGTTTCTTTTGTTCGATTTGTGAAGGTATGGTCAAAGGAATCAACATCAATAGGATTTTTTTTTAAAAGTTATTTTTTATTTTCAGTACTTCATCTCTTGTCGAAAAGTGGTGTTATGGAGAAACTGATTTTCACGCTTGAGGATTCAGGGAAGCTGGTACCTTTTTCATACGTGGGTTACTCATTTCTTCACACTTGTTTCAGACAGCCTAGCTTCAGACGAAACTTTGGACCAACCTGGGGAAGAAAACAAGTGACAAGCTATGCTAGCGTCTCAAAGTCTGAGCTCTGTTTTATAAAACGTAGAATGATCTCTCCGTGCTTGTTGAGCCACTGCTTTGTGGGCTGGAGCGGGCAGGTTCTGTTGGCTGGCAGGACCTGGCGTGCAGGAATCGTACCTCACTCAGGTTCGCAGTCTCGAGTGAAGGGGCAAGGATTTAAAATCGAGTGAGACTGCAGCTCCTCCCAGTGGCAGGTCTTTCTCTGCTTCTGTGTGCCGGTAAGGCAGTGCCAAGCCAGGAGGGGTTCTGGGAGCCACCACCGAACTCCACGGAGCTGGGAAGGGTCCTTCCACGCCTGACCGGTAGGGTCAGTGGTAAGGAGCTGGCTGTGCCTCTGTAGCAGCTGGCTGGGCAGAAAGGCTGCCAGAAACACTGATAAGGTGTGCTCCCTCACTCAGCATTGCTTCGTGTTGTCTCGATACAGGTTTGAAAAATAGCGTGTCTCCACAAATAAAGACGCTGCTGCTGCTGCTGTGCACGTGCAGTCACCCCGGTTCTTCCTGCAGGAAATCTGTGAGATTCATATTCTATCCACATAGTTAAACCTCTCATCCCAGCTCTCATCATCTGGCATGATGATTGCTGCAGCATCCTTTTATCAGGCCTTTACAAATGCAGTCTTGCTCCTGCTGTATCGGCTTGGACTATTGCTGCATGCTGAATTTCATGCTTGTTCAACAAGCCATTTCAAAAGTGTTTGGCCAAAGCTCCCAGGAGTCAGTGGAGGAGATACCATGACTGTTACCACCAACTGGTTTTGGCTCTATGCCAATCCATCTAACTTTGAAATCTTTCCTGTGCTGCTGTTTGTGTATACGTAATGCCTCTGTGTGTGTGTGTCTATATACACAATGTGAATATGTTAACACTTCATATTGTTAAAAATCTCACAGGATTTTTGAAAATAATTTACTCCTTAGGCTTTCTCTTGCATTTCTAATTGTGTAGGTGGTGGCATTTATTGAATTCCATTCCAAGTCTGCTTACAGCATTCCCTTTTTCTTATCTCCTTGATTGGTAAGCATCTATATGCATCGACAGACTCGCATTACAAAGTGCAAACCCTTCGCCATTACCTTGGAGGTTTTCAAGACCTGGCTGGACAAAACCCTCAGGAACTTGACCTGAATTCAGTATTGAACCATCATTGGAACAGAAGGTTGAATTAGAGACCTCCTGAGATCCCTTAAGTCTAAACTAGTCTGTTTTTTTTTCTTCCAGAAAATCTGGCTCTGTAATCAATAGTAGGGTCGAAAGCTTCAGTGCTGGAGGACTAAGCCAGTGGAGAGTCAAGGGCTCAGCTTGCACCGACTCCTATCAGTGTACTGGAGCACCAAACAAATATATCAGAAGTACCCTGCATTTTCCTGTCTCTTTGCTTTGGGTGGAGTGCTGGGGTGTGCTTCAGTGCATGTGCATAGCTGCAGGAGAAGCTTCCTGGCTCTGAGTATATACATACTCTGTAGTCTGTGGAGAATGAAAAACTTCAAAAATGATGATGCTCAATCATTACTGATGTGTGCTGCACACCTTGGTCACAACTGTTCTTACCTGTTAGATCATACTGGCCTCATCTCTGTATGGTTGCCTGCCTTCACCCCTATTACGTCAAACAAATACTGTCTATACCTTCTTTTTTCCTTTTTTTTGGGGTTTTTTTTAGAACTTTTATGGCTTGTCCTTATTTTGTCAATCAGCTGTAAGTCATTAAAATATTGAGACCAGTATAGTTCATTTGATAAGATTTTAAAAAGGTCTGTCAGTCTTCTGTTTTAAAAGGAAGCGAGGACTTTTTTTTCATAAGAAATCTGACGTGGTTATTTTTATTAATTAGATGTTATTGACTATTGACATAAAAAAAGACTAAATTTTGATCATAGGGAAATACAGCAGAGGAACGCTGGGGAGACAGTAGACTGTCTAAACAAAAATTTAAAAAGAGGGTTTCTACAACCCTTTCCTCATTTTTACAGGCAAAAATCAAACAGCAGTCGTGTGTGTGTGTTAATGTATTGTTCTACAGTGTGGTACAGTTGATTGGCTCCCCCTCTTTTCCTTCTGATCCTCCTTTGCGTTTCATGGAGTCTTAAGGCGATTTAGATTTCGAGGGACATTGGAGATCATCTAGTCCAGACCCCCACTCAAAGCAGGACCAGCTTAGATGAAGTTCCTCTTTAGGATGTGTTTTTAGTATCCCCAAGGATAGACGCTCCACA
The DNA here is from genome assembly GCA_013399095.1 of Psophia crepitans. Taxonomy (NCBI): domain Eukaryota; kingdom Metazoa; phylum Chordata; class Aves; order Gruiformes; family Psophiidae; genus Psophia; species Psophia crepitans. The sequence goes on along the minus strand of VWZZ01002163.1, from coordinate 289,775 downwards.
GCTTCTCTAGACAGCCTGCATCAGTATTTGACTGCCTGTGATGGGAAACTTTTTTCAGAATATATAGTCAGAATTTCTGTTGTGTAATTTGTGTCCATTGCCTTTGTCCCATCACTACATGCCTCCAAGAAGAGTCTGCCTGAGACACTCTCTGCAGTATAGACTGTCAATTATGCAGAGTTAAGGTCTCTGTTACTTTTCTGTGACAGTAAAAGGCCCATGACGTGTGAGATTACCTGGAAATATTTCTAATCTATTCCTCTTAAGACATTAAAATTAATACATTGGATCTTCTGTAGCAAGCGTATAAATTTGAGCACTGGTATGGCATAAGCTGCTCTGTCTGGTACAGATTAGTGTAGGAAGATGTTTGTCTTCACAGGAGGCGTAGCTTTCAAAGGTAAACTTATTTGGGGTTTTTGATCTATGGAGAGAAGTTTGTCTTTGGTAAAGCCAAGAGTAGGGTCAAATTATGGCGAAAGATTCTTTGTTCATTTTTCTGTCTGCTGTTAAAACTAGTCTTCCATAATTTTAGAATCCGTGCAAGATTCTTACATGGTCTCTGCTACCTAACATGGCTGAACTCCAAAATCTTTGAATTTTGGTCCCACAGGAGATGTAAATTGTGGAAGGGAGCACAGACACCTCCCCTCCTTTCCTTCAACTGCCAGCCAGCAGTTACTAGACTTGCAAAACTCTTAGCTGCCTTCCTCGAAGACATCTGAATCGTTAGCCCTTGGTAGTTAATGAATGAGCTTTTTAAAGGAAGCTGCTCTTGGTGGGTTTGGCCAAGGGTCACACTCGTTTAGGAATACTGTCCCCTTCTTGCAGCCTGTGTGCTTTCACTTGTCCATCAAGTCTGATCCTTGTTCGGACCCTTTGTTTGCTTGTGTTACTTGGTTCATGAATTGTGTGCGTTGTAAACTTCATCAGCAATAATAGTTCACAGTAGAATGAAGGTAAGTTAAAATAATGCAGTAATTATTTCCAAAAGATATTTCATAAAAGTCAGGTTTTGATGATTTGACACGTTTGTTTAAAAGGTGCAAAAGTGAGGTTGCCCAGCAAGTTGCTAATTGTCCCTGGTTTAACTTGAAAAGTAGCTTTCGCTTAAAAATTTAGCACCGTTTTTTTGCGCACACCCCCTCCCCCCGCCCCGTGAAAAAGTAATAATGTTTTTCTGAAATAGGCTCTCCTGGGACAGTCATTCAGAAAATAATGGGGGTTTTTTGATGATGATTAAGTAGTTGTAGCAACGTTTGATTAATCAGTGTTGTGTTGGTTTTGGTTTTTTTTTTTTGCTGTCGTCCCTCCCCCACCCCCCTGCTTTGGAACTCAATTTAATTTTTTTTTTACCTTTTTGTGTAATTTTTACTATTGCTCAAATTTTGAGCTAGATGCGTTTTGAATAATTAAATGAAACTGTACTTTCACTAGACTATTATCCACAGAAAGCTCTTTGGGTTCTGGCAAGTTAATTAGATACCAGTTGCAAATTGAATCTAGAATTTTGTTCTTTAACACTTTAAACAACGCAAATTAGTGACTTCGTGTACTTTTTCTTTCTTTTTCCTTTGTGAAACCACAAGTACATTTGCAAGGGAGGCTCTTCATGCATATTACACCACTTTGCTCGAGAGCTGAACGTCATGAGAAATATTCTTTAGCTGTCAAAGTCTCTTTTTGTAAGAGAACATTGCACCTAGTGATTTAACATGATAGCCAGTCCTTCGTTCTTTAATTTCTGTGACGAGAGTGCTCCTGTTTCTCATCTTTTCCTTGCACGGCCCTTAGGAGGATGACTTGCCTCCAGTGAGGTAAAGCTGAAGAGCAGCCGTCATTGCCCCTGCATAAAACAACCTAGTTGTCTTGACGGTGACCAGTGCGTCTGCTTGCAGGGATGGCAAAAGACGTCTTTTCAGGATAGTTCATGGATTAAGCTTGTCCTGAGACTGCCTGCTGGGATGGTCTTAATTGAGGCAGCTAATGATATTACAGAAAATCTGTCTGCGTTGTGGACTGAGCTGCTTATGAAGCAGTTCCTCAACTGCTGCAGTTTATAGTCAGGCATTTTTAAGGTAAACAAGCACGGATTTAGTTTGGGTCAGAAAGCCACTTTTATAATTAAGTTTCAGTTGCACAAAGTATATGAATATTTAATAACATACTTGCAGTTGTCTCTTTAAGTTAAGTTTTGAAGTATATGCTGATTTGCCAGCTGCTGGAGGATGATGAAATATTTAGCTGAATAGAAACTTTAGTAGAAAACAATTCTTTTGGGAAAAATTTAAGGGAAATGCTTCCTTAAATTTGGGTGAACTTTTAAACTTGTATGAAACTGTAGAATAAAAATGAAATCTTCCAATCGAAAACTGTGAGGGGGAGGGTCTGAAATAAAATTACGAGCATTGCTTGTACCTAAAGGTGATTATACAATGTTTTCTGCTCCTCACTGACATCAGTATTTTGGCTAATGGGTTCAGTATGTGACTGGTTGACATGTTCCATGAAGACTTATTTACATTGCATTAAAATATTGAGTAGAAAAACTAGTGGGTAGAAGTAGAAACTATTTGCAGAAAGCTAAGAAATTACAATTTTGAGATCCTAAAGGTGACATAAAGAGTTTCTAGAGAACTTCAGCTTATCTGACGTACTCCAAAGATACTGCTTCTTAACTAGGGAGACTTAATACCCAGAGACTGTCTTGAGATGAGTGTGTAAAATGGTTGGAGGTATCTGCTCTGAAAGATCCACACTGCATTCAGGAGTGGCAAGCTGTGTGGCAGCTCTGAAGAGCATTGAGATAAAAGGCGGTCTGACCGTCGAAAGTGGGAATACTCAGGTTGTTAAGTCTGGAACTGCACTGCGGTGAACCAGGGCCAGAGACGCAGGTGACGCAGCCAGGTGTTAGAATATAGTCGTGGGAGGGACAGTGGCACTCCTTCATGGGAAAGGTCGTTGACTGAGTAATTGCAAATAAATATTAAAGTCATTCCTAGCTGGTGAAGTCTCAAAGCACAGTGTTTATCTAAAACTGAAACACTGAAGATACGTAAATTAAAAAGTTCCAAGAAATAATGTGGAAGAGCTCTTCCTAGTCTCTTGCTTATTTAATCTTAGTCATTGAGAAATTCAGTATTTGTGCCAATATTGTGTATGTTGTCTTTTATGCCAGTTTGAAAGTGCCTAAGAGCTTTAGAATTACTTAAAATTTTTGTGTCCTGTGATGTGTGAGAGACAGGATATAGGAGGCATCCCAAGGAGTGGATACAACAAATGGTGACAGCATCACAGCTCTGATGGGGCAGAATGAGGATAAGGCCAGGCTTGTGCAGTGAGGAGCAGGAGAGGGAAGGAGGGTAATATCCCTTATTACACCAGCTACTGAAGAGTCGGGTGTGGAATTTTCTAGTGTATGAATTCTTAGGTGTAAATGGAAAATGATAAATTAGTTACACTAATTAAAGTATTTAATTTAACTGAAGTCTATTTAGTTACGTTATGGCAGACATAAAAAAGGTTGAGCAAACTGAGCCCTAACCTTGCCTGTGGCCTTAAGCACTCTATTTACAGTGCTGCAACAAATGAAATAAAATGAGGTTTGTGTTTGAATGTCAAATACGCAAAATGAACAACACCACACTGTTTGTACTCGGTGTCATTGTCTCCCTCTCACCCACTCCCAACTAAATAAAAAAGAAAGAAAACCAACCCTCAAATGATGAAAAATAAACCAAAGAGCAAAAAAAAACAGCTGGTCTAACAAGATCCTATGCTGTTCTGTAGCTCTTACATTCTTCAGTGTTACCCTTAGGAAACTGAGCTGGGAATGGGTTGCTTGGGATGCATTGTACTAAGTGTATCTCATCACTCATGTAATGCTCATCAGATATCAGATGCTCATCAGATCCCATTAGGTGAAGAATCTTTAAGAAAAACCTGTGTTGAAGGTAAAGACCTTAGAATTTTTTTTGGTAAAAGGTCCACTTGTACTATTCTTTAGTTAATAAATTATGATAATAGTAATGTCATATTACAGTATTGTGTTCTGTTTTCACTGGTTTTTTTAAGAGTGCCCGCAGATGTCCTGTTAATTAGGTGAAATATGATTGTCAAGGCTTTGCAGAGCATAGAATCACAGAATCATAGAATGGTTTGGGTTGGAAAGGACCTCAAAGATCGTCTATTTCCACACCCCTCTGCCATGGACAGGGACACCCTCCACTAGACCAGGTTGCCCAAAGCCCCATCCAACCTGGCCTTGAACACTGCCAGGGATGGGGCATCCACAGTTTCTCTGGGCAACCTGTGCCAGTGCCTCACCACCCTCACAGGAAAGAATTCTTTTTTTAATACCTAACCTAAATCTCCCCTCTTTTAGTTTAAAACCATTACCCCTTGTCCTATCACTACGTGTCCTTGTAAACACTCTCCCTCCAGCTTTCTTATTGCCCCTCTTCAGGTACTGGATGGCTGCTATAAGGTCTCCCTGGAGCCTTCTCTTCTCCAGGCTGAACAACCCCAACTTTTTCAGCCTGTCTTCATAGAAGAGGTACTCCAGCCTTTGATCTGCTTCATGGCCCTCCTAGACTTGCTTCAACAGGTCTGTGTTTTTATGTTGGGAGCCCCAGAGCTGAACACCATACTCCAGCTGAGTTCTCACCACAGTGGAGTGGAGGGGCAGAATCACCTCACTCGATCTGCTGGTCACACTGCTTTGATGCAGCCCAGGATGTGGCTGGCTTTCTGGGCTGCAAGCGTACACTGCTGTTTCATGTTGAGCTCCCAGGCTACCTGTCCTGGCTTCCAGCCTCTGTAGGCTTCCTTTTTTTTCTTTAACTTTGTCCAGGAGCCCCTTGTTCATCCACAGAGGCCTCCTGGTGTTTTTGCCTGACATCCGCTTTGTTGGGATGCATCGCTCCTGAGCTTGGAGAGGGTGATCCTCGAATGTTAACCAGCTGCCTTGGGCCCATCTTCCTTCTAGAGCTTTGTCCCATGGTACTTTACCAAGCAGGTCCCTGAGGAGGCCAAAGTCTGCTCTCTTGAAGTCCAGGCTAGTGAGCTTGCTGTGCAGTCTCCTCACTGCCCTAGAGATCTTGACAGCCACCATTTCATGGTCGCTGCAGTCCAGGCTGCCCTTGAACTTCACATTCCCTACCAGACCATCTTCGGTGAGAACAAGGTCCAGCATAGCATCCTTCCTCATTGGCTCCCCTGTCACTTGGAGAAGGAAGTTTTCATTGACACATTCCAAAANCTCTTGAAGTCCAGGCTAGTGAGCTTGCTGTGCAGTCTCCTCACTGCCCTAGAGATCTTGACAGCCACCATTTCATGGTCGCTGCAGTCCAGGCTGCCCTTGAACTTCACATTCCCTACCAGACCATCTTCGGTGAGAACAAGGTCCAGCATAGCATCCTTCCTCATTGGCTCCCCTGTCACTTGGAGAAGGAAGTTTTCATTGACACATTCCAAAATTCTGGATTGCTTATGCCCTGCTGTGTTGTTTCTCCAACAGGTATTGGGGAGGTTGAAGTCCCACATGAGGACCAGGGCCTGTCAACATATCTGTCCATAGAGGGCCTCATCAGCTCTGTCTCCCTGGTCGGTTGGCCTGTAGCAGACCCCTACCGTCATGTCCCCTGTCCCTCCCCTCCCTTCAATCCTGACCCATAAGTTCTTGATTGGCTCCTCATCCATCCCCAGGTGGAGCTCCATGCACTCCAGTTGGTCATTGACATAGAGGGTGACACCCTCTCCTCGTCTGCCTTGCCTGTCCTTCCTAAAGAACCTGTACCCTTTCATCCCAACACTCTGGTCATAGGAACCATCCCACCATGTGTCCGTGATGCCAGTAAGATTGTAGCCCTGCAGGTCTGCACATGTCTAAACATAGTAAACATGAATCCCATTTTATAGTCAAGGAAGTGAGGAATGGAGCAACAAATGTTTTCATCAGTATGGTGCATGACATCCATGGATTATATTGTGCTTGAATTCCTGTGGTACCCCTGCTGACTCAAACAGCAATATCCCCAGCCTCCCCTGGCCCACTTCATCTCTCCTGCTCTTCTCTTCTCTCAACCATCCACCTCCATATTATGTTGATGAAGTCATGTGTAGCATAGCATAGTGACCTAGACTGGCCATCTTATGAAGTGTGGCCGCCTTCTTTCCTGGGTTATTTTTCATCCAAATCAATTTTCCTATTCTTCCCTGTCCAACTAAATGAACAATTATATCTCTGTATTCCCCTCAGTGTGAGAGGGAGAAGGGTTTGAAAGAAGGGATCAAAGCCTGTGTAACCTGGCACAAGCAGCACTGCTGCTAAGACTGAAATTAGTGTTAGGCTATAGTTTCTGAGTATTTTAAAATAGGCAGTTCTACCAAAATAAAATTCTTCTGATCAGCTTCTGACTCTTGACTTCTAGAAGTTTTGGAGCATTTGTGTGCAATGAACTAGATTTCAGAACTATTGCCAGTTAAAACTAATGATCTAAAGAACATGTAAAATGTCTGTGCAGTCTGCAGAGATTCTTGTGCCAAGATGAGGCCAGGGCTGACATGGGGATGGAAACACCCGAGAGGGGAATGGAGTACGCTTTTGAAGCTAGTGTAAGTGGTTCTGCTGCTGGTGCTTTTTGGACTGCAGCAGCCTCAGATGAACTTTCCCGCAGTGAGCACTGACACTGGGTTACTCTAACTCAGCAAAATCCAAGATGTGACTGTAGCAGGAGTTAATACGCCTGTGCCAGCATGTGTTTAGCTAGTGATGGAGAGTGCTTCAGTTTTGCATTCTGGTACACACTTAAAGCTTGTACTGAAGCATCTGTACAGCTACTGCTACTTGTGTTGTCTAGGTTAAACTCATAGATGATAATACTTTGATTTTTCTGTGTAGAAAATAGATGGTATGGCATAAAGATGTAGGGAGAAGGTAGTGGTCTCTTGTTTTCTGTCATCTAGATACATTGATTTATATAAATTTATTTAATAGTTTAGGAATTTCTTCAATTCTTTTTGTATCAATGTCAATTTTTGAATGGACGAAAGTATTGTAAGATGTATTAAGAAACTCAGTATATAGTGGTCATAAATATGGAATGTCCTTGTAGGTTGTTCCTTACTACTTAACCCAGTTGAAGAACTGACAGACTATCTATTTTTGTGAACAAATTTTGCACTGTACCTATATGTATGTGGATTTTTTGCCACTTCCTTTTTGTTAGGAAGAGGCTGATGAAAGAATTTAATTTCTGTTTACCTTGAGTTAGGCTTTGTATTTTTGTCTGTTTGATTTTTAGAGTTGAAGTTCACTGAGTCTTTCTTAAGGAAATGTGAAGTATCCTTCTGGAAGTACAGTTTGCAAAATTCTCACTTTCTCTGACAGATAGTTTTGCATTATCTTTGCTTTTTTTTTAGCTTGAGGACAGAGTTTCCCTTCTAGGATTACCAGATTGATGGTCTCATCTGAAAAAAGTGAACAGGCAAGATGCTTTTTTCATCCTGTTACATTCGACATCTGTTAATGTTTTCTGCTGTTCAACCTAGCCAGCTTCTCCTATTAAAAAGCTTTTCACCAGAAAGTTAACAGGGGCATAGAACATAATTTTGTGTTGTGATGAACTTCTATCTATATTAAAAATAGCTTTTTAAACTTTCATAACCTTCTGGTGTGAAGCTAGCATTTTTCCACATGACTCACTCATGCAGATTGTATTAACTGTAGCCGTGGGTAAGGCGGTGCGGAGAGATCTGGACCGTGACTTCCAAAGGGGTAATGAAAATGCATTTGCCAGTGAATAAGGACTTCAGACAGTATTGTGGGAGGTAATATTTATAGTAAATATTTTGCCTTACCATAAGCCTGTAGGTGGAAGGTGAGGTTTGAGTGGAGGAATGGGGCAAAAAATGTCTGTTGTTTTATAATGGTTATGTTAATGTTGTAAGTTTTTATTTAAAGTAGCCGATCATCTTCGAGTTTTCTACATCTTAAACGTAATAAAGGCCAATCCACTTGTTCCCTGCAGCCTGGAGAGCGTGGGGGATTAGAATAGCTTCATTGTTGTTGTTCTTGATTAAACATGAAATATAGTGGGAACACTTGTCCTTCTCTCTCGAACTTTGAAATTGGCTTGTAAGGTTTCTTATTTGAAATATTCCTGTTGGTTAACCAGAAAGTGAAGGTCTGCTTTCCTCTATACTCAGACACCAATAAATCTCATATTTCTTGGTTTTGATTTGGTGTGTTATTTTTTTGTCTGTTTCGGTATTTTCAAAAAATACTGCTGTAAAACTGATTTTTGTAAAGCTGTCCTCTGTCTGCAGCTCTTTGAAGACTTAGATTATGGATGAGAGTAAGTTACGTTTTAAAAAGAATTTTTAAAGAATTTAGTAATCCTGAATATTGCTTTTTCAAGCAAGTTTGACAGTGAACAAAAGGAATTACAGGTCTTGCTTTATGGTGTGATTTGACTTGAGGACACGATAATTTCTGAGCCTTTCTCCTGTTTTGCCCGTTCTTCCCAGAAATGCGCCTTGCTGGATGATGTGGCGCTTCTTCCAGTAGGAGGGAAGGGAGCGCAGTCTATCCCTCCTTGTCGTTGGGCAGGACCTGCCTGTGGATGGGCAGTGGAGTCAGTCTGCCCGCACACAGCAGCCTGACACTTGTTGCAAGCATCAGGCTTTCATGACACATAAATATAAGATTATGTCCATGTTACTTCTTACCCTCCTCATTTGCCCCAGGGAGAGACAAGGGGACCAAGGGTCAGATGCTAAGTCTAGGCTAAGTTACTTGTGGCAGTCCTACATAAAGGGGCTGAAACCCACCATTTAAGGCTCACATTTCAGTCTTGCTGAGTCAGAGGCATCCTATTCCGAGGGCGTAGCAGGAATTGCCTGGTTATTACCCTGTGCTCCTTGTGAAAAAATTACCATCCTGTCAATGGTGACAGTGTGGCTGTTCTGAGAAGTAGTTTGTCCTCATCCTCAGTTCCATCAGTAGTAATGGAAATGGGTGGCCCTGAAATTTGCAGTCAAATGGCGAGCAACTTGCTTCCCCCATGATATTTATTACAGGCTAAGGTGTTATAGCAGCATCCTCGTTCCATAAGATGTCAGTTTTCTTTTATACTACTTTGGAATTTTTTTTTTTTCATTGCCTTTGTTTGAGAAAGGGTAGCACTCATAATTAAGTCACCTTTCAAAAGAAATACCAAGCATAAATTGATAGTGTTTTCTTCTTAAATCAGCAGATAGCCTGAAACAAGAGCTCTGAAAGAGAAACATTCAGTGCTTGGACTGAGGGTTAGCGCTGAGGGAAATATTAACTGTTTCGATACTGGGTTGTCACTTGGCAGCCAGCTAAGTGCTTATCCCAAAGTGCTTCCTAGAGCTCTAGAGAAGGAAAATCGCCAGCACATGTGAATATCTTTAACAACTTTTAATACTTACGAGGTGGTATTTTAGCCTACTGAAAATGAGTAGGTAATACACGGCAGCGTGAGTTCGTTCTTTACTTGTAGGACTGCTGACGACTTGTGTTCGGTTCGTTTATGATCTCCAGCTATTTTCTGTGCTGTGTAGAAAACTGTCTCGTACAGATGCTTTTTAGGGAAGAGGGGAGAGAAGGGGAAGTAGAGACTACTCAGTAAAGTCATAAGTGCATTTGGGAGGACTGGAGGAGAGGCACAACTCCTGTGGAGATGTCCCTGTATTTAGCTGTAATAGTTCCAGACGTAATTTGGTGCGAGTGGTTGCTGCTGCCTGTGTTCACGACTCAAATGTAGGTTTCCTATCTAATGCCAGGAACCACGTGTCTATAGCAGCACTACTTAAGCTAAGTGATTTTAGCTCCCAAGCCAAATTATCAAATCTGTTGTCCTTAAGCCCACTAGAAAAGGCATCCAGAAATCTGCCATTGGATCGTCTCCTGCTCTCTCAGGAGACATCCTCACAAGACCCGTGCTGATTACCCTCATTAGACCATACTCACTGTGTGGGCTAGACCTTTTTTTTTTTCTCTCATAAAGCTGGCAGATGGCAGAAAGGACTTTCTTCTGAGAGCTAAACACGAGTGACTCCTCTGAGGAGTGAAGTACAGTGAAGTTAGCTAGGGGGTTAAGACCAGTGGCTGGAGGTCTTGCTCAGCCCCAGTCAAAGGAATGCTAACCATTTATTTATTTATTTATTTATTTATTTATTTAAGCTGCTTGTTTTCTTGCTTGCCTGCAGTAAAGGTAAAAAAAGACTTTGTGGGGGTGTTGTGTGACCAGGAGAGTACAAAGACCAGCCTACATAAGGTCCTTAGGTAAGAGCAGATACAGCAGATTCTCAAAAAGTTTTACTACAATTTTCCATAGTATGCAACTCTTGTGGATTGGAGTGATTAAATTTTAGAGTGCAAAATACCTTGACTCTAAAAGATATGTTAGTTGTTTTACCTGCTCTTTTAACTTGGCTTTTTTTAGGCTGTATATGAGTATGTTGGAACAAATGTTGAGAACACTTTAATCATGCACAGGAACAACTTTTTCTTCCTTGCTGCATCAGCTTGCAATAAGTATCAAATGATGTTTCAGCTGGGAGTGAAGCTGAGACACAGAAATGCAGTTGGTATGTGGGCCTCTCTCAGGTATAATGAATAAACGCATCTCCAGTCTGGTAAGTGATGGAGTGGTTCTTACAACATTACAGAGAATGATTTTGTATCCTATCACCTTGTTTTCTCACCAACAGAGAGTCCAGGTAGGTGCACACCATGCAAGATGATTACTGAAAATATGAACACAGTATGGAGTTAATGAAAAGGCAGTGTGCATGTACTTTTAGACAAAGGGAGCCTCTAATTTGAATGGGTAATGATGATCGTGTATCTATACAGGGATGTTTGTCCATTCAGTTAGGTGGATACGTCCCTGCATTTTCCGCGGTGAATGGTGTTAAGAAATTAGAACGGCAGCGGTGTGGGCTCTTATCTCAGAGCAGATGAGTGAAAAACAGGTCTCAAACCTCCCAGCGTGACAGTACTTCTGTGCTCTGGGAGCCAGGGGTCCTTCAGGTCACCTGCCTGTCATCTGCAGGGAAAGGTGGCACGTCTGCTCATGTCCAGAAGAGTTCAAGAAAACACATCCCAGTATTGCAAATACTAGGACTGTATTTTTCCTTCTGTCTCCGTGGGTGAGGCTGGGAAGAGTACTGCCCTTTGGTTTTTGGAGATAGGTGCTGTTTGTTTTGTTTTCCAGATTAGAAAACTTGTCATCAACAAAGGGAGTCAGGTATGACATAGAGGTCTTCGGAGGTACAGCTGGTGTTTGTCCTGCACAAACTTGTACAAATTGCTCAATTCTGGAAAAAGAACAGTTGTCTCCCACTTTTTCAATCATTTCTTGTTGTTCCTCTTGTGTGAGAGGGGAAAGGCTGAGCCTGAGTTTGATTACCCATTTATCTCGCCTCACCCCAACCAGGTAGAATGGACCTTGAGAAAAGCTGATGAAGCTGCAAACCAGCACTTCTGCAGCATTCTGTCCTGGGTGAAATTGCACATCCCTTCTTATATCCTTCCTATAACTGCTTTGAAATCTTCCTGTTGCAGGGGAACAGTGTACTTGTCTGTTGTGATGGCTTTTAAAAAAATTAATTTTCTCATGTTAAAGATAATAAAATAAACCAGAATTCAAACATCCAAAGGACATTTTCACATCTTTAAGTTCGAACCTTCTCTAGTTTCTTCAGAGTGCTGCAGATGATGTAATTTTTGAAGCAATTTTCTGCTTCTCCCAATGGAGGGAGTTTTGAAAGTTTTTATTACCAGTAGCAAACCTTCAATTAGAAGCTATCTTTTACATTTTTACCTATTTTACTGGTATATGAAAGGACTTCTTCCTTTATATGTACCAATAAAGCAGCTTTTTGGATTATGGGAAATACATAGTCTAGTTTCAGTTCATGGCACTACAAGTTCTTTTATTATTTTAATGAGATTTACAGACTTTCTTTCAGATTGCTGTCATCTTCACTGGAAAAATAATTTTTAAAAGCCTGCGTAGTTGTATTAATTCTTACCTCACACGAAGAAATGTATATTCTGACTGTATTAAAAGTTAGGTATGCATTGAAAACAGCTGCTTTTTTTTTTAAGCAACAAATTGAGAATTAACTTTGAGAAGATCCATTAATTTACACGGAAGTATCCTAACCAGCTATTGACAAGTAGAATGTCTCTGTTTCCAACGGTCTTTCCGAGGGTTGTCTTAAAAAGTGTTCATCTGTTGCAGAAAGTATCTTCCGTCATTCTGAGCCTTCAGAGTTGCCGATTCTCTTGCATTCCCTTGCTGTTTTCTAAATATGTAACACAAAACCTGTTGATTTTTTTCAGTTTGAGTATCTTACCGTATATGAAGCATGTTGGATGTTTAGCAATATGTTTAGACATTTAAACTTTATGATGAATTGTGTATAGTATGGTGGTTTTGCCCTAATCATCTATTACTAATCAAACACTGCACTGATTTGGCAAGAATCTCTTTTTGTAGGAAGGTTTTCCCCCCATTCAAAGTTGTATATATTTAATGATTTGTTCAGTAAATGTGTTTCATAATTTATATATTGTTTCTATATGTATATCCTAGCAAACAATTAAGTGAAGTATATATTCTGCACATGATTTTTTTTATTGGTACTTTCTTTTCATAGTCTACAGTCTTTTCCACTCTCCCTGTCCAAGTGATATTTCATCCAGGCTCTTTAACTAAGAGAGTGTCTGGCTGTTTGCCCATTGAGATTTTGCGTAAGGAGAGTATGGCCTTAGCGTAGCGTGAAATCATCTCTCCTTTGCATTAGAAAGAAAAAGTCTGTAATGGAGAATATAGCAAGAAAGCTTTGTTAATACGATAAATGTTTCTTTAAAACCATAAGCAACCCTGCTATGTTTTTAAGTTTGGATTTGACTCTAAGTTCACGAAACTCATGAGAGTTAATATGACAATAAAAATCACTGGTATTCTGAAAGGTAATCACAGTCCTGAGGATGTTGTCTTCATGCCTCTGTCCTGTCAATGAGTATTATGAAGGAGAACATTAGGCCTTTAATACTTTAGTTAGAAACAGGGAAGTAACAAAAAGGATTCATGGCGAGCAATTTCAATTTCAGGTGAAACATATCGTGGGGAGTAAAGATGTATTGAAAATTTTGCTGAAAAGGCACTAGAAAAATAGAAGAAACAAAATACAGTGGTAACACCAATGTAAAATTAAAGAAGGTCTGTCTCCATGTTTCAAATGACACTACAGGATGCTTATTGTATGTGGGGGAGAAGTTTGTTCATCTCTATTAATCATATCACTATGAGTGGGACTTCAATTCTACTGTCCACAGATAGGCAAAAAAAAAAATCCCACAGTGGTACTACTTTGATATTCTTAAAAATGTTAATTCATGTTGCAGATACTTATTCTCTGAAACTGTGGCTTGTCAGTCACTGGCTCCACCAGCATGTGCCCTGGGATCAATAGTACAGGAAGGAAACTGGCATGAGGAGGGGACCAATTCATAAATAAGGAATGAACAGCAGGCTTCACTGGCGGCGCTTCGGTTCTTCCAAGACTAGTAAAAATTCACTAAGTACCCTTGTACTTCCTAACCCTGTTAGACTCCAAACCATTATCCCAAATATCGATGCTTTCCTTTAGTCTGTTTCTTGTTAAGACATAAATGTGTAATCCTTAACTACATGCTGCTGAAGGAAAAATCTAGCTTTTTTATTTATCAGAAATACGGGTACAGTAAGAATATTTGTATTAGAACTGATCTGCAGTCTACTGAGAGACCAGGATTTGAAGTAGAGGAATGTGGGGGTTGCTTTTAGCAACATTTTCTTAGCTTTATATACAATAGATGCTTGTGAAAAGAGGTTTTTGTGGTACGCAGGACATGTGAAATGTTGAGCATTAGAGCATGATCCTTGCACTTTAAATCTGTGTATTAATTTTTTTCATTAGCTCTCTCTGCTTCCACATCCTGCACATTGCTGGCAAGCATGCATCAGCAATAAGACTTTCTTCACTAATGTGCCTGACATATCTGAAATGTGGCTAGTCAGAGCTATAGCTGCTTTTTTTTTAATTTGATTCCTTTCAAGCCATTTAAGTAATTTCACCAGATATTACTTTAAATTTTCTATATAATGTGCTCTTTCGATGAATAGCCGTGTAGAATCAGCACAGGAAGAGCAAAGTCCTTGGCAATACCAGCTCAATTGCATCTGCAGATGAGGATTTAAAATTCTATGCAGCAGACAGTACCTCCAGCAGGCGAGTAAAAGGTTACTGCATTATTTTGCTTGTTTGCATCTGTAGTCTTTATCTACCGAAGGGGGTTTTTATCATTCAATGCATTGTGCATGCTTGTATATAGATACTACTGGAAATTGATTTAATAGAAACATGAATATCAAAAGGGCAGAGCAAGGTGAAGGGAGAGGCTCAGTTCAGCTTTAAGCCAAGCAATGGGAGGGGGAAAGAGAGAAAGAGTAGAGGGGAGGGGAGAGAGAGCAGGGGAGAAATTAAGCTTTCAATGCAGTGTGAAAATGAGAAGTTTTTTTGTGACTATCTTCATTTCAGCTGCTTTCACATCACTTGCATTTTTCTTAACCTTTTGCTAAAGAGGATGCTATTGAACAAGCACTGATAGCTCTATAAATGTAAGTGACAATTATTTCAAGTCAGATTATCCCATAATCAGGTTAAGCAGTTGTGTTAATGTGAGACCTTCTACTTTCAGAAATAGTATTGCATACCATCTTAAACCAATTAAAATCAGCTTTTTACAATATTACTTGCATTTTATTTTCTGTGGAAAGGAAAAAGACGTACATAGTTATTGTGTTAGTAGCTCTTGCAAATGAGAAAACATTTCTAGTAGTAAGTTTCTGGCATGTGTTAAATTAGAGAGGTATTCAATATGATATTTTGAGCAGAGTATACTTCTTTCTAAAGGCTAGAAGATCTATTTATGTCTGACTGCTCATTTGAATTAGTTTTGTCTTTTCTGTTTTTCTCAGAGCGAAGGGCTCCTCAAA
Organism: Psophia crepitans; assembly: GCA_013399095.1. NCBI lineage: Eukaryota > Metazoa > Chordata > Aves > Gruiformes > Psophiidae > Psophia > Psophia crepitans. Next base: position 274,695 of record VWZZ01002163.1, on the reverse strand, counting down.
GACTTTATTAAAGCTGCTTGTACGATCTGCCTCTTAACTTGCTTTGAGAGTTGGTTGTGGTACCTTTGGACATTCTACTATAAATTCTCTCGCACTTGTTTCTTCTCAGGTTTAAATTTCTGTTGGCTTTTCCTCGTGTTGTTCTCACTCACGCAGCTTTGTAGCAGCCATTCTTATTTCAGGATTTGGTACACCTGCGTAGCATTTTTCTCATGCATTCTGACTTCTCAAGACGACTTTTTGGTGGTTCTTTTTTTTCCTCCCAGACGCAGCAAATACTCAGTCTCTGAGTGCAGCAGTCAGACAGGTCTCGTCGTTCATTCTCCCGTGTAATTGGAAGGTCTTTTTCAAGCAGAGGTGTTACAAAAGGTTGGCAGCTCTGAACGTGTGCAATAACCTGCTCTGTGCTGTGGTTGCGAGGAGTGGAGGTGAGGGAGGAGTGGAGGCCCTCGCCGGCACGGAGGATGCTGTGGGTGAGCGCGTGGGGCTGTGTGGGGTGGGGCTCTCGGCTGTTGGCTGCTGGCGTAGCCTCCTCTGGCCGGGACCCAGGCTGGATAGGCTGCGCTGCTGGGGAGGGTAAAACAGACTTGAAGTGTCAAGAGCCAGAGAAGGAAGAGTCAGCAAGCAGTTTGGAGAGACTGCCATCCCTGAATTTACTCCTCTGTTAGACAGCTGTCCATCTTTTCAAAGCAGCTTACTTTGCAAAGAGGAGCAGAGGGAAAACGTACATGTTTTTTAAATGCGAGGTATTACTTGCTGATGAGACTGGCTGACAATTTTTTGAGAAACACTTTTTTCTTTTTCTTTCTGTTTAGCAGTCTTTATTTCAGCCAGGGAGCTGCAGAATGAGGCAGCTGGCCAATTTTGAGTGTTCATGGGACAGTACCGGTCCTAATTTCTTTAAGAATAAACTCGTCTGATGAGCAAGTCAATGTGTGGCTGTGGCTGCAGCATTATTTCTTCTTTAATGAAGAGGCTGGGCTGTTCGACCTGCTGCTCCAATCTTCTATCTTGCAGTCATACATCAGAGCAGTTGCAGAGACTATCCATTGAATGTCTCAATCAGCCGAAGAAGGTAACTATATTTTAAATTTTAACTATACCATTAAAAGGATGCTGTATAATTTGGACTTACATGATAAAAAGACAAATTTCAGATGTTCTTAGCAGTTTTCTTGACCTTGCAGTAGCTATCCAATATCATTTTGCCATTATCAGGTTGTGTAGCAATAGAAATGTGCTGCAGTAATTGATTTTGTAATAGGATCAGGTGATTTACTGGCTGCACTGACAACCACTTGCTTGCTTGTTCTGAAACGTGGAGCACTCTAATGGATGTTTCGATTGCAACCTTGAGTTGCTCTGAAACTGCTAGATGCTCAAAGATGTAACATCTCATTTGTCAGAATAAAAACTTCTCTAGCTGTATTCTCCAATTACATTGGAAATTAATTGAATTTTTAAAATACTGACTCTTCAGATTCTGGATTCCTTGTAAAATCCATTCTTTGTAGAATTGGAAATTGTCTTGGTCAACTTTATGCGTGTCAACTTATCCCCTTTCCTGATCGGCACTTAAAGCACATTAATGCATGTGCTCCATGCGTTTCCTGAGAATTTGATCCATGCTAAATGTAGTCCCAGTCTGTGCCTAGAGGAGAGTATACAACAATTCTTTGTGAATTGCTATTCAATATTATATTTTTCTGTTAATATATTACGCTTTGGAAGTAGAAATCTGGCTCTAAGTAGAAAACGAACCAAACTGAGCTAAACAAAAAACCATTCTGTATCAGAATATGGATTTTAGTGCAGAAAAAGTCATTAGGAGCTGTGATCCAGTGAATTAAATTGGGGAGCTTAATTTGGGTCTAGCTTTTGGACCAAGCTGTCCTAGGCTGATAAAATTGAAATGTGCTGTCAAACTTGTAGAGCTCTTCAGATATGTAGTGCACCATTCATCTCCAGGTTAATTGGAGAGTAGTATGAGCACGGAGTGGTACAATGGTTATTAATAGTTCATACCTAATTCCTTTCACTTTTTCAAAAGCCTTAGCTTTTATCCATTATTGTGCAAGAATAAACATGCCCTTTTGAGAGCTTGTTCACTGTTATGTACCATGTCATATAAGAATGAAAACTTAAAACAAAAAACCCCCCCACAGTTATTAAAAGTGGCTTTTAGTTATTGTTGTGTCTGTTTTGGAGTGAAAACTGATGGGTACAAAATTGCATTAGGAAGTGGAAGAGTCTCGCGTGGACCGCAAAGTAAGAAACAGTCGAAAGATGACTTTAGTTTGCTCAAGTTGAGAGGATGACACTCACTTTGGCCTGAGTACACCAGTATGCTGCGTGCAATAGGCAATTAAATAACTAATAGCTGAGATGAAATACGTAACAATTTCACAGGTGATCATACATGCAGTGATTTAAGTGGCCCAAAGCAAATCAAGATGGCTGGATTTGAAATTGTTGAACCTAATCGTGATTAAACGAAACTAAAAAGTTTTCAGACAGTTCTCAATTAATAGAAATCAGTGAGCAAGAAACATTTGATTTAAACTAATAGATTTTAATTTTGTTCACCATTTATACCTCAGAGAAGGTAATGAAAAGAAGATTGATTCTTACTGATATGATTTGTTGCACCTTTTCCTAATGAGGAGACTATACTACTGTTTCCATGTTTGTTCATGTAGTGTATTGCTTGACATTCAGATTCTTCTCAGCTGTTTGTTTTGGGTTTATTGAGGGTTTTTTTTGTTTGGTTGGCTTTTTTACATTGTGAAAGAAGCATGAGTCCCTTTGCAGAAATATGTTTTTGTCTTACCAATTTATATATGTGGAAAGAACCCTAAATTCCCAATTCTCCAGCATACAATACATTTTTTTCAGTCTGGAAGAACTGGTCATTGTGTTGGAGTAGCAGAATGAACCCAAGTGTGTTTTTTTGAATCTGAGGAAGACTAGCGTTGAAAGGTGGCGATGGTGGTAGGGGCTAGCACTTCACTGAACGCAGATTGTAGGGTTTATCTCATGATTATTGAGTTCAGTGATTTGACTTTAAAAGAAGGTGTGTGGGGAGGCAACAATCGCATAGTGTTTCAACTATTTACTTTAAATTTCCTTAACAGGCAACAGGAAACATGACTATTAGCTTAAGAGAGAGAATAATTAAAAATCACTTCCGTTTAAAGGAGTTAACTGGATGAGAAGTTGTTTAAATAGTTTACTTTTACTTTGTTTTTATTTTTATACAGCTTTCTCAAGGTTAGTTTATACTGCATGGGCATTTTCCCACTATAATGTTGTATATTATTAAAGGATTTGTGAGAAAGGTGATGTGATCTGTTCTATTTTGTGATTCTAAATGCAGTGATAAAGAGCTAATGAATTATGTTCTGAAGTTCAAGAGGAAAATCTTTGCAAAAGTTTGAGAAGAAAACAGTTGGAAAGAATTGCATTTTTCAGAGAAAATGGAAAGTAGGTTCATTCTGTGAAATGGTAGTGTTCTGTGTGCAAAACTGCACTATAAAACATACAACTTCACGAAGCTGTAGCTGGGACAGGGAAGAGAAAAGGGCCTTTCTGTTGGGAGTGATGTGGTACTGAGATGGTAGTAAATACTGGTAATACGTGCTGCGGGAGTACTGCTGCACTAATGAAACAGAAGGAGTAATGAAACTAATTGGATGGTAGTATCAGAATCATTGACATTGGATTTAGCAGTCTGAAAGTTCAGCTGGAGGCTTGTGCCTCTGGTGCGTGTTGGCAACCCTTGGGTAAGGTGGTGCGGGGTGCTCCTGCCTGTGGCACACCTCCTTGTCGACTCCCAGCTCCCACCGCTCAGTTGCATCTGGGACGGATGGGGCACCTGGTCCTTCCATACAGCGTGTTCTTTTAGGTCCTGGCACCTCACTGCTGCTCTCATTAAGAGAAGCCAGTGCTTTGCTAGATTTAAAACGAGTTTCCATCTTCTCATTCAGCCAGAAGGTATTTGTAGTGGTAGCCGTTACAGTAGCCCTGAAAAAGTCCTGTTTCCTACAGAAACTGTCATGAGAATGAACCTTTGAGTGTGTGGAACACTAGGCTAAACATTATAGTAAAAACCTGTGGTAAAGTTGCAAAGAAAGTGGCTTTATCTTAAATGGTATGTTCACTGTTGAAAATTAACCTTGGTAATTAGGCCTCAGCATTTACCAAAATTGATTTAATTGTGCACACCGTTTAGTGGAATGAGTTTGTAGACCTAAAATATTACATGGTTAATGTGTCTTCCCAAGTGTCAGCAAAAGGACTCTTCCAACAAATTAAATTCCCTTATTTAAAAAAAAAAAAGTATGAGAGAATTACATTGATTTTATAAAAATCAATGCTGCTAATATACTTTTAACCTGCTTTAACAGAACTCTTAGAGGTGTTTTCCAGAGAAATACTGACAAAATGGTTTCCTGGAAGGATTTTAGTTTTAAAGCAGTCTGGCTTAATTTGATTTTGCTGAAATGTGATAGTACCAGGTTTTTGTGCGTGTGTGCTGTTTTGTATAACCATACTAGCTTCTAGGGGAACTGGAAGTGTTGCCAGAATGCGAATGCTTGTTACCTACAGGAGAAACCCCCCGCTTGTATTTACTGATCTCTTTTCAAAAAATTAGTGAAAAAATAACAATGTACCACTTAGGAAGTACTTCAGTCCTTTGTTTGAGAAGTTCTAATATTTTCTCGATATTCTGCATGTGGAACATAGATCTTCGTTCCCTTCTGACTTAGTGCTACAGTCACACGTGTTGCACTTCATGAAGAGTTGGACACGGAAAGCATATGTTGTAATGGCGTCATCAGTAGAAAGCATATGTTGCGATGATGTCATCAGTCTCCACCTAAAGTAGAAGCAGCTCAGCCTGCCCAGCTGGTCTGTGGCAGGGCAAGCGGGGTCTTGGCTTTCCCTTGGGCAGTGCTTGCTCCGAGGAGCAGATGGTTTCAGGGAGAGAGTGGCTGAGCAGGGGAGCAGTTCGGAGGTTCAGGCCGTTACCCGGGATGCTTGCTGTCTGTGCCATGCTGGGGGTTGTTTGAGTTGGGGTGAGAGGGGCTGAAGCTAGAAAATGACTGAGATTTTGCATGACTGTGAGAGCAATGTAATTAGGTTAAGAGTAAGTTATTTCTAGCGATCTTAACTCATCTACTAGGGTTGGAATATTGGCAATGAGCAAAGTCTATTTCTAATGCAGAACTGTGGAGTGGAACGCCAGTGCTTTGCTATTTGTGAATGCCTGCATAGCTAAGGACAAAAGATAATGATCTTCTAAACTGGTTTTCTCACTCTCCCTGACCTCCCAGATCAGTTGAGGGCTACCTGATGACTTAATGAGGAATTGACCAGATTGATTAATAGCTTCCCCCCACCTTCCTGGTGGTTTCAGTAGGAACAACTGCTAGTTCCCTGGCGATTAAGCATTGGTTTAGGGCCTCATCTAAACCTAACTTGAATTAAGTCCAGAATAAAATATGACTATGAAAATGGATGCATGGTATATCTTGCATCTCAAAATAGATCAGGTATGTTCATTTTATAAGAATTCAGATGACTGTATTCTTAGAGGTTTAGCCCTCATCTCAAAGTGGAAAAGTACCAGTAGTGGAGGAGAAGAAATATATAAAAAAAAAATCATAAAAGGAGTCCTGCACATAATTGGAGGAAGATTTGAGGAAGCTAAAGTTGGGATACGAAGGGAAGAAGCAGTAAGGAGCGAGGGACTGGAAACAGTTAGAGATTTTATTGGAGGGTGGAAAACCTGACAGTAAGCCGCTGCTCTTACTATCTCTGTGTGTATGAATCTTGCACAGCTGCTGAATCACAGTTTTGGTTTTGCTTTTAGAGATAACATGCAGTGTCTTATAGTTGGGATTTGTGTGTTCTTGTTTGTTTCCAGCTGCCCTCCAAATCGGTGTCATTAGAAACTTATCATGGGATCGGAATGTCAGGCTTCATTCTCTCAGAAATTAAATTTGTGATCATAATTCTGCATTTTAGATGGCAGTCCTAATGTGTCAAGAAGGAACCTGGTAATTCCCACATGGCTAAATTTAGCTCTGCTAAGAATATTTAGGAAAAAGGAAAGAGAAAAAATTGAAACCTTCTTTTGGTAGAATGAAGAGAAAATATAAATCTAGATATATCCAGTAAAAAAAAAAAAAGCACCATTAGGTCTTTTTAGGTCAAGAACTTTAGTAAATTTAAGATTAATTCTTCTTTTAAATGGATTTTCATGTTTAAATGTTAAGTTGTACAGATGCTGAAGACAAATAGCTCCTAACTTCTGTTTCCTGTGGAGATACCTACTTCCCATATTTTGTGTGTGGCACAACAAAACCAAGTAACATGGCATGTAACAATGGCATGAAGTATTTCAGCTGAGGGAGCAGATGTATTTTTTTTTTTGAACTTTCTTCTGTTGTGTCATCCTACGTCTACTTTCTGGATTAAGAAGTTAGTTATAACAGAAGAGAGAAGACTTTGCTGAATTCCAAAGTATGGTGGCCTATGATTTCTATGAATGAATGTTGGTTTATGGAGTGCTTTTATGTTTGTTTTAAACTGGTGCTTCTCAGCATAGGTGTTCTGTCTGTCAGCAGCTTAACGGTGGACGAGTCTTGCAGACTTAGGGGGAAGAGGCTGGAGGGGTGTGATGCTATGCATTCAGAAAAGATGCCTTGCTGTAATCAGAAGGGCAGAGAGGGTAAAACAGACTGTGAATACCCCAAAGAGTAAGTTCAAATAGCGACAGACCTTCTGAATAATTGAGAGACAGAGAACCTTCCTTGGTGGTGTTCAAATGAGGTGGTGAGGGTGCAGAACTGAGAGGGAGGAAGCCTTCTGTGTGTGGGAGACAACAGACTACGCCAAGGAACTGAGCCGGGGGAGAAAGAACAAATAGATTTTTAAGGTCAAAGGAAACATCATGATTGTCTAGTCAGACCATCTGCATAGCATGACACAGGATTGCACCCGTGCTGTAACCGTGAGTTTTAGGTTCAACTGTAACAGGACTCAGAGCTCAATTGTACCGCTCATTCTCTTGATGCAGACTGTTCTGTACCACAAAGCCCTAATCCAGCATTTGTTGCGTTGTTGTCTATTAAGTCTTTAAAGGTTCCTTTCTGCATTACTGTTTCGATTTTCCTTGATCTTTGTCAAGCTAAAATGTTTCTCTCTCCTACTTTTTTTTTAAAACAGCAGCGCATAATTTCTTGCCTGCTGTTGGCAAAGCTGGAAAAATGATGACAACCCAGTAAACAGTAATGTTTTGTGGTAAAATGCTATTACTGCCATCAATATTGTCTTTATCAGAAGAACAGCAATGTAAGAGATAGCAAAACCATTGCAGTGTCCTCATGCTCAAAGCTGAATTTAGAAAAAAAAAAGATCAATTTCAGAAAAAAAAAAAAATATTTCCCAAAAGTCCTAATTGGGACAGTTTACCAGAATGGTAGAGTTTTTCTTCATCCCAGCAGGCTGACATCACAAGTCTTGATTTGAGTACGATCACTCTCTTTCAAATGGTGTTACAAGTGCTACAATACAGACAATCCTGTTAATAGTATTAAAGACTACGAGATTCTGGCGTTCAAATTAAATATTGTCAATTTTAATCAAACCAACTTTTTGCATACAATCTTAATAACCCTCCTCCCAGTTGTCCCCCCACAAAAGATTGCTTTTTACTTATTAAATTACACAAGGCAGCAATGAGCCATGGGGAGTGAATTGTCATCACAGCAATAGAGGTCTTCAGATCCTTGAGCAGTAATATCACTGGAGCAGAAATGATCATGTGTACTTGGCTTGGCCAGTTTGAAAGGCTCTCTAAGAAACTTCTTACCTACTGGTACCTTAATGTTGCTGCTGTTTCGGTGAATGAATTTTCATTTTGCTAAGTACCAGACTTTACTCTTTGGGATTTTGTGCCATGACTTAGAGCTTGTTGACTTTCAGCCTTAGTAGATGATATTCAGGGAGACATCAAGAATAAAGCTGATGCACTATGAACCATTCTGGTCATTCTTTCAACACTTTCAGTTGCTTAAAAATGTCTTACATCCTTGTAAGCTGAATGCTGTACTCTGCTCGCTGTTTTGGTGAAGTGATTGCAAAGGTGTTTTTTTCTGCTACGTTTTTTAAAGCGTTGGTCTGAAGCTTTCAAATAGTTGTTTCCCCAGCACTGGTTTTATTCCAGTTTTAGTATAATTTTATCTGTCACTTTAATTGTTTTTGCAGTTATACTGTAATGCAAGAAAAATAGAGAAACAAACATCTTGGATATTGGTATGTTATGCTTTGTGTATAATATTAGAGTTAAATTGTAAATTTGAAAACTTGTTCTCTTTGGAGTTCAAAAGATGCACACTTGTTTATTAACGCATATGATTTTTCTTAATTCTGTTAGAAGCCTCTTTTTTTCCTTTATCCTCCCTATTGAGATGTCACTGATGATATTGTATTGATCCACTAAAAAGGTTTGCAGTGAAGCTTTTTACTTGATGTAGGCTGTCTTTTTAATTATAGGTATGCCATTATGCTGTGCAGAGCTCTGTAGTTAGGGTTGTGTCAGCACTTACATTTTAAATCCCTCATTTTTATCAGCAACTTAATACTGACAATAAAAAATTTCTTTGAGGTAAATCATAGCAAGATCTTAGCCTTCAGGGTGAGTCAGTAAGAGTTCACTATATTAAAAACTCTTCAGATGAATCTGAGTTAATTAAAGGTTATAACCTTCTCTTTTACACACACACACACACACACACACACACTCTCTTTATGTGTGCCTCCAGTACTGTTTTCAAAATATTTTCTGTTTTTTAAAGGCTTTTTTCTTTCTTGCAATACTGTCATTCAGCATCTAAAAAGCAACAGATTTCATTGCCCCATTCTCTGGTCATCTCTAAGGGATCTACAGTAGCTCCTGAACCTGCCCGCCTCTTTGTCTTCTTTCTTGTTCCCCATCGTCCTTTCCTTTCCCTTCTCCCCAACCGGCAGCATCTCTGAGGACCTGAGGAGAATGAAGGATGACTGTTGAAGTGGTGTTGTGCTTGCTGTATGTATACCTACCAAATGTGTCATCCCACGAAAGAAAGTAATGTGCTGAGATGTAGGAGTTATTTTCTCCTTATGATAGAAGCATAAAGCTACTACAGCTGTAGAAGAATGTTTCTAGTATTGCAGACGGAGGCTGTGCGTTAGATATCCATGCTGGCTCACAGTCCAGAGCGCAGAGCTATTCCCTAATGATGGGAGCCCCAATGAAGAGGACTTTATCTTTTCCAGAATGGTGTTAGTGGCAGTGCCTGCCCTTGGCACGGAAGGGCAATGGCGAGATCACTCACGGCCTGCTTCGGTTTCTTCCTCATCCTGCAAAGGCCTAAGCGCACATCCCTCCCCTTTCTAGAAGAGTGTGGAGACACTGTGTGTTTGGGGGCATTGCCCAGCTCTGTTGTGGTGTGTAGGCGACTATGTGAGTGATCAAGGGGGAAAGAAAGCATGAAGGAATAGGATTTTGCAGATTTTGGGTATGCTTTGCCCTGAGTTTGGGGAAGAGATGCCCAAGTACCCCAATCTGCTCCCTACATTATTTCCAGGTCTCTCTCAAAACCTTGACAACCACGCAGAAAGAGCAGAACTAAAACGCGCCTTTCCCTCCTGGCTGATACCCCAGCCTGGTTAGAGTCCTTACCCCTCCCGCTGTTCTCCGCCTTCTCAGTAGAGCGCTGTGCTGAGGAGAAGGGAGGGCTGGCTTAAATCTCCCTCATCAAATGTCGCTCTGGTAACACGCAGGTATGTGTTTCTTCGTTTTTCGTCTGTGTAACTGGGCCTGACATACACCCCTTGTGATCTTCTGACTTTTCTGGTTTGTATTTGTTTTTGGGCCAGGTATTTTGGGTCTTTGGGCCTTCCTGGGATGGAAAGATCCTCAAGGAAGAAACATAATCAGCACAGGCAACTGGTGGGTGGGTGCAAGAAGTAAAGAGGGAAAAGGTGTAGTGCTCAAAAATTGAATTTAAAGTCAGAGTTGTAGCATAGCTGTGCTTTGGACTCTGACGTTGCTATAGATATTAGTGTGGATTTCACAGGAGCTTGATACCACAGTGAAGTTCAGTGTAGCTGGCCTTGCTGGAGGCTGTGCAGGCCTGTCTGCAGAAGGGAGACAAAACCACTTTTGTGCCTTATGTTTGTTGCTAAGATAAAGCAGTTAACTATGAAATGTGTATACACACCGTAGCATTGAACACCCTAGAAAATATGTGTAATAAAATATACCCTGGAAACTTCCACTGAATAATGAAGGTGGAAAAATACTTCACTAAACACACCTTGTTAGCAATCTGTGGGTAGGTCAATAGGCTCTGAGAGCAAAAATTAATACGTGAGACTATTATAATGCACATGCAGGAAGAAGTTGGACTGACAATGATGTTCTTGATCCTTTATTTAGCTTTCACTTTTTCAAACCCTTTTTGCAGGGAAGTATATGTGATAAACCTCACTTTATAAATGGGGAAACAGACTCTGAAAGTGAAGAGACTGAAGGTCCCTCTTCAGGCCTCTGGCAAATCTGCGCATGGAAACCAAGTCTGAATTCAGCTGGTTTCCCACTAGATCACATTTTCTCCACATAGTATTTCCTTTGTGGGAGAAGCACACAGGAAAGTTAAGTTTCAAGTGGCTGAATGGTGGCAGAACATTTGTATGGCTTTCCAAGAACCTTGAAAAGGTGATTCCCACTTGGTATAGCTGGAGAAATAAGGCCCCAGAGAAGATAATGACTCACCTAGATTCTCACATCTGGAGTTAGGATAAAAATTAGATCTGATTCCTATCCTTTTGACACTTTTTAACAAAATGGTCTCTGTAGCTGCCTCAGATGGACCTTACTGCTTCAGTTTCTTTTCTGCCACTTCACAAGTACGTGTGTAGCGTTTTTGCCAACCCTTGGGGAATGTGTGCCAACTAATGCAGCTGTCACTTGATTATTATTTTTTCTTTCCCCCAAGCTTTTTGGCTCCATCTGCTTCCCTGGTCACTGCCATTGTTTGCTTTTTGCTTCCCACTGTGCTGGCTTCCAGATGCACAGTTGTCAGTAATAGCTNCCCCCCCCCCCCCCAGTATCCCCAAAGGATGCAGATTACACCTTTCCTTCCTCCAAATGCCTATGCCCATACTTGCAATTCAGGATGGGGAGTAGAAGAGACTTCCTGAACATGTCATAACTTAATGTATACAGAAGCATTTTCCATCTGCTTTCCACCCACAGCCACAGCTATTTCTCACAATGTCTGGAGTGGCAACAAAATATTTTTCTTGAGCAGGTTTTGGTTAGGTGGCATAAATTGAGGAAGAAAGGAAATAGCTAGACAACATGAAGGGAGTGATACTACAGGAGCTGAGAAAGCAGTTCTGTAGTTTGTTTCTTTTAAAGCTATAATAGCCTCTAATTTTGAGTGGTAATTTGCTGGTGAAAGATTGAACACTAATTCTTTTTTCTACATGAGAAAAATACCTTGCATAACACCAGCAATTCAAGATCTTAAGATGTACAAATCATGTCACTAAGTCATTGCAGGGCATTGGAATTAGTGTGGCGTGCCAGCTGAATTTGAAACAAAACATGAATTGGCAAGCCATTTAACCTAATTCAGGTCAGTAATGGTGATAGATTCTACCTGCTCCTCATGCTTATTTGAGGCTCAATTTTATTTATCTATCTATGTATTTTGAACATCTATATGTCTCCATCTACTTGCAGCTCACGTGGTGTCAATTTTTGTTTTAGAGCTCAAGAAAGCAGCAACAACTGGCAATTACAAACTGATTAAGTTTTGCAAGTGTTGTTGGTCTAATTGCTTGCATTTAATTTGTGAAACCAAGACTTTTTTATCTTGCTTATGAGTACATATACATTAGTAGGTCCTCTTTTAAAAAATTATGATCAGATGAGAACACTGATGCTTATATGTAGGTTAATTTTTGAGTACTTTGTTTATCCTGCTTGACGTTTTGCACACCTGGCACTTTTTGCTTTAGAAGAATGACTAGTCAACATATTTTCACTCTACTTCCTCTCCACAGAGCTTCTAAACCCACAGAATTCTGAGGGAAAAATAATACTGCACGTAAGGATAATTGTCATCCTGAACAGACAAAAAAATGCCACTTGATAATTTGATTCTTAGTAGAAATGTGGAATAATCTTTCCCAGACTGAGAAGTTCCTGGGCATTGAGTGACTATCTTCCATTGTGGACAAACAACATTAATTCTTTTGCTATCTATGATGCTAGCTGCTTACATGAAAATACTCTGTTTTTTCTTCCCCAGTAGTACTCCACTTCCAAGTTCCCTGTAGACCTTTACTTTTGTAAATAAAATAAAGTAGCAGCCTTCTATCTGTGGAAAAAGGTAGGCAAAGAAACATAGTGGGTTTTGTTGGAAACTACATTTAATGGTTCTGAGCTCTTAAATTGACTCAGTAGCCAGCAAAGGTAGCAGAAATGACTTGAGTTTTGGAATGTTTCAGATCATTTATGATCCCATGGTGCCTAACAAAATCCCCAAACAAAATAATGCCCCCACTACCACCAAATGAAACCCAGCCATGAACCCTGTTTTGAGAGAACAAAGATACAAAATGAATATTGATATACTAGAGACATAAGCTTAGTTTGTGGCAGTGACCATGGTTTTTCTAAACACACCAGGCCAAATCTTGTACCTTAGTTGTTGCATCACATCTAAGTAAAGGATGAAAAGTAAGAACAATGTAAAGTATAGAGCAGGCTTTGTTTTTCATTACAGAGGTGAGTGCTTTTATGCAAAGGCCCTGATCAGCCAATACACAGCAGGGTAGTCTGACATTTTCTAACAGCTATTATTTTTCCTCAGCTTTGTTATGGGTGACTAAGTTTCATCTCTTCTTGAACAGAGAAGAATCTGACTTTTTTTCAGACTCTACAAATGCAGGGAAAATTCAACATGAAAGCAGACTGTAAAACAGGTAAAGAGTAGAGCTAAGGGAACACAGAGCCTCTGGAAAGAATTTAATCAGGACTTTTGGGGGGTTTTGTCAACTTTTAAGTCCCTGTAAATGTTGATCCAGCCAAATTTGGGATAACACATGTTGAAGTTCTCACAACAAAGTCTTAAAAAGTACCAAGCGCTTCAGCTGTCATTTTATGAACTGAATGTACCAGTAGCAGCAAGTGGGCACAGGATTTGATTTCTCTACAAGTCGTTAGATGTGTTAGTGCACAGAGTGGCTGTTTGTGGATTAGTGGGTTGCAGAAGTGATAAAAGCCAGTGGCATCAGAGTCTTGCAATTTATGAAACAGATTCTTAATGTTTTCTCTTGTCGTCTTGTGTAAGAAGCACACTTAAAATTTCCTCTGTGTGCTAGATTTACATGTGCTGAATGAAGTTGATGTTATTCCTGTGTGTGTAGTTGATCTTTGGCTCTCAGAATTAAAATTCTAAGTGTAGGAACTATAGAAAATAATGAATCCACTAAGTACCTGCTTGTGGGAAAAGCTGAGAAATAAAAAGTGATGACAGTTCATTGGCTGTCTAACTGTTATCAACTGTAGCCATTGCATCTGAAATGGTTTTGTATTAGCACATGCAGCTTTACAGATTGTTTGTGACTGGTTCCATGAGTGGGAAAATGTAGGTAGTTGAATACTTAAATCTTATGCCATCACTTGCAGAGTGACGGCTATGGTAAATGTCCTGATGACATATATTATATAAGGTGTAATTAGGTGACAGATGGCATCAAACTTCACTTGCAGTTGTAGTTGGCATAGTTTTTTGAGGAGGGTACAGTAAGGACACACTGGTATTTTTACACTTTATTTAACCGCTTCTATTCACAAATAACAGATTTTGTGCATTTGTTCATGATTTTTGAATGCAATTTGGGTTTTAAAAAGCAAGTTCTCAAATGGCCTGTTAAGATATTCTTGATGCTGGGGTACTACTGCTATAGAAACTTGTACATTAAAAAAGAAGCCTAAGTGTACAGTGGTTATTGTATCTTGACAGGCCATCTATCACAGTAGCAGCCTTGATATTCCTAGAACCATGAGTCCACTGTTTTCCCCAGTAAAACTTACTGTGACTGTAAATATAGGCAAGTAGTGCTAATACGTGAAGACTTTTGTCTTCTCTTTAGTTGATTTATATTAATGATTGTACTGCTGGCTGGCAAACAGCTTCTGGTATCAGGCAAAATCTACTACAGACAGAAAGTTTGATTTCATTTTCATGCAAGGATTGTAGTACAGTCTTTGCATTTTCTCAGGTAGAATTCAAAAAGGCATTATTTTGTTATTTCATGGGTTTTAATTCTATAAAATCGATTGTTGTTCCAAGGTCACATTTTTGTCTCTACCAGTCACAGTGAGAGGGCCTGTTGTTTGTAATCTTCTTGTCTTGAACTCGTTTTTGCTCATTTACTTGGTCAATAACTCTCATTGGATCCCGTTGTAGATCTGTCATACCAGCTCTAAATAACTTGGCTGAATAAAATTTTGCTGTTTTCACACGATGTGAAACTTGCGTTGTGCTTTAGCAGCCTTTATGTTTCAGGATTGTGCACAGATTTGCACAAGCACATGTTGGGTATGTGAAATAAAAAGACTTCAGAGAGAAGTCTCAGTGCCTTGAGACATTAATTAGTCTGGTTGGTGAACTTCACTGGCTGACTGGTTTAACCTCTAAATTGTTAGTTTCCATTATGAAAGTCTTGTCCTAACAGTATCAATGATATGCTGCAAGGACAATGCTGCTTGGAGTCCCTTCATCTCTATTGTTAGAGAAGCTTTAAATATTACTAAATTAAGGAATTGAGTTCTTGGCCTTTATGACAGTGTTCCTCTTCTGGGTGCATAAAGCCAATTTGTCTTGAGGCATAAGATAAACAATCAAGCACTAATCTTATGAAGTGTCCATTTCTGCTTGTTTCAGCTGTTACTAAATATAAAAATTGATATGTTGGAACACTTACTCCTGAGTCGTCGTCTTTTTCCAAGCCCTGCATAATACAGTAGATCAATAATGCACTCTCTTGGCTACAGGCGCTGAACAGATCTGATCCTGTTTACTTTGTATCTAGTAATGAATTATCTATAATTTGTCTGAGACCTTATATTGTATAATTTATTCTACTCTTCACGGTTTTTTTCTTTGCTATCCCCTTATGCTTAACTTCACTTCTAGTTTTAGGCTGCCACATCTGCCTGGAATTCTCTGTTGTGACACACAGCTTCTCACTTCACCTTCCGATTTCTTTTCAAAATACAGTTTTTCTGTGATTTCATCACAGAAGGCACGTGTGTATTGACAGTGGGAGATCCTAGTATTTGTCAAACCTGTACTTGGAGAAAGGATTTGCCCTGCGAGGGGCAAATGGAAGCATCTGCATTTGGATTTCATGTTTACACACTGAGTATGAAGCTTACTGGTAACTAATTTGGAAGGGATGCGTACATACTAAGAAGCAAGCTCTGTGGTGGTTCTACTTCTGCAGATCTTAAGGGCTTGAATAAAGTTTTCAGAAATGCACTAAGGCTGCGAAGCAGTACCAGGCATTTCAGCCCAGGGTATTGTAATGGGAAATGGGAAACGTAGTACATGAACAAGTAGGGATAGATTCACTTCCTAGAGCCTTTTGCAGGCTATATAAACAACTGGAAAGATATGTCAGTCTGTCTTTCCCACCAGATTTTCTTTCAAAAGATAGGGTGGAGCTTTTATCTGCCAGTCATTGCCATCTTTCACTACCCCAGGTGTCTATCATTATTACTGAAGCGTACAGTCACCAAGCATGTGGTGATTACATAGGCAAATAAATGAATGCTCAAAACCAGCTACAGCTACTTTTCAGAATAAACAAAGAATCTTCAGATATTTTGGACTTCTCATCACATCTTGTAAACTTGGACTAACAAGTCCTTTATAAAGTATGAATGAATGCATGATCTCCGCGTGTTGATTTTTGAGGGTTTTGTGTTAATGGCTAGCTGACTCTGGATTACTTTTGCAATGATGTATGGCACTGATGCTACTGGAACAGAAAAGATTCAGTTGGTGTAGGTTGGCCTGTGTTTTATTTCTTCAGCTTTATTGCAGCCTCTGTGAATGTGAAAAGTCTGTGGCTGTTTCTGCGTTCTGTTGTGAGCTTTCCCATTACTGCTTACTGATGAGGATTCAATAAAACCAGCACATACTCCTGAATAATGGTACTGTATTTTGTAGCTAGAAATTCCTTATTCTTCAATCATGTTAAATTTATTACATGTTCATGAAGTATCCTACTTTCTGATGTCTCCCACATATCCCTGCTTTCTTTAAAAAAAGAAACAGCACAAAACAAAACAAAAAAGGGATGCGAAAGTCCTCGATGATGTTTAGTTCCATGAGGGATGTTCACAGTACAAAAACACCCGCCTCTCCCACCCAGTTGTTCACTGGATGGTTCAGCACAATCTTGTTAACACGGAAGGTGTTTAGAAAAGGATAGGGCTTTTTTGTAGTAGGTTTCAGAGATTGAGCTTTTCGGTTCCCTATTTTTGGTCATCAGTCTGAACAGTTTAGCTATCCCGTCTGTATGACTGTATCTCGGGCTCTCCCTCTGAATAATCTGGTAGCTTTGCTTTCTACTTGTAGATAAAGAATGCTAGGGCCAAATTGATCTCTCAGACCTTCTTGGAGAAGTGAATAACAAGAAGTGGTAGCAGAAAGCAGCAGACACATGTGAATGCAACATAATGGTAATGAAAATACTAACTCCTTTACCTTTAGAAAGACCCTTTTTTATAGTTCCAGTTATGGAATGCACATGCCCTTGCTTGGCGTGTCTCCTTGAAGCCACTGATATCTTTGCTTATGCTTTCAAAGTATCTGCAGACGTGGCTTATAGTTCGTTAAACTTCTGAGGTTATTTTAACAACTTATGTAAGTTTAGGAAAAAAATCTTCTAAAACTATTTTGGGAGTAAAGCACTTTGGCCAAGTAGTAAATTCTGTGATGAGTTTGCTGTCTGGATATATGCATGGACTTTTTTTTTTTCTTCCCCTTGAAATTTTCTGTTGTCTTGAGCTTTCTCAGGATGCTAACTTACAAAAGTGACTGCCAAAGAAGCGGGAAGCACATAAATTAGAATAGTGAGATAGGATCTTTCTGGAGATTCCAGTTGGCTTGTACTCTTTTACTCATTTATTTCTCAAACAAAAATAACAATAAAATAATTCTGTCCCTTGGAAAATATTTAACATTTTAATTATATTTACAGCTTGTTCTCTACTTAAATAAGAGAAGTAGTAGCAATTTGTCTCTGAATATCACTTGTACTGTTCTTATGATTTCTGAGATGTGTGCCATGTCTCAAACTCATAGGCTGTAGATGCCAGCTGCTTTGTAAGACCAAGGTTGAAATCCTGGGTTCACTTTCGATGGGTCTTATCAACATGGGGAAGCTATGAAACAGAACAGACCACAAATCTGAAGTGATCTCTTACTAATTTCCCAGGTGAACACTGCTGAGCTGCAGTGGGCATTCAGTTCAGGTTCAGTTGGGCTGATGGCAGGTTACAGCTGCCTGCTGCCTGCCCTGTCTTCCTGCTGCAGGAGGTTGTTCACGTCTCTAATCTGTTTGTGGAACTGCTCGTGCGAGTGCTTCCTAATCTATTTCAGGTAAAACGAATCTGCTTAGCTGAGAATTTAAACTTGTAAGCTAACCTGGCTCATTCTGAGTGAAGTGGATTAGTGATGCTCATGTGTGCAGGGACGCCAAGGGATCTGGTTGGATGCAGTGATAAGAAGGTTGGGTGTGGGAGGCAGAGCTACACTTCAGGAAGAGTGTATGCATACCTGTCTACACTCCTTTCTGAAAGTTTCTTTAAATCTCTTATTTTAATGTGTCAGGAAGTCTACTTTGAAAACAAAATAAATCTTGTGCAGAATAAGCATGCTGGTGAACTTGCTGAGCACTTGCTTTATATTAGTTGCTAGTCCTTACCTATTCTACTTTTTTTTTTTTCCCCCTGTTGCAGTTTTGTCTCTTAATTCAGTGAGTTAGGATTTCCCTATGATGCTTGTTTTAGTCCTAGTATATCTCTGGCTATAAAAAGTTCAGCTAATTTATCAGTTCCCACCGGAATTGTACACGCACAACTAAAAAGGAAAAAGACCAACTAAATGATCTTTCAAAAATGTCTGTTAAAAACTGCTGTCAGACTTTTGAAGTTGATTTGTTATATTTTGAAAAAGTCCTGTTAGAAAATCTGCTGAAGCTTTCTTTTTTCAAGATGTCACGAAGTTCTGCTGCATAACTAGGAGAATTTCTGTGCAAGTTCATAAAAATCTCATGTTTTCTTGAGGCTGGTAATGTGATTTCTACTAAGTCAGCCATTTCTTGTTGATGGGTGGTGCCTGCATCTGAGCTGCTTAATACTTCCGTATTGGGGTATAAATGATGGAGCACTCATCCATGCTCTCTTCCTTCACCAGTGGCAGCAAGACCTAGTTGTCCAGCCTGCTGCCCTGCTACTATGAGGCGAGCTTTTTCCAGATGTTATGACTCTTCAGAAAATGTTTCCTGAATGCGTTCTGTCTTGTAAATTTATCATCTGGGATTGAATAGACTTGGGATCGGACTTTTAAGTTGGCTCCTCCTGTCCACCGCTGTAACAAGTCCTTTAAAAAAGACAGCTCCAAATCTGTTGACTTAAGATTTCTGTCTGGTGAGCCCTAGCGCTTGTGGGTGGCAGATGTTGCTCTCTGGGACAGTTCCACCCACGAAGCCAGATATGCAGCAGGCTCCTTTTTTTTTTCTCCCCTACCCAAACTCAAAAATCAAGACATGCAAGACTGTATTTGGGCAATCTGTAAAAAGTGGTTTTGGGCCAGAAGTTCCAAAAAGAACCATCACTGCCTAAATTTACACTGACTAGTACTTTTAAAACGGTCAGTTCCTTGACAGAGAAGTCAACATTGAGAGTAGGAGCTGCTGCTGAGAACAGCCATGATCCTAAAACAGTTGGTACTCTCAGTGTCAAAGTAGTTATGTCACGTGGTGAAACAAGATACCGGCAGCACCTAAAAGAGCTTGGGGGCTTCAGGTCAGTGCCAGCTTGGAAACTTATGCTTGATGTCACTAGTGTCTGAGGAGTAAGTGCAGGTCTGTGGAGCCTATTGGTGCCATTGCCCCATGTTAACTGTGATACCTTTGAGAATGGCTATGAACTCTGTGGGAATGGATTTCTATACATGAGCCCTGCACTGTTACAAGTAGAAAACATGTTCATGCCAGGCTGTGATAAAAGTCTGAGTATTGTGACCAGGAGATGAAAACGTTTGTTAGAACCTAGTTTCTTTCCAGTTTCTTACTGTAGAAAGAGAATTTTATTTGCCAGATATTTCCCAGGTGTGAAGTTGATAGAAATGGAAAATTCAAGTATATTTTTTTGCCTATTTTATGATTTATAACTAATCATTGCTTCTGTTAGTGAATTGCTGATTCCTGTGTCCTGGTGACCAAAAAGTGATTTCTGAACTTTGGACAGAATGGTACCATTTGTTAATCGGCCTTGCATCTGAGAACATGGAAGCCCACATGGCAGTCATAAGAAAAATTAAGATAGACACAGACTTGAGGGCCATGATGGATGGATGACTTGGACTTCACATTGCCAGTATGGTTTGTACTATATCCTGTTTTCCTCAGTGGAGGACTGGACCTTTTGAAAAGTTGAGTTGTTTGATGAGAGAGCCTTACAGTTACTAGAAGCCTCTTTGGGCTGCTGCAGTGAGAATGGTTACTCTAAGGTTCATTTTGCAGACTTCAAGCTATGCCTGTCATAGGACATAACCTAATCAGCCAAGTTTTCCAGTAAGGACAAATGTAGATGCCCTGTTTTTGATGGTGCTGTTGCTACTGACAACCAATGTATTATTCAGAAAGTCATCCAACTTGGCGTTCTGTCAGTAGAAACAGTTGTAGTGAAATACTGCTATTAGCAGCTGGACTGTTCCACACATCACTCTTATGTGGTAGTGATAAAACCATGTTCTGACTTAGTTGGATAATGGCCTCAAAATTTGGTTTCAATCAATCAGTTATTTTACAAGTCTTTTTCTTGAACAGCTTTCTCTGTTGCAAAAGCCCAGAAATGTGCCTTGTCTGTTCAGTGCATCCAGAGCTCTGTTCTCTTGTGTGGACAGGGTTTGACTCTTCAGGCTCCCATCCCTATCGTGTTGTGGGTCCTTGCAGCATGTAGGAGACAAACTATCTTGGCTCATCGATTGTACCATCTCAGATGCTTTGGATTTCCACCAGCAAACTGGCAAGTCTCTCCCTCTGAACATGAACACACCCTTCTCTAGGGCCTGAGCAACTCATCTACTTGCTTCAGAAGGGCCCTGGTCTCCAAAATCTGCAAGACAACAGTGCAGCGTAGCTGCTGACCTTTGCAAAATGCTATACCCCTGATGCAGCAGCAAGGGCAGACACCACGTTTGGATGGGGGAGTATTGCAGTCTGTGTTTGATCAATACGGCTGATGCTGTTTAGCACTGCTGTCCGGGAAGGTAGTGATTACTCTTCACCTACATTAGTCTGCACCGACAATGCCCTTGAAAAATCAGGAACATAGTCTGGCCTGTAGTAAAGGTGGATTGAGGCAGTGATGCTGGGGCCTGTTTCTCTTCGCAGCCATCACTGTGTGTTGGGTTCACTGTTGTGAAGAAACTGTCCTAGCCCTGCATGCCTTTCCACATAGTCATGAGAAATGGTGGCTCATGCATGCCAACTCTGGCAGACCGGTGGTTTGGTGGGACTTCTGACAAAAGTTGAGTTTAGATCCATAATGCTAGCAGTGAAGCATGGCTTGCTTTTGTTGAAGCATTAAGTTTATGGGTAGGTGTTCATTTTGCAGTGGTGTAAGGTGTGAATTGGTCCCTAGCTGTTACCTGCTGTCTGCTGGAAGGATGTAAGGTCTGCTGTCCTTACAACAGTTCACATCAGTCATTCTTAATCCAGTGCCAGCAACATCATTTTAGTTAGAGGAAACTGGTGAGTTTCAGTTGACTTGCCTAATTTTGTCTGTAATGGATTAGGGGGCACTCAATTGACTTTGGTAAAGCTCCACTGAAAATACCCTGTGGCAAAGCAGTAACATCCATCTTAAATGACATCAGTCTCCAAAAAGGATCGCTCTCTTCAACCTGTTTTTTATCTATTCAAATTATGATCCTAATTTCAAATTTTAAGATTGTTTATATTTGTACAGGCTGTATGAGTATCTCTTTCAATTGGTAGTTCAGGTAAATAATTTATTTGTTTACTGTATCAGTGGTCAGTGCTTTCATGCATTGGACTCGGCTCTTTTTACCTTGTAGTCATACCACCTTTGTATAGTAGGAAAGTGCTGTAGAACAGAAACAGAACCTTTAGAGTTCGTGGCTTCACAGGATTTGAAAGTAAGTTTGAATGCCTGCCTGCCATTAATATTGTAGGTCCCTTTACATTCTTATCTAGGTACTTACTTTCACCTCTGGTCATGCAGATACAAAAAAATACTTTCCCAGTCCCAGAAATAGTTTGGCCAAGCCAGTTTACATTTCCGCAGGTTGTTAGGCAAATGCCCTGCTGCTGAACCATACTGCTTAATCAGTTACTGAAATAAGATTCTGAGAGACCCATTTTAAGGGCATTAAATCAATAACAATAATTGCAACCATTTCCATTTCTCCAGTGGAGCCTGCTAAGAGTCTGTTTGGGCTGGGGCCAGATTCCTTTAGACAGGTTGGGATATCATCTTCTTTCAAATCTGGCAATCTCACATGCTGTTTGTCAGCAAGTGCCTTGTTCTGCAAGGTCAGATTTTAGATCTATTGCCGGAAAGAGCTTCCCCGTGACACAGAGAACATAACACTTAGGAACCAATGTGTGGTAGGCGGTGTTCAGGAGATGTGAGGTTAACGAGAAAGCATTTGTTTGATACCACGTGGAGACTGTAATTGTGGGTTGGTTTTTCCTTTTTTTTTCTTTTAAGTGAGACCAGGAAGGGGAATTTGTTCTGCTGTGTCCTGGTAGCATGTGAATTTGTTTCACTTACATCTTTTCTGCTGCTAAAGATGCTGAAAATGCAGACAAACAGATTTCAGCAAGTCTGGTAAATGCTGCCATTCTGTTTCTCTGTATTTCTTGCTTTGATTAAAAGGAAAAAGGTGCTGGTCAAAGGCTCCTTATCAGATGTTGATGCAAAGGTGTTTAATGACTTCATTGACTGAAAGAAAGTACATGATTCAGAGTTCATCTTTGAAAATGGCGTATTCAGAATGGGGACAATATTGCCCAGCAGATACTGCACAAAATCTGATTGAATGCACACAGCTGAACATTTCGTAAGATACGAATTGGGACTGTGGACAGATAGGCATTCTTCATAAAATATATATTACTCCTTGTTCTTTTAGAGCAACCTCACAGGAATATGGCTGAGCTGTAATTTTTCCCACTAAAATGGTAAAATACACCAGTGTTAATAACTTGTATTGCTTGCATGAAGCACGTTTTCTACCCCAACTTGATCCCCAGCTACCTTTTCTTATCTGAGGAATTCAGTTTATAACTCTGCTGAACTAAACACAAATAAGAAATTATGTTTGTCCATAATATATTACAGACTTTTACTCCCAGCTGCTTTAACAGTACTGAGAGAATTACTTCATTTTTTTCCTAGCAATTAGGACTACATGACAGTTGAATATTATAGATAATCATCCTTCAGACTGTTTTTAAAGCATAGGCAACTGAAAACAGGAAATTAAAATAGAATTTTTGGCAGTAGCCTGGAATAAACATTGTCCACTATGGTTCTTCAGGTAGAAAATGTTGATAGCTTGGCAAGACTTGCGGGTTTTGTTCTTTTTCCTTTGTCTGTCATCTGCTTGTATGCTTGGAATAATATAGAAGGACTGGGAATTTTTAAAAGGTTTTTAAAGTGTAATGTTCGAATTATTAGATTGCTATTTAATCTCTGGTAGGGTGTGCTTTATTTTTTACAATAACCTGATGATCTTTTCTAGAAGGTTAGTCTGATGCAAAAGTCAGCATCCGAACAGAATAAAGAGATTCTACTTCTCATGATACCCTGTATTGCTTCTCCTTTACTTCATTAGTCGTCATTAAGGCTTGAAATTACTGTTCTGTGCCTTGAAAGTCTCGGGAGTAGGGTGAGTTGATTATTCTTGGTGATCAGAGGTAGTGTAAGAGCTGCTGGAAAAGGGGGTATTTATTTTAACCTTCTTTTAATCATTCAAATTGAATTGTTCTTAAGTAGTAGTCACTGCTCTTGATTCTCACTTTCCTCAGCTTCAATCCTGCTGTCGTCGTCTTTTTAACCACTAGAATGCTTTTCAGTGTAAGAGGTATTTGTGTTTCCACCTGTGTGTTGTCATTCCACATTAGGGGTGTTTCAAGCAGCTCTGACATAGGGGAGAGTTTAGTACTTGGTGTTTTTCCTCCCCTTCCTCCCATTTAAATTTAACTAAATGTAAGTGTAAATGTAGTTGCTATTTGTCCTCAAGGTTTATTTGCCCCCTTGAGTTAAAGACGACCTTTCTTTGGTCCATCTTTTCTGGTCTGTGTTCTAAGTTGACTTCTTTTTTTTGGGCTATCTCTGCTGTTCTGTGTGTCTGCCTGTTTGTGCTGCACTTCTGCAGCATTTGAATTGGAGATTCAGTCCAAGAAATCACGCTACCATTTTGCCAGAAGCTGACACCAGCCATCTGGTAAAATTACGATTCAGTATCAGTAAAACCCGTAATTTGGGGGAAATGTACCCCAAATGACTTTTATGATTAGTGGACAGGAAAGAAGCCGAGACAGAGAAGTCAGTTGGGTACTGTGTAAATCACTTTGAGGTTTTTCAGAACAAACATCTTAATGGCAGCCTTCTTGCTGCCAAATGCTGTTTTGCTTTTGCCTTCAGAATAGTTTGCATTAATAATGAGCGACTCTGCTCGGAAGTTATTTATGTATTGCTCTTATGATACAGCTTTGCAAAGCAGCATCAGGCTAGGTAACAGACTGTGTGAATGGATTCATAAAGCCTATCGTACTGCTACGGTCTGTAGGTTTTCCCGTTGGAAATGCATCCCAGCCCCAGGGCCGCACTCAAGCACTGTTGTGGATGCTGAAAAAAATTTATATTAAAGCTATTTTGGTCATACTGTGCCAGCCCGTGTGTTAAGCCTGGTGGTTGTGAAATAAGTCTGCATTGGAACTAGGCAGGTTTTAATCAGCAGTTCAGTAACACATTTTGCCTGTATGTCACTGTGGGAGCAGAAAGGAGGGGACAAGAGCAGCTTTTGGTTGTGTGTATTCCCAGGGAGAAATGGTCAGCTAACCATGCCGTGGTAGCTGCACGTGTGCTGCTTGTTCCGCAGTTGTTGAGTGTGTGTGTTAAACTAAGAACGGAGTACATACCTAATTTAAAACTTTAAGTGGTGATGAGTCTGCTATCTTCCTCGCGAGCTATTACAGTGAGTAATTATCCTCATGGTTCATTCCATTTGGATTTTTCCCATTTCAGCATTCAGTGATTGGATTTTGCTTCTTGTTTATTAGATAAAATCCCTGTTCATCTAGATAGTTGGGAAGAAAGTAGTTGTTTCTGCGTAGTAATCACATTGCTTTTTTTACCTAAAGTGTTACTGAGTGATTATTCTGGACTTCATAGTTGAGATTTCCAGTTCTTTCTGTTGGTGCTTACAGCCTTACATACATGTTAAATAGGTAGAGTTTTCCATTACACAATAACACTCCAGCATTGCTTAACCTAAGTTTACTACCAGAAACCATGACTGGCAGTGTCATCCTTATTGCTCCTTGGGCTCCTTTCCTATGGATGAAAGGCCTTGAGCTGCATCCTGCATCCATCCTAAGCAGTTGTTCTGGGCAGCTGGGAAGGTCCCCATATGCAGTGCTATTGACAATGCTATAAAACTGACTTTTTAAAAAAAATATATAGATGGTCTGGTTTGGGGGCAGAAAGGAATGTGTAAGCATTGTGTTCCACTTTCTAGTGCTGTGGAGATTTTGGACCAGCTTGGAAAGCTGTCACAACTATCGCAGATCCACAAACCTTGTTTATTTACTTTTGGGGAAGAGGGATGAATTAAACTCTGAAATTATCCAAACAGTTTTAAGGACTGTTTAGTCTTCTGTTGCTCTGTAAGAGGATTCATGATCTTTTTTTGTAGGGAAATTCAGTATTACATGTGTATCTTTCATGAAGTAAGAGCTGTGATGATTCTGTTTGTACATTTCTAGCCTTGACTAAGTAGGCATGAAACAGTGTGTTTAAATTTGAAGGGAGTGTAATAAACTGCCTGCCTGTTTTTCTAATCTGAGACTTCTTCAGCCCACGTGCTTCTCAACTAATGTAACTAAAGATACTCTGTTTATGTTGCTATAAGTGTGATCTAATGTTTGCTTTTGGCAAGAAACTCTTCGCTGTTGGTATGCACAGAAGGCATGGTTTACATGAGACCAAAATATTAACAGATAAAAACCTCCTGTTCTAAATTGAGCAAACAAGTGTGCTTGTGCTGTATTGCTGGCAATAGTAGTATAGCCTTCTTGTAGTAAACGAATTTGTGAAAAAACAGGTATTCATCAATTATGCAATTGTATAGAAAATGTAAGAATTTTTTATTTAGAGGGGTAAAAATTTGAATATAGGAACCCAGGTAATGGTACGGTTGTCAAAGCAGAAAGAATAAGACAATGAAGATTGTGTGTGGAGATCCTTTCAATGAGAAAATGGACACTGCTTGATACTGAAGATTAAGGTGGAAGCATGGAGGATTATATGGATGACTTGCCTGTGTTGTTTTCAATAGTTGCTGGAAAACTTGGCTCCCCTTAAATAACTCAAAGCTTGCTTTCTGCTTTCCCTTTTCTGAGGGAAAGGGGAGCAAAGCCTTTCATTAGTCACACATGATAGTTAACTTGTCACATTTTACAGCTTAATCCTTTTTCTTTAAAGAGTTGTTAGTGAAAAGATAACCAGCCATCTTCTGTATAACAGTCATTATTAATATAACTACTAAAAATAACATGATTATTTATATGAACACAGTAAGATCAGTCATAATACTGATCTGCTACTGTGGATTGTTGCCTCCCATGCTATCTTTGAAGGAATTTAAATTATTTTATTATAAACTATATCCATTACCATACTCTTGAGGAAAACATAACAATGCAGAATTAAAAATAAGGAGCACCTTTGGTACTTTCACTGCTGGTCTTGGCTTTCAGGGAGCTAAGAGGTATGAACTGGATTTGTGATAAACAGACATGAGCTCCCCACTGCTTCAGTAAGACTGTACTGGTGTTAATAACTTGTCAGTTGGGATATGGCTTTGAGGAAAAAGGACTTTGAATTTTTAATATTTTTTTTAATACAGTTTTCTTATTACTAGGTGATGGAGAGCCTTCAACAATTTTCTCATGGGTCAGTTTTGCATTTGCCTCTTATCTCCAGCGCATTGTTACCATAGTATCTCACAGTAATTCTCGTTTTCTTAAGTGTCAAGTTTTAAGGTGAAAACATAACTTGTGTAACACACTATTCACTAATTATTAGCTATGATATTTTTCTCCTTTTTGAAACAAGGAAAATGCAGACTTTTTTTTAACAATTCAAATGCAAGAATTAAGATCTCAAGTTACTTATGAAGAAGTGTTTACTGAAAAAAAAACCCTAGTGGTTTCCCCTCTTCCTGTTATGCACTGGTTCCTTTAATTTTGTCACCAGGCCTCTGTTAATACATTTCATAGCATGATTTTCTGTGCTAGAGCATTAAATGCTGCTATAATTTTAACTCTGGTTTTTTTTTTTCTCTTCCACTCTGCAAGAAGTCTTTCTGAGTTAATCTCGTCTGTGTCAAATTTTAGCCAGATCACTCCTAGTTTTGAGGAGAATGCATGAGGAGGGAAGAAAAGGGCTTTTGGTTTAAAGCATTAAGACCTGACACTCCTCTTGCAAAGAGAGTCCATGGAATTCTTTTTAACTGTAAAACATCCAGATCTGTCTGTGCATGTGTGAACCCTGCAGGGATGAATCTGTGCGTGCCCTGCCTGTGCGCAGCAAGGAAGCATGTTGCACCTTCTGAAGCCTTGCACACTTTCTACCCACAGTCACTGTCAGTAAGGGTCAAGTGAACCTGTATCCAAGAGGCTGATCTTTTACAGTGATGGCTGAAGAGAGTTTTGTTGATCCGCTTCCTTGTGCAATGTTGTTTGTTGACATTGCGACATTAAAAGTTAATGTTCTGTGATGATGTTAAATGTGCACAAATGGAGATCGTGTGGAAACACTAGGGAAAAAAGAAATTTCAAGAAAAGAAATCCATAGAATGGAAGAATTTACTCTTCCACATTAACAGGACAAAGACCTATTGAACAGAAAAATCTTGTCTTTGATTCAGCAGTCGAGTTTTAAGGAGGGTTTGGACATTTGCAGATGGAGATCTATGTATGAATCTAGCTGAAGGTCAGAAGAATGCAAGCTGAGTGCTGGACTCTTGTTTTCTTAGTGATATAAAGTATCTTAATCTTTATAAAGTAATTAGACATGATCATACATATTTTATCATAATCTAAAGAATAAGTTGACTGCTTGTAGCTCAAGCTGTTTCTTGTAAAGTTTTGCTCATGTGAAAGGTCTATGCATCTCTCTTCTACCCCTCGTATTCACTTATCATGTCGCTCAGCTTAAGTACTGCTAAATATATGTGAATTCTTGTAGCAGCTACTCATTTCCTAAATTAATTTTTGTGTTTTCCTTCGCCTGTGGGTTTTGTATGCTATTTCATTCTTTGTTGTATATTAACTACTTTATCTGTGCCTACCAAAAGAGGTAGGATTGTGTGGTAGGTCCTCCATATCCCTTTGTCTTCCTAGCCTGGAGTTAAAACAAAGTTTTCTTTTCAAAGGCATCTGTGTATTTGTCCCCATAACTGGTAGCAAGGGACGTTGCTCTGTTGTGCTCTTACTACCCATGTATGGTCAGCTGTTTTTTCTCATCTGGATCCCTTTGCTTTCTGTGGGGAATGGATCAGAATGGAGCAAAGTGGGACTGTAATGTAGCACTGCAGGCTAAAAGAGACTGGGAGGCTTGAGGCATGGCATTAGAGAGGGAGCTGTGTTAAGAGGCAGTCCTGGGAGAAAAAAATAAGTTTGGATGATGAAATAGGGAGAGAAGAGATAAAATCTGTTGAAACAGCATTGTGGGGTTAATGGAAGCAGGTGAACAGAAGGAAGAGACATCTTACAGTAGCCCATGTGTGGTGGGGAAACTGGAATTGTCTTTGCTCAGAAACACTTAGTAGGGGAGGTCAGGGCGCAAGGACCTGATGAACAGCCCTGAAAGTAGACACAAAGTTGTGACCAGATTACAGTAGGGAGGGTAGTCATTAAAACTGGCCACACAAGAAGATTAGAGACAGCTGGGCTTAATTACATTTGCACAGGAAACTTTAATTGTGGTATTTTTTTAAAATTTAATGAATACTAAATCTAGTTTTTTCATGTGCTGTCAGATTTATGTTTGACATAAGTAATTAGAGGAGCACTTTCCTTTAGCGTTGGTTACTTTGTCCGCTTTGCACTGAATAAACAACATGAATTGATTGTTAAAATATCTAGAGAGAGTGAAAAAGGGAGCAGGGTAATTTCTAACCCAACAGAAAAGTTGTGTGCTGCTCCACAAAGTGCTGGTAGAGCTTTGCTGGGCAGGGTGCTAGTGGAGCAAGAGCAGAGTATCTTTTTAGCTGCTAATTTATTCTGGAGCTTGGAGCTGTGAGTGATGGAGTTGACCGAGACACTTGAGGTGTATATATGTTTGGAAGAAGTAGCTTACTGTTCTTAGAAAAAGTATACATGCTTAGAGAATGAGATGCATTGTTGATGATGTATTTTGTTTTGATGAAAAGTTACTGAAAGTTTTTAAAGCTGTACAATAATCTTGCTCTAATCAATATTTTGGGCTGATGGAATACAGGCTTGTTTATTTTCCTCTTCTGTACAGTGTATTCAACACAAGGAGTCTGTTACTATGAGCAAGTTTGCCATCCTCTGTAACAGAGCAAAACTATTCTCCTGTGACTTTTGTTGAAAGCTCATGACGTTAGTTGTGGCTTTATCTGGAATATTTTGTCTTTAAGTCCTTGCATGAGGATAATTGTCCACTACCATAACCTTTAAAAGAAGGTGGTGGATTCTTCATTTGACTTTGTATAGTTTCAGTTTCCAGTTACTGCATGTTGATGTTTCGTTTTGTTCCTTTGCTATTGTTCAAAATCTTTCCCCTATACCAAGTGTGTAGCCAGTAACCAGATCAAGATATTAAACATTTTATTTAATACAGCATGTAGGTTGCTTGCTTGTGGTGGTTTGCATTGTTAGCTCAAAATATATTTTTTCTTTTTTTTGTAGAACACTGTCCACAATATTTATTACCAATGTCCACAGTGTTTATTACCTTATTTCTACCTGCTTGATGCTGTGCTTAGTTCTCTTTCTATGCATGCTTTTCAAATGGGTTTAACAGGCCTTAGGTGCCTGGTGTGTACCCATGGTGGGGTGCGTTTGCACTTGTGTGTTAGTCTGGATTTGGATTAAGAGCACATGTTTAGACCATAACTCCTGATTGTCCACACCTGCTCCCCACTCAAATGAGTTACAGCAGAGCTGTCCCAGCACCCCTTCTGGGTGAAACTAAACCAGAATATATGCTCGAGCTGTGGGGGTCAGAGCTGGTCAGGCCTTAAGGGCCCTTTCCCCTCCCTGAGACTGTACCTGGTGGGTGCGGAGGTTCTGAGGTGCAGTCTGCTCCCATTGCTCTGCACTGCTGGCTAACGTGGGCCTAGCTTCCAGTTACCAATGTGCCAGTGGTTGGCTTGTAAGGAACTTGTTTTTCTTTCAGAAGGTAGGTTGGGATGTTGAAATGAAATCATAGAAGATCCTTAGCTTCCATGGGATGTTCCTGTTTTTATTTTCTAATTGCCTCAATCGTATTTCAGTAGTACTCAGTTTAATATAACTCAGCTTTTTTACTGGGTTATTCATACTAATAATGTTAGGCAGAATTTAACCAAATATGTACAGAACTTTTGTGGTAGTCCAATTGTCTTGGTCCACCAAATCTGTAATCTCAAAAAGATCTGTTCTAGAAGCATCCACTGTTGTTGACTACTCTGTCCTTTCAATAATTGCTGTCCTGCTCAGTATTAGCATGACTTAGGTTAGTATCCAAGTCAGTCTAACTTTCTAATTTTAAAGTTAATTCTTTAAAACCTCTTCAAGTTCTGCTATACTTTGTTAAAAAAACAACCCTTCTTCACCTCTCTGCACCCTCCTCATTTCCTTTTTTTTTTTCTTTACAGTGATAAAAAAAGGAATAGTAAAACCCCAGCAATACTGATGGAGATTTTCCAGTTTTTCCCATAGTTACATGTTTTTGTATATGTTAATGTTTAAGAACTTTTGTGTCTACCAGAGGGACAAAGATATTTCAGCTTTAGAGCAAGAAGTGGTTGTCCTTCTCTCTCAGTAAAGAATGCAACCTGTTGTGGTAGATCAACCTGAGGAGCTTTCTTTGTGGTTTACCAGTGTTGCTTGGTATTCCTTATAGGTGGTTTTGAGCAACTGTTGTTCCGGGTTATCTTTATAACTGGCTATCTCCTATGCAAATTCAATAGATAAAGCTGAAGAATTCTGCTTGAGCGGCATTGAATCTTCAGTATAGATGGGGGATGCATTTGTCAACTCTGAATTTATGATTGAATCAGTCCAGGGCCTTCCATTTTCCTTAGTGATTACTTGCATTTTGCTTTTCCGTAGGACTGGCTGCAAATGTTACAAAACTTACCTGGGAGGTGCCAAGTTAGACTTGTTGACCAAGTTTAATGAGTTTTGCTTGTTTATGCAAAGCGTAACCACTGCACTGCAATGTTTTGGTGTCTGTCTAAAAAAATCTCCGGGTCTGCGGTGTGTTGGAAAGCAACAGCTTCCCATTGTGAATCCGCTGGGGTTTAGCTGATTTGGGTCGTTTTGGGCTCTGAGAGTATAAATGAATGAGGCACTATACTAGCTGAAAACACAGCATTTCAGTTCTCTGGTTGTTGATTTGTAAATACACTACTTCTTTCAAAATAATAATCCTGTCTTATTCCTTATCTACCTTATATAAGGAAATGATTGTATCTTGTGTATTAGCTGACAGTAGTTAATTCTGAAAGCACTTACGTGACAGAAGGCAGCTTTAATGTTTCAAATCTCTCAGATAATGTACATCCATCTGTTCTTTAGCAAATGCATCACCTCTCTGCATATTGATGATTCCTGATGTAGCGCTGCTTGTAATTAAATTTTGATAATGCATTTTACAGGCTTCTGGAAAAAACAAGTTGAGTTTATTCTTGCAAATACAGAGTAAAACTGAAACAACTTATGGCTGAAGCTAATTTTGTGAATTGATGGTCACTACAAAAATGTAGGAATAATTAAAAATATATAATAGTGCTAGTGTATGTTAATTTTTTTTAATTGACTGGAATTTCATTTGGGTATATTAACAGTGACAATAGTGTTATTGTTGTCATTTAAGCATTTAGCAGAATCATGCGTTTTATTACGTATTTCTATGCTAACCTTTCATGTCGGTTGCTTATAGATACAAATTGAAAGCATATATCAAATTATGGAAACAAATGCAGCATTTGCAGTTTTGTCAAGTAAGTCCTAAACCAATATTTGATGCAGATACTTGAAATAATACTGTTGATACTAAAAAAAAAAAAGTGATTAAAACTTTTAAGCTTCATTCATAGCCATTTAGAGAATCGTTTGTGGTGGAAATTAAAATTGCTAGATTGTGAAGATGTAAGTCTCTTGTCTTTTTTTTCTTCTTCTTTTGGTTACTGATTTTTACATGATTTAATGCTTCAAAAACTCCACATCTTTCCTCTTCATGAGAAAGTAAGATGTAGTTTTGTCATGTTCATAATACCCAAACTATGTAGCAAGCCTGATAAATCGGTTGTACTAACCTCGGATTATATATGCAAACAAATTTGACATTTGATGAAATGGAGTTATTAAACATCACTCCGATATGCTAAAGTTTCCAGGCTTTGGGGAAAAACATTAAGTGAAAACATTTTCTTGGATGCCGTGAAGAGCACAGTCATTCTCAAGTGCTATTTACTATATATAGAAAATAAAACACATTCACATTTGATGCCCCTTGCAATCAAAGTTGGAGCCATTAGCTTCTGATTCGGGTCATATGAACCCCAGTGCCCTAATGCTTTTTTCCAATGGTAAAAGCAGGAGTCAGCATAGCCTCTGCTTGCTTCCATCATGTCGTTGCCTTGATGTGTGGAGCTTAACTGTCTTTTAGTATTAGCTTCTCATTCATTAATTGGATCTAATTGCTTGTGGACGCTTTCTTTGGAACATGTTTTTCAGCTTTTGAGCTCAAAAGGTTTTATTTGGAGGCAACTGTCATCGGGGTAGATATGTGGAAATTTCAGAACCATGTCTTTGGGATGTAATGTTTCCCTAAGGAAGAGAGATCTAGCTAGAGACTGTGTTATATCTCTCTGTTCTTGTATATTGCATGCACATGTGTAGCTGAGTGTGTGGATAATTTGGAAATTGTATTAGTATTTTTCAATTTCTGTTAATGTGCACCAAAATTTGGGAAATTTTTAACATTTCAGAGTCTCAATAATTCTTGTAGCTTTTTGGAGTTTAGAGAGCTTTAGTGCTAACAGATTTTTGCCAGGCGAGGTATGTGCCATTTTGGGACTGCATGGGCTTCCTGGTGGTGTCTGTTTCTGACCACTGAGCATCTCTGTGGGGAATTTAAAACTTGGAAGTGATAGGGTTATATTATTTAGTGGGTATTCACTTTTTCATTTATCTAAAAACAAATCATAATATCAAGAAATGAAACTTTGTTATAACTGAAAATATGCCTACTTCTCAGGCATAAGACCAAAAGCAGCTCATAATTTGTGAGTAATATATTGTCTGTAACCAAATGCGAGGGAAAATTTAATGCCCTTTGAAAATTGTCTTTGTCCAGTTTTTAGCAAGTAGTATCATATACTTGGATCTCCTGTTAACAGGAATGTTAATGGTTCTTGTGGATTCTCTAGGAGCGCAAGTAGTTCTGAATTTTGCAGAATCTGATGCTTACAGAGATCATTATCAGGCTGATAGAAGAAATAAGTCTCTTGCTACACAGTTGTCTGCAGTCTGGGTTTTTCCAGTTGTGTGTCAAGTACAAATTATTCCCTGTTTCTTGGAATTCGAAGTTGTCAGGAGTAATACAATGAAATAAATCTTTAATGCTTTATCTAATAAAAAATGTAATTTTGGTAATTTCCCACTTGTTTTTTTTGTCTCCTTAGAATGTGAAAGCATTTGCATCTTCAGATAGCCTAGCCAAGGTCCAAGAAGTAGCAAGCTGGCTTTTGGAAATGAATCAGGAACTGCTGTCTGTGGGCAGCAAGAGGCGACGAACTGGTGGATCTCTTCGAGGTAATGCTTCCTCAAGCCAAGTAGATGAGGAGCAGATGAATCGGGTTGTAGAGGAGGAGGAGCAGCAGCAAAGACGACAACAAGAGGAGCAGCACATTGGAAGGAATGGGGAGATAGGAGAAGAACCTGGATTAGATGACAGGCATGAGTCTCAGCAGGAACAGGTAGAAGAAAATAACAATAGACTTATTACAGTGGATGAAGAATCCACTTGTAACCAAGAGGAAGATGATTATGAACATGCTGGTGATCAAGAGGAGGAGGTGGAAGAGGAGGAGGAAATGGACCAGGAGAGCGATGATTTCGATCAGTCTGACGACAGCAGTAGAGAAGATGAGCATGCTAACAGTAACAGTGTCTCAAATTCCAATAGCCTCATGGACTTGCCCATTCACCAGTCATCGCCATTCTACGTGAAGACAAAGGTGAGAAGCTTTTTTTTTTTGTTCTTTGTCCTCATTGACTGTGGATTTTGGAAAATAATTTACATATTTAAAGTAAACTAAAGCTGATTTTAGTTCCTAAAGCGCTCATTATGAAAAATTCATGTAGTCCACAAAAACTATACTGTTCTAATTGTTCTTAATCAAATTATTTGCATGCATTTGACATGAGTAGGTACTCCTATATATTTTAAGTAATAGAGCTCTGATGACTATGCTCAAAAGAACAAGGTAATTCCTCGAAGTTTTACAGGCTAACTTACACTTAATAAGACCCTCCCGGCATTATTTATGATATTTTCGTTGTCAAAGCAGGCAAGAAGGTAGGTAAGCAATTGTGTGTATGTGGTGTTCTTTGAGAATATATAGTTCATGTAGATGAAAACTTCTTCATTAATAAATAGGGTGGAATATTAGAGAAACACGAAGTTCTTCCTTCTGGCCAGGTTATAGTGCGTTCATTGACAAAATACAGGTTAAAAAAAGTGTGTTAGCCAGTCATGCAGTTACAAAATCATTACATAATGTCATGCGGTATCCTGCTTGTGAGGACCTTGTAAATTGTGTGCAATGATCGTTGAGAACGTCTCATTTGCAATTAAGAATTTGGAAATAAATATTTGTATTTTTGTTGCTACTTATATCACCTAACATTTTAGATTAAAAAAGAATGTTTTTTGAGTGTTAGCTCCAGTGTACATTACCAGTTCACCACATTATTCAAATTCTTCAGGAAGAAGGAGTTGTGTTAACTCTTAGCAGCAGCAGCGGCAAAAACTGGAGGAATAATGGAAGTGGTGATACTGAGTAATAAATAAGAGGAGCAGGCAAGTCTTCTTGTGGAATAGTGTTGTTCCTAAGCCTGTGTACCGATTTCTTTTTCTTAATCATTAATTGGTAATAGAATGAATACCTAGCCTCCTCTCACCTTTCAAAAAAACAAAACCACCCTGTCAAATGTATACAACATACTTTTTTAAAAAAAAACACAACACAAAACCCTGATGTAAAACAAAACAAAACCACCAAAAAAATCAGTTAACATAAGTTAACAGAGTTTTCCATATGTTTAAGTATGAACGTAAACGTATAGAGATGGAGAAGATGCACTGAAACAGATAAATACAATGAACGTTTGCTTCTGAAAGCTGCAGCAATGTTTTTGGTAATAACGACTAGTATGTAATTCAGTTGTATGTTTAAAGTATTTCAAGTAACATCTTTGATTTTTGAACAGTCATAATGTTTTCACATGAGTTTTTAGTAAACCACATAATTTTCTATTGATAATTCTATTGTCCAAGGTACTGAAGTATATGCTTTCTAATGTGGAGTGAAATACTGTTATTTCGTGTCATTTAATTGGCTTTTTACAACTCAAATTCTTGTTTTTATTCCAATGCGTTGATTTTCCCAGATTTAGTATAACTTACTGAGTATTGTATAACAACTTGCATCCACTATGGACTTGATATTTAATGTAGGAAATGCTTACATTCAAAAATACATGTTTAAGTCTCTGAATTGGAAACTTTCTGAAGTGCGTTGTAAACAACCATACTCAAATTATATACAGAGTAGAGCATAGTTTTGTGTAGTGGTTAGTTCTGAAGCTTTTTTTGTCATCTCCAATAATGAGTGCAGTTTGGGTTGTTTTTTTTTTATTTAAGGCATATTTAACGTAAACTGCAACAAGCTGGTTTAGCCTGAAGGAAGTTGTCTAAAAGACTTTTGTATAGATGCACAATTTCTGTGTGGTCTGATAGTTGCTTTGTGTATGGTTTCCATGCGGTACTGGCCATTTTCATCTGCATTCTGTCCCCATGCTGTGCTCCTGCAAGAACTGTTGGGGAGCTAGGTAGCAAGCTGAATTTGGGAACTGTTCTTGATTCATGGTGCAACTCTAGACAGTTTAAACTGTGTACCTGAAGG
The DNA here is from genome assembly GCA_013399095.1 of Psophia crepitans. Classification (NCBI taxonomy): domain Eukaryota; kingdom Metazoa; phylum Chordata; class Aves; order Gruiformes; family Psophiidae; genus Psophia; species Psophia crepitans. Next base: position 238,645 of record VWZZ01002163.1, on the reverse strand, counting down.
ATCAGCACAGGTTAGAAAGCTACTTGAGCTGCCACTGCTCTAGGTCACAGTTACACATAGACTGACGTAATGCAGCATCAATGTTGCCAACATTATTTGGTTAATAAACCAACACTTAACCATAGAAACACAATTTATGTTAAGAAATGCTGTAGAAATAAGCTGTGCTGGAGCATGAATGAATTACTAGAGTAAAAGTATACCTGACTAATGAATATGCTGCTTTTGAGAAGAAAAAAGGGTATTTGTACACTCATCAGCTGTATTTACAAGTGACTTCTGGTTCTACCTGTTGAAGATAGACTCATCCTAGGAGACTCAAACCTGACAGGCTTTTTTTTAGCTTTTCAGATACGCTTCTCAGCATTTGTAGTCCAGCACAGTTCTCCTCAAACCTCTGGCTGAATTACCTGCTCCCTTGCTGTGTGCTGTACTACTGTGAAACTTGCTTTGTGCCACCAGTATCGGCTGTGATGCAGTAAATAGCAGTAAATCTACTATTTACTGTTTGTGTGTCAGATGTAACCCTGGCTCCTCAGAAGCATCCATTCCTGATCCGAGTTGCTAGTTTGAGCTGATTGTACATGACAATATTGGCAACACACAGTTTTTGTTGCTACCAAATACCAAGAGGTGACTGAATAAAATAGCAACTGCTGCTGCCGTAGTAGGTGTCCTTGTGCAGCTCATATCAACTTTTTGATGTCTCTGTTCTTTGTCCTTCTACTTTTTATTCCTTTCCTCATAAACTACAGAATAAAGTCTCTTTCTAATCTGACTTTGTTTCTTGCTTGTTGGCCTGTGAGATCCTGTGTGGTTAAGGAAGGAAATGGCAAGGTTCCCAGTTAACACCGTAATGTATCCTGCTTATGTTTGCCGCAATTAACCTGGACTTCCACTTGACAGCGGCACGCTTGCAGTGCTGTACCTGATAAACTTCACCAGAAGTATAAAGCCATTATATTTATATGTAAATACATTTTTTGTATATATTCATGTTTTAGGTGATGTTTCTATAATATATGTACAATTATGTATAAATATTTGCCTCATACTACTGCTCTTGTTGCCGTAATGTTGTGAAAGTGTTATGACAAAAGGGCATGTGCACTTGAAATGAGAAGGCGAGTGGTTCAGGAGAGCCTTTGTTGCATTCACCAGCAATGAATTCCAACCCAGGAATCCGGAAGGTTCCTTGTGGTTACCTGTTATGATTTCCTGCATAAAATGTTAGGCAGCTCTGTATTGACTTGTGTGCAAGTAAAAGCATATTTTTAGAAAAATTTTACCATTTGAAAACAGGAAACAATCCAGCAAAGCAAATCTATTTCAAACCTATGTTAATAGTTTGTTAGTTATCACCAGGTTTTTAAACTTCTGCACCTTTACTCTGCTTCCTCCTTCTTATCTTTTTTTTGACCATTGCAATTTATTATTTTCATGTTGTACCGAAGAGCTGTTTAAAAAGTGGGTTTTTTTCCCCCTGCATACATAAGCAGTTTACTCCTGAAAGGTCTTTTAAATGTAAATAATGACACTGTGTCCATTGGACGTATTTTTCTATTTTTTGTTCTTGTTATGGTATTTCCCTCTGATTTTTTAAATATCCATCTTGAATCATAGATACCAGAACTGAGATGAAAACTAAGTAGCAACTGTGCCAATGACAATTAAAATCTGTTCATGCTATATATTGACCTGTTCATAGAACAAACAATTCCATTAATGCTTTTGACTGCAGCATTGCGTTTGGATTTCATGTTTGACTGATTTGTCTAACATGAGGCAAGCCTTTTTCAGAGAGCCTTCTGTTCTGTAAGTACAGTGCCTGTGTCCTTTGTACCTAGAGATATGAATCCATGCTTGGTTGTATTAAAAAGACTAGCGTTTTCTCACATCCAGTGTACCTCATCAGATCCTTTGCTGTTGGTTAGTTTTTACTCTGATCTGTGTCCTATCAAATGTTGTCATATCTGCTATATAAAAATAGTAAATAGCACAGGAGGGTAGACTGACTGGTATCTGCAGGACTCTTACAGAAACATGTACTTGATACTGATTCTTCACCGATTGCGCTGTATTTGTGGCATCCTTTTACAGTGCTCTGTGATGATATGCGTTACTTGAGTTCCTTAGGAATGGTCAAGTAACAATTAACCACAACATAAGCAAGTATATTTACAGTGCATCACATATTTCATAGCAACTGCCCTTAAATGCTTTTATCCCTCCGTACATGTGGGGATTCTGTAGCACTACAAGAACATATTACTGGTAGTCACCATCACTGGGAAATAGCTTATGTCAATTAACATTCTTGCTCATCTTAGATTTAAACGGTTTGTCTACTTGTGTTCATACTCTTGAAACTATAGTATTAACAAATACATCATGCCAGCAGTATTTTACCTTTATCAAAATTGGTGTTTATGACATAGGTGATAGCGAGCATGTTTTTACAGAAAAATTGGCATCAATGCTTTTAATCCTATTCTATGTCAACCATTACATTATTTTCTCTTGAACTGACACCTGGGTTCAACCTAGGGTTGTACTCCATGTCCTTTTCTATTTTTTTCTATATATCATTAGGTTTATTTGAGATTTCTGAAGTATTTTGATTGTTCTAATTCTTAAAAAATAATTTTGATCATAATATATATCATCTTTAACTCATTCCATTTTTTGGTGTGTCTTTTTGCTTATCTGTTTTTACAACTCAATTTTTGCAGTTTTAAAATATTACAAATAATCACAGAGAACGGTAAGGTTTGGAAGTCCCTGGAGATGATCCAGTCCAACTCCTCTGCTAAAGCAGAATCACCTAGAGCATGCTGCACAGGATTGCATCCAGCTGGGTTTTGACTATCTCCAGAGAAGGAGACTCCACAGCCTCTTGGGCAGCCTGTTCCAGTGCTCTGTCACCCTCAGAATAAAGAATTTTTTTTCCTTATGTTGAGATGGAATTTCCTGTGTTTGAGGCACCACTGAAAAGCATCTGGCCCCTTCCTCTCGACATATATTAGATATTTATAAGCATTGATAAAATCCCCTCTCTTCTCCAGGCTAGACAGACCCAGTTCTCTCAGCCTTTCCTCATAAGAGAGATGCTCCAGCCCCCTAATTTTCTTTGTGATTATCTTCATAATCGTTAATGACTGTCATCTCCAATATACTTAAATGTTTTGTTTTTAATTGAGGTTTTCAGTTTCCATCAAGATTTCCATAAAGTTTTTCTTTAACTGCTGTGAACCTTTCTTATTCGGAGGAGTATTGGCTTCTTGATTATCCGAGAAATTGTTTTTAAATAGTTAAAATAATTTACAGGTTCATTCAGCCTTGGTTTGGATTTGATGTATTTTGTGGAAGAGGGGAAAAAAATCATGATCACTTACACCCAAGCTACCATGAATTTAACTTTGTTCTATTTCTATTTATTTCTTTTTTATTTCTATAAGAAATATTATATAATATTTTTAATATTAAATGTGTCTAATGTTGAAACCACCTCAGTCAGGAAACTATCACTTAAAAAAAAATTAAACCCATGAATTCCTGAAAAGTGTTAGCTACATTCATTCCAGCATATATTGTCACAGATTTCTATGCTTAGGCAAAGTAACTTCTTCATATCAGACTGGCAGGTGTGAGATCTCCAGAAGCAGACGTGTACGTGCTCTAGGTCAAATTGTGATATCAAGGCATGGTTCCTTTCTTACTCCTGCTTGCATGCTTGAAGTCATTGTCTGGCAAAAGAGGAGAAGAATCTGAAGATTATAGAAACTAGAAGATGCAATTTACAGTGTCCACGGCAAAAAGTTGTATTGTACATGTAGGAAACAGTTGTTGGGGGATATGTCAATGGCAGCCCTCTTTCATCTTAAAGTATGCCTCTCACTGTAGGCAGATGCCATCTTGAATTCCGTGTAATTTCTTCTTTTCATGCCACGGCCTCCCATTTGAGGTGGGATTCCAGGAGCCGTTTCTTATTTGTCCGCAAATTGTTTTTTGAGGGGAGAATGCACCAGAAGGCACTAGAGGTATTTTGATGTATTCTGTAAAGACCTGAATTTTAAAATCCAAGTGAGTGGGTAGAGCAGGAGGATTGTTAGCTGGTGCATGGCCCTGAAACGCATTTGTCTGCTCTGCTTGTCTGCAGGGATGTCTGGGTGTGGTTGAGCCCATCTATGGGAGATGGTCAGTCCTTTGGAACTATTGGAATTGTGATGGTGACTCCTCATAAGGGGTCAGACATTCTGCATGCAGAACCCTCCACTAACTTTCCAAGTTGGTGGCCTCTTCAAATGCAGATTTGCTTGTTGCAGGATTGTGTGCTGTGATGGAGAACGTTTTGTTGGTTAACCAGAGCTTCCTAAGAAGCAGAATAGCTAAAATGAAGATGAAAAATTTGTGTATAGTTGGATCTACAGCTGCAAAAAACCACTTTGATACCCCTTCAGCAATTGTCATATTTGAGCATTTGCTTTGTTACTAAAGGTAATAAGATGACTTTTTTAATAGATGCCTTTCATATATAACCTATATCACATATAATGGTGGTAAAGGCTGAGAAGCAGCTTAATCTTTTTATTAAAGTGGTGGTCTTTGATTGCGGCATCCTCTGATTCTGGGTCTCATACTGTCTGTGTGGCTGTAAGTCACTGGACACCTGTGTGTAAGTAATGGTGGTGTTCCAAGAGTGACTCTTCTTGGTTGTTCATTGACCCTGGAGAGTGGAGGGGAGAGAGAACAAATAATCTGATTTGACTTTGGTGGAGTTAGAACAAATCTAAAGCCATGCTCACATATGTAGCTTTTTGCTCTCAACGTATGCTGGGACAGAATTTTTTACTGCGAGGTGCTTGGTCCAAACCTGTCCATAAAGCCACAGTGATATAAAGGATTATTTTTTCTGAGATTTTTGGCTTTGTATGGCAGAATAGCATTGATTTTTAAAGAAAACTAAGATTGCACTGGGCAGTTTGTACATATGTGAAGTGAAAAGGGACTCCTGTATGAAAGTCAGCAGTTACTGTCAGAATGGTAATCGACTGAAAGCTTTGTAGGGATAGATGGAAATAAAGGATGATCAGAGAAATGTTGATCCTTGGAAGTAGTTTATTGTTTTGTGTACAGGCAGTACATGCAATTGAGAGAAGGTTGAAATATTTGTGTCGATGGGGTGGTGGCTTTCTAAGTGTATGTTAAAATAGTTCTCCTTTTCTGAGCAGCAGAGGGGGCTACAGTCACTTTGCTGTGGCCCCAGGGAGACTTGTGCTGTGTTCCTTTTGTAAAGGTTTTTCCTGCTCTTGCAGCTAAAAATTTGAAGCATGTTTTTTTTAAGTGTAGGTAGTAAATACAACTGAAACAGAAAGACTCAGTATTTTTTATTTATGAAGAAATCTTATTTCCAGTATATGAAATGGTATAGGCATATTTCCTTTAAAAAAAAAAATTAAACATTTTTAGATGGCTTGTGTGATAAGAACACAATTTATAGTTCTCTGCTCTGGGTGCACAGCAGGAAGAGAAAAACTATACTGCAAAAAGATTCTATGATTTCATCTTTATTTTTTGCAGGGATCACACATAGGGTATGTAGATTTGCCATGCCTTTCATCTCCTGAGTCGTCTAACAGTTAATGCTTTAAAGAGTTTTTAAACTGAAAGGATACACATACTTGCTCTGACTGTAAAAAAAAAAAAAAATTAAAAAAAAAAAAATTGGCAGTATAATTTTTTCCTTTTGCTTTGCCCTGGGATTCTCCTTTTTAATTAAAGCCTCTTTCACATCATTCTCATTAAAAGCTTAAGAACCAGCAAATTTTCTCTTGCCTTACTCTGAACTACAGCACTAAAGTACACAGAGTTAAGATAGGTGAATAACTTACAGTGAACAGTAAATGGTCTTTACAACTGCCAGTCAGAAATACTTTTGCATTACCATGACAGTTTAGTTATTTTGGAGCAAGTTTTTCTGTTTCTAAAAAAACCAAACCAACGCAACAACAACAACAAAAAACAAAACCCAAAAAACCCTCCAAACACACAAAAAAACCCCCACCCTCCCCCCCCCCCCACCCCTTTTTTTTAAACTCTTCTTATACAGAGCATTATTTTTATATTGGACTGTAATACCATTACAGATGTTCATACTCTGAGATTAACAGCAATCAACACTTTTAACCTCTGACTTCTTTCTCATCTATATACTAGACAGTTTAGTTGCTAATGATTTCAAGCATGCAGGATCATTTGGAAAGGCTATGCAACTGTCATTAAGAAGTAGTTTGTTAAATATTAAAGCATCCATGGAAGGAATGCAGATTCTCAGTTTCTCTGTAGATGGCAAGGTTCTTCCCCATCTGTATTAACCTGCAGCATGCTTCTTTACTACAAGTATCAACAGTTCTTTTGAAAAGTACTTCTCAGTTGCTCTGCTTTGACTTGACTGTGTTAACAGCTTCATTTTCTGCCCAAGACTTGTAGAGGTTTCGCTGTACTTTTGCCTTTTGTAAATAGAATTGCTCCCACGCCTTTATTTGCAGGTAAAATTGGTGTTAAATAATTGCTGCTCTGCTAATTTTCCCTACTCTGTAAGCGGGTCGTGAAGCTTGCTAATTGATATATGGGCTCTGCTTGTAGTAATGTAGTTATCCCTGATACAGTTTGTGACTTATCGAAGAACTTGGCTGTCTAGTTCAGCTTTCTCATGCAAAGTTCTTGAAATACCTAGTAATTAAATTTAACCGTTATATTAAAACACCACTTGCAGTCAAAGGATGGGAATTTCTTCTATAATAAATACTGTTTTTTTTCTCTGTCGGTGAAGGGTGCGTTACCTCTTTTCAGTATGATTTTTACAGATATTACTACAGAATCAGATGACAGTGTCAATGTATAAGTGAAGTAAGTAATTGTGTATAGAAAGAAAAGTCGAGACTCTTAATGCCTGGGAAAGAAGAATAGTAGTTTAACAGAAAACATTGATGCTGATGGTTTGGGTCATAGTTTTGACTACAAGATTGTGTTTAATAAGTAGATTTTTACTGATTTCCCCCCCCCCCTTCATTACGGAAAGATGCATGTTTTTTCATGTGTAAAGAGGTAGTGATGGCTTAGTTTCTCATTTAGTTTCCCATTACGGAGATTGCTCACTAGACTAAAGATATGGCTGAGTAAGGCACAAGCAATTTTCTACTTCTGTGCCAGTAATTGAGGTCAGTCTTTCAGTGCCAGTCAGGAGATTTACTTCAACTAGCCACGCTGGAAAATAGACCTACAGAGCTTTTGATTGTATCAGATTTGTCTGTACAGGTATCTGACTTAATGTACAATTGCACCTTTTTACAGTGTAGCCTGCATCTCAGAGTGTATGCCTTCCTTATTTCCTGATGGTTCTTACGAGACACATCCAGTAGGTTCTCCTGAACAAACATGTAATTCTTTTGTAGTCGTGTTGGTTGACAGTTCAAAGGCATATTTCTAGGAGTTCCCCAAAGCAGAAAAGATGCCAGGCACCTTTCGGGAGGGGTAGGAAACAGTGTCATGGTTTAGACTTGCTCAGAATTGATGAATTGCCACAAGGTCGTATTGGCTTGAATTGTCTTTTAGTTGTTTGGCCTGTGCTGAGCACCTTCAAGGTAAATACTGGAAAGGAACTTGCCTGTGTTACTCAGACTGCCGTATCAGCTTACTTTGTGTAGGATAGATTAAATGCATACCTTCAGAATCATTACTTGAAGCAGTGTCTTGTAGTCACGCACTTTTTCATAGGCTTTGAAATCAGTGTCAGTTAAGCACATACGTGGTGTTTGCTCTGCATCTTTGTTCTCGAAATGAAAATGAGCGCTTTTTTTTAAGAAAATGGAAGGAAAAAAAGAATTGCAGCAATAGCATTTCAACTGACCAATTATATGACGTCATTACAAAGTAGAAATCATGAAACTGTGCTTGAGAATACTTTCCTTACGCTTACTCTGTTGGGATACATGGCTTGTCTAACAAATATGCTCAGGAGCTCTGCCCCACTTAAATACACTGGTTGTTCCTTATGTTGTTCTTGGCTCTGTGGCAGGTGCTGTTGCCTGATGTGATCGTTAGCCCGAATATCTCCAATCTATAGTAATACAGCTGTATTTACTGAGCGTTTTATCAGTGGATGCTGTTGCTCAGAGTTTCAGTTTTAAGGTGCTTTACCTTTTGGGGTTAACTGAAGTTGATATTACAAGTTATGAAACGATGCAAATGGTGAGTTGAAGTGTGAAGAAAGTAAAACTTTTGCTGGCAAGTTAATTTTTGTTTTTTTGACATCCCTCCCCCCCTTTCCCAAATGGATGGCAATAAATATTCTTTTGGCAATGAATTTGAAGTGTATGTTTAAAAATTTAAGATATGGTTAGTACGCTTCTTATATTCACTGATGTTTTATACTTATTATCAGATCTGAAATTAACTTAGAGGGCCACAGGAACAGAAGGTGATCTGAGGACCAGAATTACATTTAACAGCTGCTGCAGGACTAACATTTTTTCCTGATGCATTTCTCACTCGCTGTAATCTGCAAAATAGCAGTATGTCCTTTATTTCTGTAGGAGACTTTTCATTATCTGCTGAACATGTTGTTGTTCAGCAAACTGTGCACAGTAAAAGTCATTTACATATCTTTACAAATTCTTGGGTGTAAGGAGGAAAACTAGACAATGTCAAATTCTATGCTCGTGTAATTGTTTCTGAACAGGCAGAATGCTTAAAGCTGAAATTTCCAAGCTGTCTCAGCAGCATGTTTGAACAGCCAGCATCCAGTGTCTATTGACAAAGGATGATTTTTGACACATGAACTGTTTTTCTTTGGTAGTATGTGGTGTCTGATCTGTACTTGAAGTTACACTTGTGTAGTAATGATATAATGTGCATTTTGTGTAATTCATTAATCTGCCGTTATGTTTTGTTTAGGCTGTGCGTGAATATTTTACTGTTTTCTTTACTGGTGAAATTTCTATTAGAAAAATCCCTATAAAGCCTAGAACCAGTGTTTCCATAAACTGTTCTCTTTGTCACAAGCATCTTCTCCTTTCTTGTCCATAGTGTGGTTAATGAAAACACTGTCTAAACTTCAACTTAATGCAAATTTTGCTAGAGTTCTCTCCTGGCCAAACAAGTTCACAACTTCACCAAATTATTGTAAAATGTGCTTTATGTTAAAAAAAAAAAACTATAAAATTTTGTGTGCATTGATTCCGTATAGCACAATTTACGATGTAATGTTACATATAGTTAATTGCTGTTGGGATTTTAAAGGTGAAAGTCGTGAGTTCTGCATGGATGGGTATCTCTATAATAATTACTGAAATACAAATGGGAAACATTGCTGTAGGGCATCTCTTCTGTTCTTATTTCTCCTCTCTCTTCCTCTTGCTAATTTTAAATATGTTTCTTTAGTTTGTAACAGCAACAATTGGGAAGAGGGAGAGGATCTGAGAAGGACACAATTACTAAGGAAGTGCAGAGATTTCTATCCTGAGACAAGGTGGTCCAAACCAAGTATTTCTGTATAGAACCTTACTTCTTTTTATATTTGTTCTTACTAAAAGCTGATGTGTTTTACTGACTTCACCACATGACCATATATTGCATAATGTGAAAGTGTAAAATTGTGAATTTTAGTAATATTCAGTGGAATTCAATCTTGGGAGACAGTGGTTGTGCTTTTCAGCTGTGTTAAGAAATATTACTCTCTTAATGCTTATGAAATTTTAATACATTTGTTCAATCCTTGGTGCCTCTGCTAAAGTGGAAAATGTACCTACCACCACCACAGATTGCCAGCAGGGATAAATTCCACCTTATTCATCATCAGAAGTCATTACTACTTTTAAGTAAAGTATGAGCAGCGTTTCCTGTAAGTGCAAATCACGTTCCCATTCTTATGTCATCTAGCACCTAGTTATCTGTTTGGAAGTGGGCAGGAGACCCTTTGTTCTTCTCACTTAAATTGTGGAGCATCCCTTAAGGATGGCAGCTACTGTGATTGTTATTGACTCAGATATATTGAGTACGAAACAAAATTAAAAGACAACAAATTATGAACGCTCTTTTTCCCAAGGTCATAATTCCTTTGGTTCCGATCCCTTGGTCAGATTTTCTAAAGCACACAGAAAATAATTCACTTAATTAAAATGAATGAGTTAAAAAAGAAATTAAGAAACTGGAAGTGACACAGCTAAATGGAAGAAATCGGGCTTAAAACCGTTTGTTATGGATCCCTTGTTCTTGCCAAATGTAATAATGTTGTTCCTTCTCTTTAAACTGGACTTCATCCAAAGCAAGGATGCATTCAGTTGGTACCTTGGGGCATTCACTCATCTGGACAACTTTTGGCTTTGGTGTAAACCGCTAGTATTACATGTCCTGCAGCAAGTGCACTAAACGGTGTGTTTACATGTATGCGTGTGTATCTGTTGGAGGACGGACTGTTTGAAACACTTCCTGCTCTGTGCCAGTCAGAATCTGGTACTGCTGCACTGCATTTCTTTGCTGGCAGGGCTTGAAGTCAGAGGTTCAGACAGCCGGTAAACTCAAAGCTGGATTTGTCCGTATACAAAAAGTCAATTTCTATGAAATATAAGTATTTTAAATAATAAGTGATATTTGAACAAATCGGAGAAAGACAGTGCTTGCTAAATAAAAATACAGGCAAGTCTTCCCCTTCTTGTAAAAAGAAAAGAAAGAGTGTTTTAAAAAAAAAAAAAAAAAAGGAAAGGAAAGATGACAAATAAAAGCTCAAGGTGGCAACCATACCATCCAAGAGTGCCGGCCCTTTCACAGACTACCTGCTTTTTTCTGTAGTCTAGGCATTCTTTACTTCACATATCTTGAGCTTTATAAATAGCCTCACACCCCTTTGCAGTATGCTGTTAACCAGCTGAAAAGGATTATATAGCTTAATTTGGTGCTATCAAATGAATGCCAATGTAACAATCAGTTGTTGCATTTGTTAGATTTATGTGTTTTACAGTTCTAGTAAGAAAAACATTAATTGTGTATCAAAATAGACCTTTATATTGTTTCAAACATACAAAATACGTTGTTCAACCTTTTATTTTGGCAGTACATGATATAGCTAATATGAAGAATGTTACTGTGTTGTCAGGCTCTATACAAGAGGAATTTTTTTTAAATGCTGAATAAACAGTGTCTGGACAGACTTTTTCACTACAGATGAAAAAAATTGTTTAGGTGTTTTTAGTGGTGAAAATATTTTTCACACCTTTCTGATGTTTTGGGGATTGTTCCTTTTCCCATTTAATACATAGCAAGGAAAAAGATTCTAAGTGCAAACCTAATTTTTGGCAGTGCTTTTTGGACACTAATAAGAAACTGATAATCATGTTTTAAATATTTTGGTACTGAAGTCTTGCATTTTACATGGAAGGCTGATACAGTGATAAGAAAAGCTGAATTACTGTATGGAAAACTATTTTTTTTATTTCCTATCTTCCTTTTTTGTAAAAGCAGCTTGCTTACTAATAAAAACACCTGCTTTCCTTTCCTCTGGCTTATCTTCAGCTGGGAATTTGACTTGCATTTTAATCCAGTGTTAAATATTGCATGACTTCGCTACCTGTTGTTGTAGTTCTTAATTCTTGTCTCAGCTTTATTTAAAGGTGCAACAACAGCATAAATAAGTGGTCAGCAAATAAATTCCTACAGAGCAGCTGTAGCAATTCTTCTTAACAACTGGTGCAACTCTGACTAGACCAAAGAGTTAAACTTGTTTATCCAACAAGTCATGTTATAGGCAATGAGGAGTGGGCAGACATTTCTGGAATATTTGCAAAACACAAGATGATGCATCTGGATTTCTGTTACATACCTGGAATATTTTCTGAAATGTTTAATGAAAAAATGAAGACACATGCTTTAAAGAGAGTTTTTTTAAAAAAAAAAAGTAACAGGGACAACAAGGCCCCATAGTACAGTAAATAAAGTTGAAGTTTGTGGAGTAAAGTTGGATAATATAGGCTTCTGGTTACAAATGTTTATGTACATTTACAGGTATGTCTAAATATGGTAGCAGGTTTTTTTATGTGTTAGTTATATGATAGCATCACTAGGATTGTTACTATCTAACCTTGCCAATATGCAGTTTACCAGACTGTCTATATGTTTCTTTCATAAACACTTAACATGACCTTACAAAAAGTTAGTTTATGCAAATGGTCCCTTGTAATTTGTCAAATGCTGTTTTGCACTAGTGTCGCCATGACTGATGGAAGATACCCTGTCAATAACTGCGTGTTCCCTTTCTTTTGGGATGAAACTCTATTTTTGTGGAGACGCCTAGACAGTTTTTATCATTGATGTCTCTTTGGGACTGGTATTGCATGCTAAGGGATCCACAGACAAAGAGAGGTGATCTAATAGCTCATTGTTGCCCAAAGATGGAGGTCTTGACTACTCTCCACTTCGAAACACTTTCCCTGTTTGTCTTGTGTTTATCTCATCATGCATCTGGTTGCTTTGTGAGCTGTTTACATTTGTCATTTAGTGGAAAAATAACTCTGCAACAACAAAAATTGAGGATTTTCAGGTATCCTACTTACTGGAGTAGTTTCAAAGCTCCCAAGTCTGACAAACTACAGCCAGTTTAAGGAAGAGTTTGGAATAAAATGGCCAGAGCAAGGAGGGGAGGTGCTGCTCTTCTTTTTGCTACTAGACTCTCCAGCTGACCTGTTTGCCTCATTTCAGGTGCAAAGATGATCAGCTGTGGGATTGAACAGATCCAATGGAGATCTCATAATTTTTACTAAACAATTATTCAAACTCACTTGCATTGGTGGTCACAATTAGAAACTGAAACTAGTGAACCCTTGTTATTGTTTAGTCTGACCTACTGCTTGGGTTCCCCAGCAGGCAAGGCTGGTGTAGTTTGATGCCGTAGAAAAGTATTGAAATGCAGTAGGTCAAATTTGAGTATGATTTCATTTCTCCATGCACTCATGCTTAGATACCAGGATGCTTAAACAGAGATGAACATCCACATAGGCATGAAAAATGTCTAGTAGATACGTTTATCTGATGATGTCCCCTTTGATGATATACTTGATTTTGCATATCTTCCTTGGCCTCTACTGGTGAATTTCTGGGGAATGCTGTCTTATGGACTGTAAAGTGTTTTGCCAGAGCATCATCCGTATCTATATTTGAACCTTTACAATTTTTGTTAGTATAGGAATGTCGTAAAAGTTGTACCATCTTTGCAGCAGCAGCTGCAAAAGTCTTACCTGCCCTTTCATGGCAAAAAATTTAAAGTAGCTTTTTTGTGTTAGTTACCAACCTCTTTCATTAGAGTGGTTATTAATGGCCTTGCCTCAATATGATTCTGGAGCCAGAATTATAGCCAGGAAGTATCATCTACGTGAGTCCAAGTTAAGATGATTTGGATTCTTCTTCACTATGTTATTAAACTTTGTTGCCGAAGAAAACAGAGCTTGTGCAGTTAAGACATCTACCTGTCACTGTTTGTCTTCCTTTCCAGAGCTTATGCATCTCTTGCCTAATTGTCACCCAATTTGACAAAGAGAGATTAATATTACACAAGTTTTCAAGATAACTAGAGGGTAGGTAGGAAAGGGGGGGACTTATTTTAATGCATCTGCTGAGGAAGAATCTACAGGGTCACCATCACCTAGTTAGATATTGAATCCTTGTAGAATTGGGTTTTGTTCTAACCATGTAAACAGGTTCAGTTGACATTTATTCCTTACTTTATACCATAGAAGCCATTTATTAGTCAAAACTCGTAGTAAGGCATAAGCCTGAAATAAAGCTTTGCTATGGCAGGACTGTTCAAAATGATTCTTCCGTGTAGGTCCCCTAATGTTTTGGGACCATAAGGCCTTGGAGACACTGTAATGTAATTCATAATTTGAATTGACATGACAATCTCACCTGGAGTCAAGCTTCTTTCATCTTGGTGCTTGTGGTACAGCAGGTCTACACTTGGGTTTCGTTTTTTTTCTATGAAGTACAGAGGAAGCCATCAGTTTGCATGTTTTACTAGTAGTTTTGCCCCTTTTACATACTGTTCAAGGGTACATTTTTTAGGAAATTCTGATCTTGAGATCAAAATGATCCTCTCCGTTCATTCCCTCCATACCTTATTTAGGTGTTTGGGTCATTATGTTTTCTTATCATGTAAATTTTTGTATGGCTAAGCTTGAATAGGATAGAGACTCTTCAGAGCCACAGTTTTTTTCTGTGCAGCACTGCTAATACAGTTGCACTTAGTTTTGTACAGCAGTGCCTTTTTTTCTATACAGCTTATTCGTTTGCGTGTACAAAGCAGGTTAATGTATCATTTGGGAGGTATTGGTATAGTGGTATTAGAAATCCTCACATAAATAAACTTAGGATCGCAGTTGCTATGTAAGAGTAGTTATTAGTGTAGTATAGACTGACAGTCCTGCTTTGCTAAGAAAATGGTTCTTACTCGCTCTACACATGGGCAGGGACCAGCATGAATATCAAGGGAGCAATAACACTTATGTATAATGTAAACTGTAGTGCATGCTGTATGCTACAGCCATGCAGAACTTACTAAAAATGTAATTTAGGAAGTATATTATCAAAGCTACTCAAAGGATTATTGCACTACTATTATTGAGAAGGTGACTTCTAAAATGTTGCAGTGCTCTGCTTTATCCATTTGAGGGCAGCTGTTCACCAATGTTAAGATCTGTGGAAAAACTAACTGGGGTTCTGATTTCTGTAATTTCATCTTTCTATACTTGTAAATACTTCATTAAGGCTCTCTAGGTCTTTTACTGTTCCATCATCATATTAAAATGTCATGAGTTTGTTTATTGTTTTCCAGTAGTGTTAATATACAACTGTCAGCTCTAGGGGAAGATGTTGTAAAGTTGAAGCTGGTTTTCATTGTTGGGATAAATTCTTAGATCCATGTTTTAAACTTATGACCTTTCTGAGTTAAATGTACTGAATGAGCTAGGTAATTTTGTAACATTTGCTTAATGGTAAACAGCTCCTAAACAGCTCTGCTACAGGATGAGTTTGAATTACTCTGATCAGAAGGTATAAAAATTACTACTGCTTACTACATGCTTTCATTTTACAAAGACGTCTCCTCACTGGACCAGCCAATAAAGAAAGAGGAGTCTTCTGGATTCTTAAGTTTACAGTTAATAGTCCATGATGGTCTCAAACTAGTATTTTCAGACACAAGTTTTCAGGTACTTATATGCATCTAAATGAGGTGATCTGATTTCAAATATGATCTTGTGATTAAAATGACAGGCAGGCACTTAAAAAGAGCATGATTGGAAATCAGCCCCACTTTATCAGCCCCACAGGATGTTAAAGAAATGTATTACAAAGCACCAACGCTCAAATTTTCATGGTTTCACAGTTGTCAAGTTTTATATGTTTTCACCCTGTATGATAAAAAATATGCACTTTTAAAGATAAAAGCAACACAGTAGCTTTTTAAACTTTAAATTTAGAGCTTAAATTAGAATTAGGTGTGTAATAAATACAAAAATAAGTGATATCTACTATATGCAGTATACTCCTGACACTTCTAAGATAGCCAACTTTCTCCATCTTTGTCTTCCTGTTACATCCTCTTGCTGCTTAAATTAGACTGTGTTGTATTTTCAGGCTAAGGACATTCATTTATTAAATGTTTATAGCTGTCCAGCATAGCTTGGGGCCTTTAGACATTACTGTAAGACAATGAAACCTACACTCAGTAATGTGTAGCAAATCTAAGGCTAAAAAAGAAATTATGATACATGGAAATAAAATTGGGCCAACAAGATCTCATCTGCTAGTGCAAGTGTTTTTCTGGTAGACAATGATTTTAAAAAAGGGGAAAAAATAAGCAGAGATAAAAGAATGAAACTCTTCCTTATTGCTGTGGTACAGTGTGAAATCTAGCATTGTCATTTCATTAAAAAAAAACCGCCTTATTTTGCTTTGACTTTATCCACTTAGAAAGGGGACTACACTGAATGCGAACATGTGTTTTTTCACCTAGAAGTGTGTCTCTGTGGAATTCCTCTAGAATAGTCTGGAAGTTTCTGAGGAAAAACTAATGTACTGTTGGGACTTTTAACTCAAACCACAAAAGGAGGACTGATAATCAGAGTTTTGTCTTTTCAGAGGTGTGAGAATAGCCTGCGACTGGAGAATTGTGCTGTGAGTGGTGCTTGGAGAATGCACTCCTTCAGTCTTGTCTGCTCTCCATTTGTATGGACATCTGTAAATGGGCTGAGTTATCTTCCTGCTTTGGTTATGAGCTGATATTTTAAAAAAAAAAAAAAAAAAGGGCAGGGAGTAAGCCTGTAAAGTAGCAAGATACTAGGCTCTGATGTCAACTGATAATGCTGGTCTAAAATAAGTGATCTGCCACACTGTCAAATTCTCCTTTCAGCGATTGCATGATGAAATAATCTTTTAAAACGGAGTTTATTTCAGCAGTTTCTGTCAGTGCACACGCACACAGAATTTCTGAATGCAATTGAATGAAATACTGAGTATGTTTTCTTTGTACAAAATGCTGTAACTGATCTTGTTGTGTTACATACGTACTATTAAAATCTTGAATTATATTAATATAAATACATTTTGATAAACTTCCCACTTTGTTGGAATGATTGAGACAGAAACCAGGACATCTAAAATGGAGAACTTTGACCTGTTGCTTCTTTTTGAATGATACATCATTAGGGATATGTGAGTTGATCTCCTTTGGGTTTTTGGCTCGGTTCTTCATTTATTCAAAGTAGAAACAGAAGGCTACGCTTTCTCCCTCTTTGGAGTACTTCAGTGAAGTTTTCTTGTTTGAGTGAAACTGAGGTCCCAAGATACCATTCCAAAGTCTTCCAACCACGTGTAAGCCTAATGTTGGTTGTATAAATATGAAGTAATTCCACATGAAGCTATAAACTGTGATCTAACAATATTGCTTTTGAGTACAGGTTAGTGGTAAACTAGTTTTGGGAGTTCACAGGATAAAATATAAAGAAGGCTACATAAAGAGTCTTTTAGAAGAAAATTTATGTCTTAATGTGCTTTAGAATGGCATTTGAAAGGAATGGTAGGAAAAAAAATAATGAATGCATGAAAATACTGTGCTGCCCACCATTTCTGTGTGCAACATCTTTAAAGCAATAAGGATTTTTTTTGCTTGTCTGAAAAAAGAGATATTTTGTTATGTGGATGCTTACTGTAACGTGTATATACTCAATTAAACACTACAGATTTTTGTAGGTTGTGGGTTTTTTGTTGTTGTTGTTTTTTGGTTTTTTTTTTTTGTTTTTTTTTTTTTTTTTGTTTTTTTGTTTTTTTTTTGTTTTGTTTTGTTTTGTTGTTTTTTTTTGTAAAAAGCATTCAGCAAGCAAATGTTTGGTTAGGAGAAGCCCTCTATATGCGAGTAGAGATGCTAACAGCTTGGCTTTTTGAAGGGGAAACAAAGAGCTAAGTGGAGATGTATTACACAGGCATATTTTAATGCTGTCTTTTGTCAAGTTAGTGTTGTGCTTCAAGCATTAAAGCATTAATACACTCCTTTTGCCCTCACATAATTAGACAGTTAATTATCTTTGCTGGGTTGTGCATAAAGGGACTTGTAGGATTTCTTAATGGTCATTCATTCAGGGTGTTTTGGACTGTACCAACTTGTTTCATACAAGGGCTTTGATGGTTTTCTGCATCTCTTACCAGCAATTTCATGAGACATTTTTCACAGGCTTTTGTCTCTTTCTATTTACTTTTGCTCAAAAAGATTTTCAAAATTTGCATATGTTTTTAAGAAAATTGTCTAATTACAGGGGTCAGAAAGGGATTGTAGGAACCTAGAAGCATTGTAGGAAAGCTAATTTGATCAAGAAATTATTTAAAATGAAAGTAAACTAAACTCTCCCCACATCCTTCAAGGGACACGGTTCTCAGAGGAAGAGCCCTTCTCCTTTCTGCCAGTGAAAGGCCTGAGCAAACTGGTACCCAAACCTGTGATGGCTAGAAAAGGGAAGACTATTCCAGTACCATTGCATCCCTAGACCCAAGGCCCCCCCGGATGCTGCCCCCCCCAACAGCAGCAGGGAAAGAAGAGGAGATGCAGGGGTACCTGCGCAGAAGCAAGGCGGGCCAGGAAGAGGGAGCTAAAAATCGCAATGTAGGTGAAAATACAATGATAGCTTCTATTTTTATTAAAAGAGCAAGTTTTGAGCCCATATCTTCGTTTTCAGGAACTCAAATTTTTTTAATACTTTATTTTTGTTTCTTTTTTGTTTCCTTTTTTTTTTTTTTAAACTTTTGGACTCTAGCGATGTTTTATGTTGGTGGAGATGGTGGTTGAGGAAAAAGCAAAGTCCAGGTCAGTTTTTTTAGCCAATAGCTGTCACATTTTATTGAAAGCCCAGAAGTCGTCTGCCCAGACAGTGGTGGAGTTGGTCCTGCAGTAACACTGTTACTGTCTGAAGGTTGCAATCTCCTTGGATTCTCCTGCTGAAAGCACAACGCCAACTGGC
>VWZZ01002163.1:172876-220052 GCA_013399095.1 Psophia crepitans | reverse complement strand
AAAAAAAAAAGAAAATCTTCCTTTAAAGTGCAACTGTAAGTGGCTGTGGCTATTAAAACTCCTGGCAGTCATGATTTTCATCTTCTTTTTCAATCTGCAGATCCCTTTTTGGAGAAGGGCTCTTCTGACATTGCAGGGGAGGTCTCCCAGCTGTTTGACTGGCAGGAGCAGTCTGCCTGCCCCTTGGTAGTTTAATTCCTGTCTATACTAGGATAGCTTGCACTTCACTGAGCAGCAGACAGGTCAGGACACTTGGCAGTAGAAGGTTGAGAGACAAAGGCAGCAGGCTGTGGGGAGCTGAATCACCAGTCTGAAACTTAAAAAAAAGAAAATTTTAAAGAAATAAATATGCAACTTTAGAAGCAAAGTTTTTAGCAATGTTCTTGGGTTATAAGTAGACTTGACAAAGTAAGAACGATAAAATGTCCAAACCTGGGAAAACTGCTGTCAACCATGGCTTGGTTCCTGTTGATCTTAAAAGTGCCAAAGAACCTCTACCACACCAAACTGTGATGAAGATATTTAGCATCAGCATCATTGCACAGGGCCTGCCCTTCTGCCGTAGGCGGGTAAGTGTAAAAGACTTTAAAACCTGAATTTTGATCACTTGGCTTGTAGCTCAGTGCTTTGTCATGGTGCATTCATTCCGTGAGGAAATGCTTATATCTGTATTATCTATTCACTTAGGGTGCCACAGAGGAGCCTGCTGGTCATTTCTTTCAGTAATTCTTGTGCTTTAATTGCAATCTGTACATGTTGTCTTACCGATTACTCATTTAAAGGGACATACTAGAGTTTCTTTTATGGTTGTAAACCATGTAGATGAAAGCAAATGCTGTACAAAACAGGTGCATTCATAAATGTGTATTTTGCTTTTATTCACTCTTTTAAGTGATGTAGATAGTTTGGAGTAAAATCCATTGGATGCAGTTCTGAACTGTATCAGCACATGCAACTCGTTGGATACTAAAGCAGAGAATTCAGAGGTGTTAAACTAGTTAATATTTAAACATTTTTAGTAAGAATTCTTAAAATACGATTTTAATACTTTTGTAACTCAGTAATGGAGATAACATTTTTGCTGTTACAGAAAATAAAAATAGCATGTTACTATGTGGAGGTTGCGATATAGTTTATATATAGACAATCCTAGCCTGACAGACTATCACGGGTCTTATGCTACAGCTTCAAGAGCTATATGAATAATGTGGCTCTTAAAACACATTGTATGAGTAAAAAAAATAGTCTTTCAAATTTTGTTCTCTCTAATAACACAGTTTTCAATTAAAAGTGATTTTTTTCAAATCAACTTACATCATGATTTTATTACTCAGTTTGTATACTGCTGAGCTTATGTTCTTTCAAGTAAAATTAATTTTTCTTCTTTATTACTCTTTGGAACTTTGAGTAATATTATAAGTAAATTTGCTTTTCATAATGAATTTTTTCAACACTACTTTTGAGTTTTCTGTTGCTACTGAATAAATACTATTTCCATTTATTGGTGCAAGTTTTAAAATCTAGCTCAGCTTTTGTAAATGTGCTAGCTTTCCTTGAATGTCAACATACTCGTTTTTAGTAAACTTAGTTAAATCACAGACGAAATTTAAATTTGACAATATCACCCTTGAAAGCTTGATTTCTTTTTGCTATGTTGCTTTGAACGTCAGAGAATGTTTCTTGTATGTAAAAGGTACACGGCATGTGTTGAAAGCTGACAGCATAATATCAACCTGCAGCAACGCAAAATTTAGAACGTGTATATATATGTGTGTGTATATATATCCACATGACTTTAATAGTGGATCATGTGCATTTTAGAAAAGTATTTTTTTCCTGAAATTAGATATTGTACATATGTGAACATTGAAAAGGAACATTTTGTAAGATTGAAAATGATAAAGTAACCCTCTATATTTTAATAGATGTGCTGTCAAATTTGTTACATGATTTGGAAACTGTTTGCTTGAAAATAAGCATTTGGAATGTGTTTGGATAGTTTTAGTTTGTTTGTCTTGGATAAAGTGTAGTATATAGTGTGGAAGATAAGGTTAGCAAATATATTTCATAAGTCTTTTTGTGGCTGTATTAGTACATTATACTGTTGGAACGTTAATGCTGATGTTTTATCTGTGTGTTTTCTGTAATGTGAAGTGTGGTCGCTCATTAGCTTATCACAAAGATGAAAAGATAATTTCTAAAGCAGTTCTCTGAAGACTTTGCACTGTTCCAAACCGACCATAATATCTCTCAGTTGTTCTGTCCTACACCACATTCAAGTAATTTAATGACTCAGAGGTTTCAAGTCTAGGAGGGTTTAAGAAGCCGTTCAGCATCTACTTTTCTTTTAGCATAAGGACCAAGGAGGAAATTAAAAAGTACTCTAAATGTGTGTTTCACCAGCTAAGCTACCATCAATCTATTTAAGTTTATCTTTTCTTCTGAAACTAATAATTTTCAGTATGATGGCTGCTGATAGTGGAAAAGGTTAGAGCTCCGCCTTTGGTCTCATGCCTTGCAAGACTCAAAGCCTGCATGTAACTCATAACGATTACCATATTGGGTTCTTTCCATGCTAGCACACGGAGGTTGCATTTAAGATCTGCATTTTCGCTTCTGCATATTAAACAAAAAGCGAACCTAATCTTGGATATCAACAAATGAGAGAATCCATACTTTTGTTATGTAGATTTATAATACTGTTAAACATAGAAAGAACTAGAAAAGTATTTTCATGTAAAATATGAGTTCTGGCACAAAGTCTTCACCAATATGCAACTCTTAGATTTGTTTTTTTGAAAATTCTACTTTTCATTGAATAAGTAATGCCTTGGCTTTTTTAGTATTTAATATTCAGACTTAAACTTCATGTGCTTTAGAACACGACCTACAGTTTGCTTCTAGGTTAGTGAGTTGGTAATATGTCAATAGTAACTTTTTTCTGGTGTGTGTATGTTTGGGACATTCAAACACTGACCTCACTTAGATTGTCAACCTTCTCCTTGTTTGAACTCATTTCTTCCCCTCCTTAATCGTATGTTAAACCAAGCAAAACATCTTTTAAATGTGTGCTATGATGCTTGGGAGTTAAAATACTTCCGTTATGAGAGCTGACAATTCATAGTTTCTGCATCCTCTGCATTAGCTATACTGGGCTTCTATCAAGAAGTGCACTATAAATGGTCAGAGGACTTAACAGTTTGCCCTTATGCATTTTGTCAGTTTGCTCATGTAGTTGAAACACTTGTCTTCAACACTACTAATCTGAATCCAGTTAAAAATAGTATTACTTAACATTCTTTGTGTAGCACTTGAGAATAACTTTAATGCATAGCTCTAAAAGTACTGTATTTACGCAATAAACGTATGTATTCCTTCAAAGCTGTCACTGGAAACATTGATGCAGTATCATCAAATGTACACACAGCCATGGTCCTCTTTAGCCGTTCACATTTTTTGTAGGCACTGAAGTAGATTTTGCAGTATAATGTGAAGAAGCAATGAATCCCTTTCAACTAGTACCCACGTCAGGTATCAGATATCATTTAGCTCTTCAGTGCGATGTTACTGCAGCTGATCATTGAACATACTTACGAGATAGTCACGCATGTCACGTATATTCCAAAGTGAAGTGATGTATTTTGTTCACCATGGTAAATACTTTCGGTTGACAGAAAATTGGTCTCCTAATGAACTGTCAGATTTTTTTCCCATAGACTGTTCTTCTGAACTGTTATAATTCTTAACTATTTCAAAAGCTGTTCTTTAAAAATTATTTCTTCCCTTGTTAGTTTTCCATGCTGTTTCCTGAAAATTCCAGTACTTGCTGCTCTTGGAGGTGGTCGTATAACAATTTCATCACATTGAATATATGTTTATAAGAAGTACTAATAAGCTGGGGAATTTGTGAAAGTGATTTGTTCACTTGCAGTATCATTCATTTCAAGTGGCTTAAAGTAGCACTGAATTGCTATAAAGCAGGGGGTTTGGTGTGCACCCTATGGTGTGCCAAACTAGAAAAGTCAAGGTAATAAACGTAACCGTTTTCAATGCTTGTATTCTCAGAAACGCCAAAGACACTGTTATCCTCTACTGTTTTGTGAGAATAATTTTGCTATATGTGTGTATGTTTCACCCGTAAAATGGAGCTGACCAAATTTTGGCAATTCATCATCTTAGTTCACCAATGAAATGCTTCCCTCTATGGGATGTACTTGTGTGCTCGGCGAACATAAGATAAAGCATTTAAGCACTGATTTATATGCCAACCTGTGTTTTTCACATATAAGAGCATCCACTGGTCTTACACATTATATGTGGTATTGGTCTGTTTGTTACCACAGTAGAGCACTTGGAACAAGACTCCAGTTCCTTTTCCCTCCTTTGGTTGACTAGTATGCTAATAATTTATTTGAAATACTAATATGTCTTATGCATGAAAAACTTCACTTATTTTGACTTGTTCCTTTATCCCTTCATTTCTGTGTTAAAACAACCAAAACACCATTTTCATTGTCAGTCAAATCTATGCAAATGCTTGTTCCAGCAACTTAACCAAGTAGTCTGTCCGTTCAGTTTTTCGGGGAAATGTAGTCCTGAATTTCTCTGCAACAAAATCCTATTTCTTGCTTGACTACAGCATGTTATTTCATGGATGGAAGTAAGAAATTACTTAATGGACAAAAAACTATTTAGCTTTCTCTGAAATGGTAAATCCTCCTATCTTACACTTCCCTGTATTTCAGTTGACTTCGGATGAAGTCTTGAGTAATATGAAAACCAACTGAAGTATTTTCCTCTTAAACACAAAATGGGAAAAAAAACCCCACAAAACCAAACCAAAACAAAAAAAAAACCCACAACCCCCCCTTCTTTTTCCCTAGAAATATCTCAACCATTATGCTGAAAAGAGACTGTCAGAAGAGCATAAAGGAAAAAAGTATGAAAATATGCATGTGTGTCTGCCTACATACGTAAAGTGTGTATAATTTTTTAATTTACAACTTAGATCTGTCACTGAACAAATCGGAGCACTCGCGCATGCCTGCGTCTTCTACAAGAGACCTTTTGGTTCTGAGCTTTGTGGCAGGGAACTTGCACTATGATCATTGATGGTAAGGAGCTCCTTTGGGTGGCTGCCAGAGATAACTTTCTTTCAAAGTTGGTTTAACCTTTACTTGAAGTTCCCTTGTTTTTGTTAGAATTTGTCACCCAAGTGAAGCACGGATCGTGGACTGATCAGTTGATATATATTTGAAAGGAATTTTGTGAAAGGATGTTTGTTCTTGTTCCCTGTGCTTGTTTCTCATAAAGGAGTGTATCCATTTTTCTGAATATCCAAACATTTACGAAAAAGCCAGCCTCATTCAGGTTTTACTTTTCGTTGTTAAACTTAAAAGTTATAGTGTTTGTTTTCTTGCTGTTACTATTTTTGGAGTTTCAGTTTTGCAAGATCTTTGGAATGAAACAGAAATACTTCAGAGGTCCAGCAGAAGAAAGTTAACTGAAAAGGCAATGATTTTGAGTGGGAAGAAGGGAATACTGACAAGTTATAAAAATTAGGAAGACTAAATCTTGTGTAACACTGTGCAGAGAGGATAAGTCCTTTTAGAAGATAAATAATCTTGAATAATGAACTATTTTCTGTCTTATTGAAGTATATGTAGTCTCCACACTGAATCTGCTTTTCCCATGCCTTACATCTGCTCTCACAAGCATAATAAAAGTTATTCCTGTGCGAGGTGATGATAGCCTTGAAGCAACACATTACTTATTTTCTCAATTTGGAGCAGAGGCAGTCTAAAAGTTACCATCTTCACCCTTCTTTTTTTCCGCTTTCTGCAATTCTGTGTCTCGTTTTGCCTGCAAACCAGCTGAATCCTTACTGTACTCAAGAGGGAATGAAGTAGAAATCACAGAAGTGGAAAAATAGTGGACAGATCCTCGATTATCTGATCAACTCAAGGTGGGGTGGTTCAACCCAACTCGGCTGAAAAGCCCCGAGGTCCCTCAAATTATGCTTACAAGAGATTTGCCAAGCCATACCAAGATCCGTCTCTCTGTCTCTCTCTCTTTTTTCTTTTTTTTTTTTTTTTTAAATCTCAAACCCATGGGTACAGTTAGATGTAGCCAGTGTTTATGGCTCTGTAGAACTAGATACAGGCAGAAGTATGCTTCTGTCTACCCCTCCCCTTCTGTGGGGTGTTACAGAAGCTCTGGGCTTAAGATAGCCATTTGTAGGAGGGAGCACTTAGTTTGCTGTTCAAACAGTTGTTCCCTGTGTCCTCTGGAAAAAAGCAAATAGCTAGCTAAACTCTGCATATCTAGTCCAATCTGCTGTACTGGGTCAAAAATACTTGGACAACCTCTGACAACTTGCTTGGGGTTTTGGGGGGAGGGTTTTTTTTTGTGTTGTGGGGCTTTTTTTTTTTTTTCTCCAAACCTCCACAGCAGCACGTCATAGCACTCCCGGAGACTGCTTTTGCAGGTATTCAGTGAGCCTCTTGTCACCATCCTGACTCTTTGAGAAACACTTTTATATTTAAATTGTTCTACCTATTTCTGGCCAAGATAAAAGCAGCAATCGAAAACTCATTTATATTTAAAGCTAGCTAAAATGTTTTTCTTTGCGGTTTTGATGCATTTAAAAGTTCCATTTCTTGTGCAACGAGCAGTGCTGTCTGTTACAGACTGATGCGCGGGTGCAGACGCTAAAAGCGTGTTATGAGGATTCTGCAGTCACTTCCCTTCAAGAGGTGTCAGAAGGAAGGTTGCCTGGGCAATTTTACTCCTTTGTGTCCAATTGTTTAGATGTCTTTAGAAACCTTTGCTGTTATTCACATTGAGCTATTCAAACATGCTGGATTGACTTTGAGAAAAAGCTCTTTACCTGCTTAAAGTCTGTCTGTTTTATGGTCTCATGCTGTGGAGGTTATAGCATCCAGCAGAAGAAAAGAGGGAATGGGAGACAGGAGTGATGCCATAAACTGACCCAGCTGCCTCTTTGCTGATTGATCATGCTGGAGGGGAACTCATGAAATATGTAGTTAAAGACTTCATTTATTGCTTTGAAACCAAAGTGCCTTAACCCCAAATCTCCTTTTTCTCTTTTTGCAGTCCCTTGTATCACTACGTAAACACTTTTTGCCCCTACAACAAATGAAGCCATTTTAAGTTCCTGAACAGCTCTTTTTCAGGTATGGGGAAAGGATCCTTTGTGAGGAAAAAATCCCCAGATTTTTAGTGGAAGTTGAACTGAACTAGCACGAGACCCAGAAAAGTCATAAGCAGGGTTGTAGCATTGGCATCTTGCTCTCGGATCTCTGCCACTTATCACAAACCAATTGATTGCTGTTCCTTATGTGATAAACCATTACAGTGAGGGAATGATGAGTTTGCCAATTTAAACAGTTCCACTCCTCAGAGCGAAGATCCCACTTCATTCCTAGTTTCACTTTTCAGCTTGTGTTTTTCTTCCAAACTCTATGAGGCTCTGGTCTGCGCTCTCTCACTTACCCTTCTAGTTTTGGACTGCTAGTTCTGCATTTTCCCCACAGCTTCTCATTGATATTTATCCTCTGTTAAAAGTGGGCCTCTTTTTCCTCTCTCTCTTTGCTTTTTCTATAGCCTGGGGTGCTCTTGTTTATCTTAATTTCATGATACAATTGCTTGAAAGTATAGTTTTGCATAGGGACAACAGCAGTGTCTTTCTAAACTCTATTCAGGTATTTTATAATGTTACTCAGTTGTTTGACAAGGCAAGAAAACAACACCGGAGTTGACATGGCCTTTCTTTCTAGTTAAAGAAGTTTGTACTTTTGATTTCTTGTGGTTCCTTAAAATATTTTTTGAGTAACTAATTTGACTGCAAGGTTTCTTGGTAAGAGGATTGAGATGGTTGCAAATCACTTGTGTAGTCATGTGCAGTTTGATCCCATTTCAGAAAACTGCTCTAGTAACTCTCCTCTCACAGGGACATGATTTTAGTAGTAAAACGTACAATCCAGATGGTAATTTCAAACTGTACTACATTTTTTGTGTGCCACAAATATACATGTTTGTGGAAGAGAAGCACTGGTTATGCATGTCATATGAAAATGTAGATCCTGTGCAAGAAGACCATACGGTAAATCTAGTTTTAATAACTTTGCTACTACCATAACATTTGGAAGTCATAGGCTTCAAAACATTGTAAGATTCACATGTGATGTTTTTAATTTGTTTTGTAGATCATGTTCTAATATATTGCAAGACCACCAAAAATCTGCTGACCCTAAAGTGATCAATAGTGGGAGGAGAGAAAAAGAATGAGTTAAAATGCATAAATGATATAAAAGTCTAAATATATTTTTCTATATATGTTCTTACCTTGTGAATTGAGGTTAGCAATACTTCCTTAACCCAACTTATTTTATACTTAGTTTTAAAGGAACTCTAACCCTTGGCAAATGCGAATGTATTACACTTCGTAAGCTAGGGAAATGATTTTGTTTTACAGGGAATAGTATAATAATGTGGCAAAGACAGCAAATGTATTGTAATTAGTAAAACATACTTTCTGTCCACTCTGTTTTAGATGGTTCATTATTTCAGATAGTTTGTTAGGCTTGTATATGCTGCATTGCTTTGCATATGCAAGGTAGTAGATAGAACTTTATTTGTAAATTGTGAAAAAGAGGCAACTTGTATGTAAAAGACTCAGGCAAGTAAAAGACTTAGTTTAGGAATCTGTAATGTGTAAACACATGCAAATTTGAGACCGGATATTTTAATGTGTACCTTCCTGTGGAATTTCTAAAATTGTCTCCAGTTTCTGTAGTCAGCATGTATTTCACCTCGTAATGTAGCTAGTGTATAATGAAGGTAGCCAGTTGCAGCATAGCATACTGCTCTTACATGATATCCTGTAGGATCATCCCTCATGATTGAGATGCCCTCATTTATATGTTTAAAAAGCATACTTTTATTTACAAATATTACCATTGGGATTACAATAATATTGTCGGAAATGCTGTATGCAAAGTTGTCCCCTCACAGAGAGCTTACTGCTTGTAGAGATGAAAGACAGAATGGGAATGGAAACATAATGTCTTGTTAGCTGCTAGAAACAGAAAGTTGTTCCTTGGCTCACGGGCCAGGAGTCTGTAGGTGACACTATACTGCTCTCTTTCTAAGGATACTCTCCCAACAGAATTTTACTTTCTGAAAATTCAAAAAGGACAGCAGAGGAGGTGCTACAAAGGTATTTTTGGTATGTTTTTAGCAGCCTTTTTTTTTCTACTAACCCTGTGTTTAGGTAGACTCACTACTAGACAAACAGTTAAGATTTTCTTGCTCTAGGTCCAATCTGCATGATACAGTGTTCTGTAAGTACAAATGGCAGTCTCTTCCAAAGCATGTTGCTATTAATAAACCCTAACACAAGATTGCTTCTCATGATAACAGCAGCAGCTGGCAAGAATGTTTGCAATTTTAACATATTTGCAGCACTATTACATTCCATCTTGCATTTCTCCTGTGGTTTGTTGTCAGTGAAATTTCAGACTGGATTCTTACCGTTAATTTCTTTTCCAAATCCTGTCTAGACACCAAGCAATCTAACAAGTCCTTTACTGTCCTGTGCCTGTTCTGTCCACGTAGCTTTTCTAAAGCATCTCTCTTCTTTTCTGCCTGTTTTATCCCTACAGTGTTCCTGTCCTTCACCTCTCCACTTATGCTGTGTGCAGTTCTGGGAAGCCCTTCCTGCCCACGCACCTTCTTTAATGAAATGAGGAATTATCTGCAGCTGGCTAGTCTAATATTTCCTAATTGAAGCAGATAAGCCATCAGGTTGAGGAAATATAAAAGTACAGCAACTGCAGCATCTATTAATTTTTTTAATACATGCATTTAGTTTTAAGTATAATAAAGTATTTAAATATTATGTGTCAATCAATTTCTACTTCTTACCCTTGCTTTATTATCTCCAGGCAGATAATAAACTCTCCTAGTTGGTACCAATTCTCTTCTCTTGAATAGCATCCAGAAGAGATGATTGTACAACTTTCTTTTTGGAGAGGAATGTGTTTGTTTAAACTATAATAATCTGTTTGATTCATATATTAGACATATAAGCTTGCCATTTATTTTCAGTTTTCATTCACACTGATACAAGAAATAAGTAAGATTATCTAATAGACACTGCACATGGCAAAAATCTAATCATACAAATTAAAGAAAGCGAGACTACATCATCCCTTTAGCCTATGGCAGGATCTATGGTGTCTCTGCTGTTTCTGACTGCGATTTATCTAATGGTATAAAATTGCTTCTGATAGAAATTGTTAGTTTTCTCATTATGTTTGAAATATCATTATGTGTTGAGGTCACTTTGCACTATAAAAATTTGACACTAATTGCAATTCATGTGCAGGCTGAAATTAATTTCCAGATTTATTAAGGACATATGTCCATAGCAGTACTTCTTCACTTTGGAAAGAAAATGGATTTAAACAATAAGAGCAGCTATTTTGGTCGTTCCTAATTCATATGTAATATTGTGTGGATTAAAATTGCAAAAGTAGATTCTTTTTAGGGCTTATTTGTTGATGTGTTTTAAGACACCCCTCCCCCCATGGTTTAGAGTAAGTTTGTTATAGTTTTATTGGAATTACTCCATTTAATTGTCAAATTAGTTTGCCATAAATTTCTTTTAGATTCTTCTCTGCTTCTATTTTCTTGTTGCGTGAAGAGCTGGTCACCATGGAGGAAAACTTGATTGAGTTGTAGCTATTCCCTCCCAGGAGACGAAGAGGAGGCAGCTTGAACCGCCTGGTACCAGGCTGCGTACCTGATCATGATTTTCCCAAAGATCTGTTGGCATAACTAAAGTTGGCTTTCCAAATGGGCCGCATATTGTGCTGCCTGACTGAGTGAAATTTCTTTGGAGCATCTGATTAATGTGGATCGCTTTCTTGACCTGGCACCACCTCAGTTTATTACATCTGCTCAACCTGTCTTCCTTGGTTTGTCCTGCACATTCCCATGAAGGGTTGTATCCAGATGCAGCTGTCTTGCAGGCATGGTACTAAGCCCTGTGCCGGTCTTGGGATTTCTGGGAAGGCATCCAAACTTCTGAGAGGGTCAAGAGGAAATAGTTTACTGATCTGAAGTGCTGGTCCATTTTAATTTGAGCACACTAGTGAATGTTTTTAGTGTCCAGAAATACTGCATATTTGTTCATGGCGTGGTTTAGCAGGTCCAACCTTACTTTTCTTAGCTTAGGAAGAGCTTGTATCAGAAGTGACCTATTCTTTCTGGTGTATGGAGAAAGTCAATACTTGAAGACATCCTCAGGGAATTTATTAATTCCTGAAACACAGCAGTGAGAAAAGGAGGGTGTGGAAACTTTTGTCCTCCACCACCCACCCCAACTTCTCTCGTTCTCTTTTTCTGATACAGAGAAAAACCTGCAGTAAAAATTCTCACTGATCACTGAAGTTCAGGAACATTAAAAACCATCATTTGCTCCGCTCTCCACTAATTTGGAGTACATTTCTGACTTGGGGACCTAGTTTACAGAAACAGGTAGCACTGGCAGCTCCTTGCAGTAGACACATAGACCATATGACTTCGTAATTGCTGAAAATTTTCAGCATGTTCTTTGGACTTCAGTAGACAATTTATATCCCCCAAGGTTATTCAGACATAGTTGCCCAATCATAATAGGTACTGCAAGCCTAATAAAACTAATCTTTCAAGAGACATTGATGTTTATTTGCTCTTAGCATTGCCTGTCTTTTGTGTAGGTATGTTGATATAAAAATGGAGACGTTATTTAATACTTGACCCTAAGGCCTCGTATCTTCTTGGTGATTTTAAGATTTGTAATTCGGATTTGTGCTACTTAAGCATGAACAATGTTCATGAGCAAAGCCCCTTTAAATTGAACTGTCTTCTCTATGAGAGGTAACTGTAATCTTCATGATATAAACACAAAAATGTGTAAATTTTTTTAAACAGTTTAATGAGTGTATGCATAGTGTTTAGGATTTGTATTTGTATTTTTATGTATTTAGAAGAAGGAAAATAGAATCTTTTTCGCACAGGTACTTGTGGTGACACAAAACAGAATTAGTGAAAAATAAAGGAGTATACTAAGTAGTAGTTTTAAATATCCATTTAAACTATTTTCCACTGTTTCTCTAATTTTAAATTCAGATTGCCTGTATCTTAGCGTTTTTCTGCCTATTTGCTTAACCTTCAGTCCCATGAAGTCAGGACACTTATTTGTGCATTTTCATGCAAGAAATTCCTTGCTGTGAGGCAACATAGGACACGCTTTGCTCCTGATCCATTTTTTTCTGTTTTCCCATAATATAGCACAAATCTGAAGCTTTGATCTTGCTCTACTAGGAGTTTTAACTTCTTTACAGAGTTGTGAGAAATAGTTCATGTTTTGATGCTATGTGGAATGAATATTCTGGGGAGTCTTGAGACTGTGTTGAAAACCTGCCGATTTTATAGCTTATAGGAGACAAATTTGGGGGAAAAGAGGAAAGAGGAAGTGGAGAAAGGGAACTAAACACAAACATTGGGACTTTGAAGATGCTGTATTCCTTTATAGATGTTTCCAATTTAACTTTCTAAAACAAATGCTGAAATTAAGGGGAAGAGTAGTTACTGCTGTAGAGTATACAATAAAATGAAAGCATTTGAATAAATGATCTTTTTCCCCCCAAATGTGGCCCCTTCTGTACTGTACGTATCTTAAGAGAGTATTGTCCAACTATTTTATTCTGATCTTGAAATTAGCTCAGCATTATCAATAAGCTTTTCTAATTTTCTCTCAACAAACAAAAAAATCAGTATGCATTCCAGCGGAGAGACCATACAAATGTATGTTGTCTTTGAAGAATCAGAGTGCCAAATATTGGATGTGGCATTCCAAAGCATGTAATGACACAGATCACAAAGCTGTTGCCCTATTAAAAACCTAATATATGCAACCATCTTCGTATTTCTGAAAGAATGTCAGTTGCTACTTATAAATATGCTAAAAACCTTTCTGAACTTCTGAATTCTTTTGACAGTGCTTGTGAACTTCGTGGTCTATTTTTGAAATACAATATATAATTTTCATTCCGTAGCATGCAATATTAAAGCTAGTAGGTAATTGCTTCTTTTCTTCTTCCATTCAGAATTGGGGAGTCATAACATCTCGTTATCTAATACTACTTAATAACAATCCTCAGAATACATACACAGATAGAGATGCTGTTCTCTATTTCTTCCAGAGCTGTTCTTTCAATGAGAGTTTTAAGATTTTCTGCCAGCTGCTTCTTGCCAATAAGTAGCGGCAATGCTGCTTGGTAAGACTCTGCCGTTTTTGTGTGTCTGTCATAGACGTATCAAAAACTGTGTCAGACTCAAAGGCTTTATCTGGTCTGGTTTAGGTGGATCTTCATTAAAGGTTTTCACGAATAGATTAGCAAATTTACTATGATCTAGTAGAACAAACCTTGAGTTTCCTACCTTTCCATTTTACTTTCCCTTCATACTATTTTATATTCTAGCTTTAAAGTAAGCAGAATTTTTTTCAGTAAAAGCAAGTGCTTGGTTTTCAATAGGAAAAATAGTCTTTTAATGTATTATAAATAATGAAAGATTTTTTTCTTTCTCCAGTCCTTTCCTCGTCACGCCTTAATAACTAAATAAATTCTCCCAACTTACCTTCACGTGCAGTTTCTATCCTGTACAGACAAGTGGAGACAAGAACCAAGGTGTAGTTTTTAAGCAGTAGCTGTATAAACAAATGGGGAAACTAAGGTCATCTTGCCCTACATCCTTCCTTTCCTTTTTTCTTTCACGTCATGGATGACTGCTGTCGTGGCCTCTAAACTTGCAAACAGCAGCTGCTGAGAACCCCAGTCTTTCCTTGTTTGACTTGGAAAAGCAGGAGTGGTTTCTTTCCTGTTAAACTGAAATGGAATAAATGCTGGCATGGAATGCTGGCCACATCTCAGGTTGCAACAAGTTAAAGTTGGAGGTCTCTGAGATGATACAGAACAGATGTTTCAAGACCAGGACACTCCTGCTGTTCTGACTAGTTCTTAGTCTAGAAGGCATCTAGCACAAAGCCAAAGGCAGATGAGACAACTCTGTCCTGCCCTGATCCCCTTGGGAATAGTATAATTTCCACTGAGAGGGAGACTTCTTGAAGGTCCCGTGATCCTTTCTGTTTTTCTCTTCTGTCAAATCTCCATACTAGGGAGGCTTTAGAAATGTACTTGGTTTTGTAGACACAAAATTCAGTTGTTGCATCAGTGTAGCTTGCTTGTTAATAAATGGTCTGAAACGGAAATCTTCCTCAGATGTTGCTGTCCTGTTTTAAGTAAAATTGTATATATTTCTTTACTAAGTTTGATAAGAAATTTTCAATATAGAAATGGAACTCGAGATTGAAATTAACCTTTTTTTTTGTCTCATATATTTAATTTGGAATGGGGAAAAAATTGTCTCAGATATACGAATTTTTTCTGAAAGTGTAATTTTCCCTCTGAAATGTGTCTACCCTATTGGGCCCAAATAGCATTCATTGAATCAAGATTTAGAGAAAGACAGTTTTTCCATACAGAAGTAACCAGAAGGTGTGGGCAGGAAGATGAAATACTGCTGCATAGAGACTCTCTGAAAAGTGAATTTGAGGGCGCTACTTTGTAAACAAAATTCATAAGGTTGAAAAATCACCACTGCATTTAAAGTGCAAAATGTGTTTTCTTTGTTTGTGAATGAGGATGTTTGAGCTCTGATTTACAGCTGTGTTTACTTTCATATACATACAAAAGTTCCTAAATCTGATTCTCAAGTAAAAGCAAAATTTGAAGTCGTCAGAAGCATTTGGTAGATGCCTCTAAATGGAAGTTGTGAGAGATTCAGCTTTACCGACAGATGGAACTTAAGCTGCGCTTTGTGCAGTCTTAGCAGTGATTTAGTTCCTTTACAATGGTCGCTTGAAGGGAAATGGCATTTTCTGCTTCTCTGGTGAATGCTTCAAAATCAGAGACTGTTTAGCAATATTACAGGTATCACAGGGTGAACTGCCACACCACTCCCAGGCTTCTGTTGTAGATACAGCATTGCTTTGTTGCCTGCAAATGATGTGAGATACACAGAAAGTGAGGCTGACAAAAGGCAGAACAGAAAAATGAGTGGCTATAGCACCAAGCAGCCAGAGTTATATTGCTAAAAACGTGGCTGTTTCTGTGTATGCATGTCAGCAAACAAGAAAATTTTTGTAGTGGTAGAAGTTACTGAAGTATCTTTTTAGTACTCCCAGGGTGGCAGTCCCACTTGACAAGAGCTTCATATCATTTTAAAAAGTGACACTGTAGATTATACAGTGAAGTCTGTTGAGCAAGAGTATATTCCTGAGAAACGAACGGATTCTCAAACAAGTCATGATATATTCTATCATAAAAAGAAGACCTGACACCAAGTGTTGGACAGCCAAACTATGCCAGACTTCCTTTTTAAATCTTGTTTTATGTCTTGCTTGCAGTCAAAGCTGGATTGGTTGTAGTTACAGAGATCTTACCTCTAGGTGCCACCAGTATGACAGAAATACAACCCCCTGCTCTTAATCAAAACCTTGCTGTTAATCTGATACTGAAGTTGTAAGTAGCAACCTCCTCTATGTGGAAGAAACCCTCAAAGAGGATGTGGTGGGTCTCTTGAGTGCCACCTTCCTTCAAAGGTCAGAATGTGTGTTTGGAGGGAAAGATCCCATATAGTATGTTTATTGACACTTTTGTGTAAAAAAAATCATATGACTAGGCAGAGAAGAAAATAAAGTACATAATGGTGCAAATATTGTTACTGAAATAATTTTAATTGCTTTTTCAAGATTTATTATAAAACAACTGTCTCATCTTTTAAGTCTCCTTATTTCTACTTGCATGCAGTCAGCAAAGAAAGCTTGAATTTTGTTTTCCCATTGTTAGTAGAGAATCCTTTGGATACTATCTTTATGGTTATGGAACATGGGGTTTTGCTATACCCCATAGCATGCTATTGTTTATGATTTTTTTTTTGTTTGTTTTATTAGAAACTGTTTCTTGCAACAGCTTGTTATTGAGGCGATGCCCTATCCTGACCTTGGTGAAGAAGCTGTGCAAGCAGGTTTTGTAAGCTGTATTTTTAAATACGTAGAATATGTGTTAACACTGAAAGCTATAGTAATAATAATGTAGTAAAATGATTGGGGGTGGCGTGATATAAGTTCAAAAAATGGGAGATCATTCTTAAGTGTCCTTTTTACTGGTATTGTGAAGAATGCAAATTGTACTGAAGTTTGAAGGCTTTCAGTGCATCAATTTCCAAAATGCATCATTTAGAGAACTGTTCTGCACCCTTTTTCGTAACTGTTGATAATCCAGGCTTAATTTTTTTTTTTCCTGCTTGAAAAAGTTGTGCTTTTCTGCAGGTGACTTGAATAGTCTAATAAACATGGATTTCGTCTGTGATTAAAAATTAAATTATCACTAGACTCTGCTAAGCTAGATGAATTTTTGGTCTGACCCAGAGACACATTTGTGATGTTCTTGTGAACTATAGCGTGTCTGAAAAATCCCATGGATTTAACACAGTGCGTACAGAAGGAAGGACTTCGGTGTAGCATTTATTTAGAGTTACAATACCAATGTAATGGACAGAATAGATTTAGGGTATTTTATAAGCAAAAGAGATTTCTACTTAAGGCTACGCTTATTTTATGTACTATTTGAACATTTGTAGCACATGAAATATTGTGAGAATGAATTTTTTAAAATTGCAAATTTTGCCCTTCTGGTTACAAAAAAAAATTGCCTCTTTTTCATTGTGATCTTATTGTGTATCTTATTTTGTTTTCATAACAAAAAGTATAATTTTGGATCACAATGAGACTCAATAAGAGCCTCGTTATCATGCAGCTTTTATGTCAATTTATCCTATTGTAGAAAGGGCTAGGAGGAACTGCAAGTCTTTGTCCTGGCTTGAGAGGGATTTCATAATACTAGGGAAATCCTCAAGTTACTGTAGTAATCTTTTATACAAAGACCAGTTTCTTAAGGAAAAAAGCTGATTTTTTTTTTTAAATTGAAATCTGAACTGAAAAGAGCTAGGACTTAATTTCTGCCATTTATTTCTGTATTTTATGTTTTTTCTGCAGAAAAGTAATCCATGAATTTCTGGAGATGAATATATGTTAGGTAGTTTGTCTCAATAAATGGTATGAACATACATATTTTTTCCTATTAACATGAATGAGTAATATGCTTTATTCTAAAACAGCAAAAGACTTATCATAGCACGTCTGGATAGAAATGCTAACTACAACATGTAGTTCTACACACAACTAGATACTATTAATTTTAATAAAACCTAAGGAATTTGTTTATTAATGGAATAAATTTACTCATATAGTGCTTGGCTTTTATTTTTTTTGTTACTGTTTTCAAGTGCAAGCAAACTAGTTATTGAAATAGAAAATAGTTTCTTATACTTTTGTCTTGCCAATATCTGTAGAACATACAGAAAAATAATACCGTATGTTATTCCTTTATTTTTCTTCAGATTAGAATCACAAAATCTTCTTGTCTTTTATTTAGTTTAACTACAGATTGAACGAGCGCACTTTACGATTTCTCACGATTAGTATTCGGTTTCGATACTTCTGCTGCATTGAAGAGGTAGAAAATACAGATTTGCTCACACTGGAAAATAAATTATAATATATTTCTTGCTTTTATATTTGATTTAAGTTCTTACTTTTGGAAGGCTGATAGATTAAACCAGCAAGAAGGCTATCCAAAACTAATATCATTAGTAATGAAAAAAGGAGGAGAAAGGGGAGGGGAGGAGAAAGGGGGAAAAATTGTATTATTTTAAAAGGTAAGGGAATTTATAAGAAATATGAAATAGCTTAGACACTCATAAACAATTTCTCATGCCATTAAGAGTTGATGCTGATGGAAGTTTTATTGTTCCATTCTTTACGTTAAGACTTTCTGTCATGGATAAGTATATCCATTTTAGTATGTGTTTTTTTTTCCCCACCGGAAAAATGTTAAATTTAACTGAATTGTTTTTGTTCTTAAATTGTAATCTACCATGTAATCGAGGTGGAAAATGGGTATTTTTTTAAAAGAGAGAGGACTAAGTATAAATATCAAGATTTAAAAAGTGTTTTTCCCATTGAAGTAAAAGTTTAATTGTATTCTAATTCTCTTCCTTTGTGTGTTTGGGTTGTTTGTTGGGTGGGGGTTTTTTTGGGGGGGCAGCGGTCAAGTACAAAGTTAAAAGAAAATTACAGTTTATCATAGTTACCATGATAATTTTCAGTGAATTCTTTCACATTTTGCTGCAGCTGGTGTTGTTTCTGTAGTGGACGTGAAGGGGCAGTGTAGTGCTGTCTATAAATCTTCCTCTGTTTTCATCTTTTCAATCTGTTCTGGAAGATCATGGTTTGAAATCTGATTATTTTATCTGTTGAGTGTACGTGCATTACTTGTAAGGAAAGTACGTTAATCCTTTTAAGTTAGAGAAATATCCTAGAAATGTCAGTATGGTTCTTGTTTGAAATGAGTCACTGTTTTCTCCTTGATATTGTTTATGCTTATGAATATAGGTAATATTTGGTATTTTTTCAAGACTGTTAGTGTTTAAAGGTTTCCATATGCTAGATGCACTTGAAGAGTATGGACAAGAACTGGCAAAGTACAGCTACACTTGAAATATAAAGGGTAACCACAGAACAAGTTTGATTCCTTTTTTGTTTCTTTGGGTTTTTTAATTTTCACATTAAAGTACATTTAAATTACATTTTCCTTGTTGATGGCAACCATTGTATATGCGTTACTTGAGAGCCTGCAAAACTGAACTACGGGAGATGCCTGATATATTTTGCTTGAGTAGAATATGTTGGTATCCAAAGCAGGTGCTGTGTCTCTTTAAACCACCATCTCAAAAAGAAGGATCATCCTCTTGGGATATATGGTCTGAAATGATGATTATAGATATATACCTTAGATATAAGGAAGAAAAGATAAAAGGAAGAAATTCTTTACTGTGAGGGTGGTGATGCACTGGAACAGGTTGCCCAGAGGAGCTGGGGATGCTCCATCCCTGGCAGTGTTCAAGGCCAGGTTGGATGGGGCTTTGGGCAACCTGATCTAGGGGAGGGTGTCCCTGCCCATGGCAGAGGAGTTGAAACTAGGTGATCTCTGAGGTCTCTTCCAACCCAAACCATTCTGTGGTTCTGTGATTATGTCTGATGTGACTGCTTTATCAAAAGAGCCAACATTCACTCCAGTCTTTTCTTATGACAGTGTTCTGGTCAGTGTAGTTGGTATTCTGTCCAAATGATACAATAATGACAATTCTGAGGTTAAACTTTAAGCATGAATGAGTGTAGTTCTGCCAGTTTTGTGGGAAACCTACTTCCATACTGTGTCATATTTTTTAATTTTTGTGGGTTTTTTAGACAACTCTGATTTTGTTTCTGTGAATGTCTAGTTTTGCTTCTAAGTAGTAAAACATGGAATCTTACAAGATTTCATATGAAACATGTAGAACGTGCAAAAATCTTGCATCTTTCAAGTTTAAGTCTCCTAAAATAAGTGAGCCTTTCCTTGTTCATTGACTCTGCTCTAACACCCCAGCCTATAGATCAGGACCATAGTCTGAAAAGGTAAATAATGATATTGAGAAGCTCAGGCTCCTTTGAAGATAAAAAGCAAGACAAATCTGGGTTAGTAGCATAGCAAATACCATCTAGATGCAGCACTACTGTAGTATCATATTCCTTCCTCCTGGAGTGCTAGTGAGCTGAAGAAATGTGTATATCTGGAAAGAACCAAAGTCATTTTGGCAGATGATTTTTACATTAAGGAAGTGTTGTACCTTCTCTCACTATAAAATACTTACAGTTACTTGTATTAAAGCAAACAGTTTTCATCCTCATGTAGATTAAACAATTCATAGAACAGATTAAAAAATAAGAACTAAGTGATATTTATGATATTTTAAAAGTACAGAACATTATGGGAATGACTGATAATTTTAATGATTGATAATAAATATATAGACTGAATATTAACACTCTTACAGGCAGTAAGTGGCTTATGATTAGTCATTAGTTAGTATTTTATTAATCTCTATATGTTAAAAATACCTGATACCTGTTTTGTCTTCTGACAAACTCACTATTAATTCCTCAAATGTGTGCTAGAATTTTCCAGGAAAGATCAAAGTACACATACTTTAACTTAAATTCAATATATTTGACCTGCATTAAAATTTGAAATTAGGTGGAGACTTTCAGTGAACCTAATAGTGACTTTTCCCTTCTATTTATTACAGGGTTATGATAGGCCTGAGCAATAAAAATGTCATTTGAGAATGCCATTGTATAGCCACATGACAAGCTCTTTCATGCCCTGAGAAAATTGCTTTCTCTTTTTTGTTTATTCTATCATCACCAGTGAAAAGAAGCCAGTAACACAGCCAATTTTGTATGTGTGTTCTCTTTAGCTAAGTGATGTATAAAGGTTAAAAGATTCTATGTGCTTTCTTAGTGTAGCTGCTTTATGATGACCTTAGAGATAAATGTATTTCCCTCTCAGGTGGGGAGTGGGGTGTCACTTTGCACTACTTTTAGAAGCAATATAGTGTTTTCATTTCAGTGTTTCTTACTAGATGAATTTTTGAAAAATATCTTACTAGCCTTACGTGTCACAGAAGACAAATGTTCAGATGCTGAAGGATTGAAACAGTAAGGCTTATAAATGAGGAATTAAAACAACAAAAAAAAGCCCTGTGTATAAAACTTCTGATAGAGCACTTGTTTGGGCAGTGTCAATACACCTTCTTTTTACTTTTTTTTCTTAGAAAGCTTTAGGCTCCAGTTCTTCAAAAGCAGCAGTAACATTCTAGAAGCCATTGGGAAATTGCAAACAAGAAACAAATCGTGTATTTTCAGGTCAGCTTTATGTATCAAAACTGCATGCATCTCTCACATCTGCCAGTTGATACTGGCATGCAGTTTCAAGTGCAAAAGTTGTACTTTTGCACGTGCAATTTTTAGGCTTCATGCAAACAGCCTATATCTAATTAGCTACTTGCATAAACAAATACTCAACTGCATCCTGCGTATGCACGTCAGCTGAATGCAGTTACGCATAAATTTTCTTAAAAGCAAGTGTCTTTCCTGCCTATGGCTTAGAAGCTTGTCAGTGTCTGGAGTGTAGCGTGGATGTTGTCAGCATTTTAAAAAATGGCTTTACAAAAATGGTTAGGCTGAGAGGGCTATTATGCAAAAAGTTAATATGGTGCTTGTTGGTCACACATGCTCAAAGTACCAGAAACTGAAGTAGGAGTAGTGTGTTCCTGTTCTTAAGGACTTCCCCCGCCCCCAGTCGATGAAGAGATTTGTTAATGAATGGAAAACTTCCATTAACAAGTTGCCTCCTTTAAAAACTAACTGAACTTGCAAATGATCAGAATAGCAGTCGGCATATCATTAGTACGCGAGGAATAAGCCTTAGAAAATTTGAAGAATCGGTTCATGCAGTTCAACAAAAGTACTTTAGAATTTGGACTTTTCTTTGGTAGCTTGTGCCCCTTTGGTCTCTTTTCATTTTCTTGCTATCTGTGCAGACCCTTTACATTTTTTACAAACCTCCCCCCACCCCTGTTCAATAGCTAATCTGCTAAATTCATGCTACAACTGCTTCATTGAGTGGAAGCGTTGTTCTGCCCGCTTCGTACCAGCTTTGTTACTGTGCAGTATTTTTCAGCTGTTTGTGCTCATTACCATACAGCTGGTATTTAGAGGAGAGAGGGAAGCAGGCAGAAGCTTTACTGTCTGCAAGTATAAGAAGCTCTTTTGCAAATGGGGTACTGGCAGATGGGACATGTGTTTAAACGGGTTTTGCTGATAACAGACTGCATTAAAAATCATTCTGAGAAAGTCTAAGGTCAGCCCCACGAATTCAGAACTTGAGAGGTATTCAGCTTTTGGAAGACCTTTTTAGAATATTAATTAACCCTGGTCCGTGAAAGTGACAAATGGATTGTTTGCAGAAACGTTAGATACTATCCTGCTGCCCTCACTTTATGGTTCGTTTCCTTTAGCATCTCCTTATTCAGTTTGTGGGATTTTTTAAAAAACCATAGGGTTGTATACTGTCTTCGTGATCGGGACTGTTGCCAAAACAAATGAGTGAACAAACAGTAAAATCCCAGATCTCATGAAAGGAAAAATAATTTTCCTTTTGATTTTGCAACTGAACTTCACATTATGTACAATTATATAAAGCTTTGCCAGAAGCCAACCCTTTACATATACATGGAAATTGATTCTTTTGCTAGCAATATGGGAAGCGCTGCACTGGCTTGCAGATGATCTAAAGAGATAATTGAATCAAGTTTGTGTCTGAAGCTGGTACGTCTTCCACTGGATCTATTACTGTAGCTGGGAAGGGGTATAAGCTTTTGGGCATACTGACCGCTCTTCCAGGCCTGAAATGGAAGCAGGAAATTTTGGGGCTAAGAGCAAGCTGAGAACAGGTGTTCTGCATTTAGACATACATGTTAATCATTTACTGTCTGAAATACAAGGTAATTGGTATGTGCTAGCACAGCTCTGCATGGGTCTAGTCCATGGCCCCTGTAACAGGATCATCAAATTCCTGGCTTCCTCCTGGAATTCGGTGCATTTTGTGCAGTGCTCCGAGCCTCTTGGGACACCCAGGGGTGACTAAGCAGTCGCCTCGCACAGATGGAGTGCTCTGACAGCTGATGAAGGATGGAAACACCAGTGGGTTTACATTTCTCAGAGCACCCATGCTGTCTCTGACCCTCTCAGTCCTAACCCTCCAGCAAGAGCTACAGAGTGCTTTCCAAAGTGTTGAGCCTGAGACAACAAAACCATAAACTCAGTAGAGGTGTTGATTTCATGGCATGTTATTATCTTGGGTTTTTTCCTCCCTGGTTTCACTCCTTCCTTTCCCATTGGAGACAAATTCCTTACTTCGCCATTACTAACACTACCCTTTCTGCTCAGTGGGAACCAGAAAGTCTCAGATGCATACCTAAAAGCAGACCAGGTGGTCTCAGAAGCATACCTGAAACCTTGTCAGCTCAACTTGTTGCTCTCCTCCCCTTCCCCCTGCCCCAGCTGTATTACTTGGGGTTGTGAAAGGTACTGCCTCTACCCATAAGCCTTGCTGTACTGATAGTAGGGAGGCATGCTGTATTGGTGGATGTTGATCCTGCAGCGCAGCAAACTACTGTAGTTTCTAAAGCCAATGCCTGGAAGTCAGGAGATGAGCTCTGATTCTGGACCTGCTAACAGATGTTTGTACAGTCTAGGCCAGATTTTTACGCTCTGGAGAGAAGAAATCAAGGTGGGATGCTTCTTACCTACTTACTTGCCCAGAGTTTTATTTCAAGAATAGTTACAAAGCATCTAGAGATTTTCAAGAACAATGCTGTTCAGGTGCAAAATACCATAGCTGCTTTATAGAGTGAGCTACACATGTGGAAAATGTGATGCAAAGACTTCTGCTTTGAATGAATTAGTGTGATCATGTTTAAAAAAGATAGTGATAAAAGTGAAGATTAATGTGAGCCTTTATGTGTGTTTTGAGTTGCAAATTAAATGCAGTTCACTGGTCAGCTTTACATTTTAAGGACATTCACTCTCTGGCAAGAGTAAAGTGCAGAATCTG
Organism: Psophia crepitans; assembly: GCA_013399095.1. NCBI lineage: Eukaryota > Metazoa > Chordata > Aves > Gruiformes > Psophiidae > Psophia > Psophia crepitans. The sequence goes on along the minus strand of VWZZ01002163.1, from coordinate 196,302 downwards.
CTAAACTGCAATTCATTGAAGTTCTTTAATATAACTTATATTTCTTGATGTATGTCACAATACAGCACAAAAAGTGATGGTCAAAGTAAAACCCAGTTGTGGTAATTGCTGCACCAGGGGTAGTTCCCCGCCAGATTTGCTTTTGTACATCTGTCTTAAAATGCAGTTATACAGAAATACAGGAATTGCTGGCTGGAGACTTTATTTGCACACCTCTGCCTTCAACCCACCCTCCCCCTTTCTCCCTCTTTTCCCAGTACTGCTGCTTTGCCAGTTGTTTCCTCCCTTCAGCTTTGCTGGCAAATGGATCCTGTAAATGCTCTAATTTGCTGTAGACCAAGTTAGTTAAGTTTAAAAGGCTATCAAAAGTGATTTAAGCTACCTGGAAAATCTTTTACATGAAGGAGATGAAAGAGCAGCAGAGCTCTGAGGTCAGTAACCTCTTACAGAAAGGTGGTAGAATACCAGGGGGTAAAACATCTTTAACTGGCCAAGTTGTTCAGAGTGAACATCTATCCGTTGCACATGTAGAGCAGATGTAAGCATTTCTGTCACCATAAATGCCCTCCTACGACTGCTTGTGCTAGTATCACTACTTTGATTAAATATCACATGCTGGAGGTTGTAGACAGATGCTCACTTGGCTAAAATCCATGCCACAGAAACCTTCATCTCCCTCTAGCTGGCTGGTATTGCCCCTTTGGTGGTGGTTACAGCCTCACTGGAGCCAGCAGAGCTCCCACACTGACTGTGGGGCAATCAGCCAGAAAAGCTTAGCCAATTTAAATGGGTGATTTGCGCTTACCCAGCTAATCTTGCCTAAAGTGGATTTAAAAACTCTCCTATGGGTTGTTGCTTTGGTTCTGCAGTGGGGACAGTAGCATCTTCCGTTGGCAGAGCAAAACGTGGCGGAGGACGTGGTACAAAAGCTACATGGAGTCCAGGTGTGACAGATGGGTGGCATGTTGAGTAAGGACCCTGCTCAGCACTGTGCCCAACCCTGTGGCTTGAAGTTAAGGAAATGTTAAAGCTTCCTGTGAAGTGACTTGATTGGTAGAGATGATCAAAAGACTCTGCAAGTATATTTCAGATGTGCTTTTAGGTAAACTAAGAAGGACAACGGTAAATGAAATTGGTGGTTTGTTCTTGCATAGCAGAAAGCTTGAGGAACTTGCAGCTCTAGGTAGGTGGTAACAGGGAACTTTATCATCTAAGTCTGGATGTTTAGAAGCATGATGTAATTTTAATGTTAATTTGAATTCAGTTCGTGTGTGAAACTAATTCAGTGGAAGTATTTGGCCAGTAAATAATTTAGGCTTTTGCTGTAAAAGAAGTCAGAATGTCTAGATAAGTTTTTCACACTAAATACAAAATGATTACCTTCATGGTACAAGTTGAAATCTTCCAGATCTATGATGTCATCTTTGTATTTGTGGTAGGGAATGTCAAATGACCGAGACTTATGAGAAGCAATATATCTTTGAAGTTCTCTAAGAACCACCTCTTGGCAGGCCTTTTGCATGTTCCTACCTTAAATATTTTGAAAAATTTACAGAATTCCTTTGTATTATTATAATTTTTACCAGTGTACAATTTGCCTATTCCGTGTTATTTAAAAAGTAATGCACATGACTACTAATCTTTGCTTTATGTCTGATTAGTGTTTGGTACTTGGAATTTAGATAGAGATACAGATTTGAACAGACTGAAAGATCTTGGGGGATCTATCTTTGCCTGTTACACTGTCTACACACAAGTTTTGTGATGAAGCTTGTGCCCTCATGGTAATAGATGATCTTGCATTAAAGACTGAAAGAGATGTTCCTAACAAGCAGACAGCAGGCGCTACTGTAGATGAAGTACAATGAAGTTCCATCCACACCCTTGTCTCAGTAAAGGTATTTTATACTGACTTGTTTCCCATACATACTTGCTTATGTATGGGAAATGAAAACAGTGGAGAAATCAGTGTAATGAGTAATCAACATCTGAAGCAACTGACTGGCAGTGAGAACACATCAAAGACAGTTTTCAGTGAAAGGATGGAAATTACTGAAACTTCACAGTGTTTAGAGACGACGTGGTTCTGTCTTTGTTACACTGAGGTCCTGGATCTCCTGCAGTGGATACGTCATTGTGTTTGCAACCCATGAGGAAAACCAAAGTTGTCAGTTACCGACAATAGAGAATGTCCTCTTGGAGTTCTTCACTTTTGTGAAAAGGTTGTCCGCTTCTGTAGTGAAAGACAGGCTTTTAGCTCAGTTTTCATGTTGGGGTTTGGACAAATCATCCATCCCAGTGGAGTTACTCAGTTTAAAAAAAAAAAAAAAAAGCAGACCTGGAGTCTGTGTTAGCAGCAGTTTAAACTCAAGAGCTCAGTGTTGCTTCAATGATTAATTATTTTTGATGCTTCGTATTCAATTAGGAAACCTTCTCAAAAAAAATAAGAGACAAATTAAAATAATTAAGAAACTGTTGCAGTGTTGGCCCTTCATGTGTGTTGTTGAAACAGAAATATACGTGGAGGTACGGCAGGTGGAAATACCACTAGGCAAGGTATACCTTGCAGCAGCGTCAAAATCCTCAGGAAGGTGGTTAGTAGCCTTATTCACCAGCCTTGCAATAATCCACCTTGCTGACATATGCCCTTCTCTAGCTTTACACTGGTGCCACTCTTGAATTTTATTCGTTCAGTCATCAAATAGCTGTCCGTAACTTTGCTTAAATAAAATTCTTAAGATGCTGTCCTGTAAATATATTCTGTGAAGCTGTGCAGAAGTCACAGGTGCTATATTTTTAACTTGCTTCAGGTGTTAAGCAATCTCTGGAAGTACCCTCGGGTTACAAAGGATCTTTTATAAAAATTCAGAATGGAATTATACAGCCTGTTCCTGTCAAGTCTCTTCAAGAGGGGTTTTAGCCTAATCCTAATCCATCTACTGTTCTCTCGTTTTGCGTATGACTACTGACAGTTTCAATCATTGCTGTTCCTACATTTGTTTTTAGGAGAGAAGGAAATACAATCCTAATTCACATTAGTTTCGCAGACATGTGGAGCGAATCAAATTGGTGTGTTTTTTCAGTATATCCTGATTTCCAGTAAGCGCAGGGTAGGTACACAGTCTCAGAGAATTCGGCCTGAAGGCCTGTACTGAAGGAATACCATGAGGAGCAAGTTGTCCTCTGAGAATAATGTTGATAAAAGAATTGAAAATGGCCTTAATTCAAAATAGGAAGTGCAAAGAAACAAATACCCTGTCCCTTCTGAAGACAATGTGAGAAATACAAAGATATCTCCCATTTGTGAAGCAGACAGACAAATTATTATGACAGATGTCAGCTGCGAATAATGGAAAGCTCTTATTCTGGTCCATATTAGTTTAGGCAGTGTGTACCAGGAAGAGTAATACTACAGCCTCCGTTGGCTGCAGTGCAGTGATTCACTGAGGTCTTGAAACTACGGATAATAGATTTATTCTGGTTAGCTGAAAGCATCATCTGATGAGGAATTTATAAGTAAAGCAGAAAGATAATCACCTTCCTCTTGGTTACAGAAATTTCCTGTTGCAGTGTGTGCTATAAATCAGATGAAAAATGTACATCAGACAGTATGGTTTACCAGGCAGAAATTGACTTTTGGTGTGAATACCTATCCATGGGTAGCCATACTCCCTGTCATTCCACTGAGTAGGTGCTGGTTGACCATTTTACCTTTGGGGAGTGGGCAAGGGGCAGCAATAAGATTCTTATTTGGTCTCTCCAGTCTCCCTATTTGTCAGGATTCAAGAGAAAACATTGTCTCACAAAGCTGGTGATAATCTAGGTGCAATATGTCATTTTTCAGAGCAGGACTAACACAGACAAATGCTGTACTGGCTGATAGAGCAATGGTTCTCAGGCTGATGAAGTTGGTGGTGAACTTACTTGATGCTTCTGCCTCATCAAGAAGATCTGTTATTTCAAGGATCTCTTCAGTGCCACCAGATTCAAAGTAGTGGTTAACATTTGCACTGCAAATGCTCTTTTACCCACACTTGGGGAATACCAAAAAGTTCTCAATTTAATCACAGTAAGTTCTTTCAGAAGGGATATCAGCAGTCAAAGATCTTCAGTTATGTATTTCTCAACAAAAATCAGGACAGGCATTTTTGGAAATCTTAACGTGAACCACGTTTTTCTTTTTCTCTCTGTGAGGACAAGCGCAACGGTAGGACTGCAGTTTTCAGTCCTTCCAGCACAGCACCAGTTGATTCTCTGTGGGAGTTGTCATGTTTCTTATCCACTAAAGCAGGCTCCTTAATAGCTCCTATCGCAGTCAGGCTAGCTTTAGAAGTTTAGAGCGTCTCTTATGAGACCTGGTATTATACATCTAATTCAGACAAGTATGTCTCGCAATCACGATTGCATTGTTTCCAAAGAAAATACAAGAATTATCCTTTCCTCTCTGACACATCAAAGCCCAACTCTTAGGAGGGCTAAATCTCCTGGCAAGAAGGTTGTGGTAAGATTTGCTATTCAGCTATGCAGCAGCCAGTGCACAAAAGCTGACTAAATACCGTTGTATCGGCCATCAACGTTCAGCTGTGCATTCTTTACAGAAGTTTTTTGTTTGATGTGTTCCCCCTACGAGGGGAACTGCATAGATTGTGTACCATCTTTACAATGCTTTTGGCTGTTGAAATTCAGAGTGATTCTTTTTTCTACAGTAGAGAGGAAAAAGTAGTCGTAGCCATCTGTAGACAGTAGCATGATTAAAAAAAGGAAGAGAAGCATACTTCATCTTACCTGAGGAGCTTGTTTCTTTTTGAGTAACAAGTTTCTAGGTGGTGGTCCACAATGGAAAAAGAGGATTCATCCAAAATAGAGAGAGAAATTGATATTAAAAGTTCAGTTCTGTTTTGTCTGAAGACGTCTGTGCTTTGGGAAAACATGTGAGGAAACTGCAGCCTGCAGGTTAGGACATAATTCACCTTGACTGTGAAAACTGTCACATGGTGGGAGTTCCAGAGAGCAGGGCACTGCTTTGGTGCCAGTGATTGGCAGGTCTGGTTGCCTGTGGTTTTCACCTAGCATCTGGCATTGAGAGCAGCACCTGAGGCAGGACCACCCCAGTTGGGTACAGCTGCTTTTTCCATTGGCATTGGCCAGACCCCAGAGTTTGGAGGTGTGAGCTTTGGCCTTGGCAATGGGGAGAAGCTTTGAAGCCAAAACAGATATTTTTCAACTTCTTTCCCCAAAGGCCTTTTCTCTCATTTGAACTTGAGCAGAATTGAAACTGCCGGGGAGGACCCAGTCTGCTGTCTTATCCCTGTTGTAGTGGTGACATAAGCTTTTGGCCACTGTATTTGTTTCACAGTGAGACCATTAACTGTTTAAAAATCTTCAGTTTCTAGAAGTGTATTCAAGATCTGAAACAGTATTTTTAAGAACAAAAGTGCTATTTTTATTAAAATGTGAGGTTATAATAATGCCTTTCTGGTTGACAAATAACTGATTTGCATCAAGCCACAACTTAAAACATAGTGCTTGGAACACTGTGAATACAAAACTGTATCCTTTCCTATCCCATGTGCAGGAGGAAACCATCATAACTGCAGATACAATGAAGCAGTGGATTTTGAAATTTTATTAAGGTGGGGACAAACAGTAACTCTTCAGTGTTCTGTTCAAAGAAGCATTTGCAGAAAATAACAGAAAATTATCATGCACTGATAACGGAGAGAAGCACATACTGAACTTCAGACTTATGCTCTCATTACTTGCTCCATCACATTCCCAGTTCTTTGTGTGTTGCTTCTAGTGTTCCGAGAGTAAAGTTCCCATTCATTTTTGGAACTAAAAGGACATAAATAGTGATGGCTGAATTCAGATATGACACAGGTTAACAATAAGTGTAGAAATTCTTTACTCTCAGCTCTTGAAAGCAAAGCTAATATATTTTCCTGCTATTTTCTTTCAATTTCTTTTCTAAACATGCAAGAAAAGTAATCTGTCTCTGACCATTAGCTGAGGTTGATGCTGTATTGTATTTCTTTGTGGTAAGTTCTTATATATTGTTTAAATACTAGCATCCAATTCTGGGCTCCGATTATAAACAAAGTCACTTTCTTTTGTAAAGTTACTTGTGTAAGTACTATCTGGAGGATTTTACACAAAGATATTTGTATAAGTTGCCTTTTGCACACATCTTGGTACAAAAAACTGGTCCTAGCTAAAATGAAAGGAAAATGGTTTATGAGGTAAGAGGAGCTTTCTCATCTCAAGAAAACTGTACCATGTTTAAAGAAATCCATGTTTTTACTGATTAAAGAATTATTTAAATAAATCTACTGTGTTCAAGTAAGGAATAATCTTTCACCTCATGTCTGCTACAACTTTAAAAAAATAGTTTATTATTATGACTTTGCTAAAATAGGTGGGAGAGGAATTGCCTGTTCTGTTTATTTACCAGTGAACAGATTTTTTTAAGAAGAAAGGGGAAAAAAAAAACCCACCAAAAAGAAGATCAGGTATTCAAACAGGAGTTTTAAAAAAAGACAGACAGAGAGAGAAGGTCATAAATTCTTTGTACTGTCTTTGACTTTGTACTTTTTTGTATATTTGAACTCTCCCTCCCAGGATTTTTTTCGTATTGCAGATTTCTGTACATGAGTGGATTTCTTAAAGAGCTTGCAGATACAGCCTTTAAACTTAGTGTCCTTCAAGTCAGTTAGTAGATGTCCTAAACTTCTGTAAGCAGATTAAGCTTTGTTGAAGTTTTGGTGTCTTTTTTTTTTTTCTTTTGTATTGCCAAAATATGGTCTAAGTTGTAGCCTACCATATTGGGTTTTATTATCCATTCAGTGGTCATCTGTGACAGCTTATACTTTTACAGGCAATTCAGATGGATGATGAAAATGCCTTCATGATAGCATTCAGAGATTTTCTGATTAAAGAAAAAAGTGACTATGGTTGCTCCTGCCAGAGTACTTCTCATAGAAGTGATGATCATTTGTGTAATGGCTTTGATGATGTATCCATAAGGTCTTATGCCTTGAAAACTCCCAATTTTTACCTGCTGTTTCTCAGCTAATTAAACCCTTCATTTGGTTACAACTAAGCTGGATGAAGAACACTTGTGTTGGCAAAGAACTCAGAGCCAGTCTTAACAAGAAGCTGTAGCAGCTTACGACACTGTTTCTTCCAGCTGTTTGTGGGTGCGCTGCTCCCATAGCACAACTGGTAGAAGGAATATGCTGATGTTCCACAGCCACATCTCTGCAAAATCCAGGGGCTTAGATAACACCGTTGCAGTTATTGACGAACACATGTCTAAGTCTCGTAGATTGTTTGCCTGGGTAAGCTCAGCACAAGCTCTCTGTTTAAGGGAAATGCCCTCTCAATCTGCTGGCAAAGTTGTTTGTCAAAATGAAATGGATATTTTAAATAGCAAGGCTCTGCCAACCTGGCTTGTTTGATTGGAGTGGATTAGGTCGGGCTGTTTGCGCGGAGCTGCTTTGGCTGGGGGGTGCAGGAGTCTGCAGAGGAAAGAGTGAGTGACAGACTGAGGCAAGCCTGTTCCAGCTGGGGCATGGTGGGCACTGCTTCCACTGGTACAGCAGAAGTCATGTAACCATGTCAGCGTGGAAGATAGTCATCGCAGTCTTAGCGAGTCTGTTGGCATCGGTATAGCAGGAGCAAGGGCTCTGTAGTAAAATCGTTTTGTGAATTGGCGTGGCAGTACAAGGTCTGTGGAAGAAACAAGGTCATGTTTCATGTGGAAACATGTGATTTGAAGATATTACGGATGTTTCATCCATGAGTTTGGAGTACATATCTTCCTTAATAAGAATGAGTTGGTTTTGAAATTGAAACTTTTATGTGGGTGTAAATGCACGTTATGATTAATATCTGAGCAGACTGACTTTGTTTTCACCGGAAAACCTTTCCATCTGGTGAAACCTAACCACTTCAATAAAAAGTTACTAGAGTTTGTTTCTCTGATTTTATGCTTGCAGAATCAAAGTGCAATTTAATTTAGTTGGCCTGAGCAAGAGTAAGGGAATCATTGTGGACTGGGCTTCAGAGCATGTATCCAGGGTCTCTGAAAAGTTTATTCTTCTAATATCTATTTAAACTTTGTGCTGCTGTTTCTCCCTCCTCCTCTAACCTGGCTCAGACTGAGAGAGCAAGGGACCGTGAATCCAAGTCTTGACTGCAGCCGGCTGCTATTAGTTGTCTGTGAGCTGACCCCATGTGTATTTAGTAACATGTAATTCTTAACAGAACTTAGGCCTCTTTCATATCTATCCTGTGAGTTAGGTTACTATAGTTTTCCCTTCACAGAGCCAAGAGATGTTGCACAAAGTCACATGTAGCAGCACTAGAAACAGACTGCTTTAAAAAAAGGAAAAGATAAATTAGACCAAAGACTTGTTTACTCAAGTAAGTTGTCTTTTGAACTGAGTAGTTTAGCAATGGGGTGTGTGGGGGTGGGGATGTGTGTGTGACTGCCAGTACAGGAGAAGAAAGTTCTGTAACTGCAACAGTAGATAGCAGACAAAACTGAATTTTACAACAGATCTCTTGATGTTGGATTAAGTCATTTACCTCTGGAATTTCTCAAAGAAAGCCACTCTTGAAAGTCGGGTATGCCACTCTTTGCAGCTGTCAGATTCAGGTGGTTTTAATGGTTAAAGCAGCAGTAATACAGGTTTATGAGACCTTGGTTCAAATCCTGGCAGTACTACGAGTTCCCAATGAATTCGGATCACTTATCCTACCAATAGGGAATTCAATGTATTTTGGCTTCTGTGAGTCTGACCAGTTGGTACTGTGAATGTGTCATCTACCAACTCAGCTATGTTGGCTGGATAACTGCCACCCTTCAGGCTACTTGCAGGTAATTGTCATGCATCCTGCCAGCAGACTTCTGCTCTTTCAGATCTGCCACTTAAGCTGCTCCTGTCGTCACTTCTTAGCCTATTTAAGGGGAAAATGTGCATTTATTGCCAAAGATCTGCTACTATATATAGTCGTATAAGCCAGTTTAGCTCACTGACTGGAACAGATTAAGGAAGAAAGAGTAACCTCTTCTCCTAGTACAGCTATATCTGGAAGAGGATATGTCCATGGCTTTCCATGTTGAGAGCTGGTTTTGACTAGTTTGTTTCAGAAAAGCTTATGAAAGGTACACTCAGTCCTTGTCTTACAGTGAAGGAGATCTGTAGAGGGATGTGGGTATTTCATTAGGAGGAGATAGCAGTAGGCATGAGGAATGTTTCTGGAGTAGACAGACCTCTGGTCTAGGATTGCTTTTGATGTAAAGCATGCTTAATTGTCAGTGATCATCTTCCCATGGATTTGAAAATGGGTTTTGAACTGAGAAGATCACAGTATCCTCCTCTTCGAAAAGATTTATTTCTTTGTCAACTACTGTTTTCTACTGATGTAGTCTAAAGTCATTCTCTCTGGTCTGTGTGGAGGCACTGATGTGGAGAGCGTGAGCCTGTAGACTTCCTGTTCCCAGCCATTGATTGCCCCAGGGTTCCTTTGCAACCAGAAGGTGGAAATGGCAACATGAAGAAACAGTCTCATTCCTAGCAATGTTTTTTAGTTCCTTCCTCCTATAGGTTAGTTAAGCCCTCAGCTTGTGAGCCCTTCGCCTCCATTCAGTCCCACTGCGCTGGGGTGTCTACTGTATCTCTAAGTAGTTCTTACTTTGAAAGGGCGATCTTATTACAAGGAATATTGATGTTATTTGACAAGCCCTTATTATACATATCAAGCTATCTGTTGTCTTCCTTTCCAGCTTTGAGATTACTCCTAAAAAGTGCTAACAAATGTATTAGGAACTCCTTAAAATTAGTTTAACATGAAGAAGCAAATATGTTCAATTCTGTTACTGGTTTAATGCAGATCAAGATAATATTCTCACCTTGTTCCCAAAGGCCTCAAAAGGAATAATGCAATTCGATGCTGGCATCCATACAGATAAAAGGTTGTATAATTGCATTATAAGGAAGCTACTGCAAGCTGCTCCTCTTGTCCCTTTCATTTAAAAACATTTTGAACACACTGCTACTGAGGGGAAGGGGGCTTAATATCTGAGCACTGGGAAACTTTTTCTTAGCCATGTGCTCATCCAGAGTATTTCTGAGAACCATGGTTTTGTTTTGAGGACATGAAAACCTGGAATAACTGGTAGAAGGTTTAGAAAGACCTGTCAGGGGCATAAAGTGGTTAATTTGCATTCCTGAAATTCTTGTGTTGTCTGGAAGGAATCAGTTGATAATTTCTTTCAGGCTGAGGTTTTCCCTGGGCAGGACCAGATTTGTTCAGATACAGACCTTACTGTTCAAACTTAGATCAGAGAGCATAAGTTAGATATGTGACAGGGAGCCAGCTGGATGATACTACTGCAGCCTTTGTCCATCTAATTTCAAACTGCCCTCAAAAAACTTCTTGACACCATCAGCCGGCTGGTTGCATGGTGTGGTCTTGTTTGGAGATCAGTTACATGTTCTGTTTCATCAAGTGCTTAGTCTCATGGTACCTCAGGAGAGAGAAAAGATTAACTGTATTTGAACCCTCATTGGGATCTCTGTAGGTACGACATATCTGAGCACAAATTCTCCTCAGGAGTTGAAGACACTTTGCTTGTTTATTTGCATGTTTAGGTAGATATGAAACTAGACAAATACTAACTGCCAAATGCAGATAAAGAAAATAGCTTTCCAAAAGTTAGAGAGGATTGGATTCGGCCTGCTGGTTGTTCTCACAGCCTTTATGACTGCTCCTTAGGCTGGTACTCCCTGTTCTCATACTTGGGCATCTGCTAAACTTGTAAGAGTTCCACTTCCTGTTGCAACGAAAAAGTCTTGGTTTTGTGGGGGTGGAAGGGGCATTATGATTGTTTTTCTCATGGTTTTTTTTTCTTCTGAGATGAGATTTCTGTTGCTGCAGCCATCTCTTTAACCTTGGTGTGCACTGCCTCTGCTTAGAGAACAACTTTAGGATCACAGCTCTTCAAAATGGATACCTTTTAGATTGTAATAGATGTCCCCTGGAACTTGGAAATGAATTGGATTTTCAGTGTCTTGGAACTGTTGACCCATGGTTAAATCAGTGCAGGCTCTAGCTGAGTCTTCCTCTTTTCTCTTTCCCACATTTAGTGTGTAGTACTGAACAGCTAACCCAGCTCTCTGTGCACATTTCTCTAGCTCTTTTCAGAGTGCAGCACAAACCAGCCAGCTGTCTACCTACTGTACCTGCTGCTCCATTCTTAAACTAGATGCATGCAATGTAGTAATGTAACTAGTTATCGTGAATGGGAAAGTGAACAAAACCCAGTTAGTGTAAATGTTCTTGCTTCTTGGTATCCTCACCTGCTAAGAGACATTTCACTTTCCTCTGTGATAGAGCAGATTAAATACTTAGCGTTTTTTCCCTCAGTATTTTGCATAAAGCAGCACAAAGCATATTCAGATTTTCTGGTTAACGAGATACTACTGTGAGAGCATCGAGTGTGCTCTTCACTGCTGAGTGGCCCACACATCTTCCCACAGATTTGAGGCTTGTCTGTCTAAAAGGAAGAGGATTTGAGAGGACTCTTTGAAGGACTGTACTGATAAGGAAACTGCAATCCCTATCTGAGGTTGAAATGTATCTTATTGTTTTAGCTTTTAACCCAGTAGTCTGCAGTATCTAAAATGCCGCTCTGAGGTATAGGGAAGGTTAGTATCTTCTGCTGTATTTTCCTTGGCAGTTGATTGCTCAGTCTAAACTTGAGGCTGTTGAATTCCTTCTTAAATTAGCTTTTTACCAAACTTACTTTGTGTTAATCAGATTCAGTAAATATTAGCATACTTTTCATAAGGCACATGAACAGACTGTCACTGCAGTTGGTGGTTTAAAACAACCCCAGACCTTTGCCAGATGACTTGTGACCAGGTAGCGTTCTCGTGCTGACTTACTTAGGTTAGGGTGAATACCTTCATTTTTTTTTTTAGTCTTGCATACCAGAGAGTAAGAGAGTTGCTCAGTATAATGTTGCATGCAAATCTGGAGACCACCTGCTATGCCTAAACACAGGGATTTCAAATAATTTGTAACAAGGAGAGACTTTGAATGAAATTTGCCAGAAATCTAGTGGGAACCAACATAAAATTCCTCATATTGGTCAACCAATTCAGCTTTTTGAATCAACATAGCCTAGGAGTTTCTAATCCCTCTGGTGATAGTGGTCTGCCTTCTAATTTTAGTCTCTTTCAGTTTGCAGTTACTTGTAAAGCACAATAGACCAGTGGAAAAAAAAAATCTGCATTTTAAAATAGTTCTTGAAGAACAGCGTAGGCATGAGTCATACCTGTCCCTGCAGGCCGTAAAAAAGCTGTCGACAGTTAGCTGGGAAGAAGTGTATTTAAACTTCGTTCTTACCAATTTAAATCACTTCATTCAAAAGCATGAATGAGGTTGTAGTATTCCATTAAGACTGTTTTTATCAAATTTTAATGAGGAAATATATTTATACAAGCAGCAAATGAGTTCTTCCCAGAATTTTCTTTTTAATCAAATACTCCTAAACATTGCCTATGATTTTACAAGGGACAAGAGCGAACATTTTCAAATCTTGTCCCAAGGGGGAATTCAGCTAACAATGGGACTGTATTTAAATAACTGCATAGAGATCCAAATTTAGGTTGATAAGTGAATGATCTGGTGAGCAGCTTGTAGCACGTTTTGTTGGAGGTAGATAATAAAATGGGGATTATTCAGATCTGGCCAGTTTTCAAGGCGCTAGTTTGTTCTGCTTATGGAATCAGACTAAGGGGATGAGACTACATGATGTGTGAAGCTCGTGTTGAGGGTTATATTACAAGGAACCTAGTGGTACTCTGCATTTCCATTTTTGCCAACTTTCTGATCAGAAAACTGAGACTTCTGCTAAATACCAGACTGCCGACTGGTGCTCTCGTACTCCTCCCTCTCGCTTCCCTTTCCCATTTCCATTCAGTCTCTCCCTGTCACATCAGCAGGCCTATGACGTATAGCAGGATTTCTTTTTCCATTTCTGAGAGAAAGATTGGCATACGTAAACCAGTTTGGCACTGATTGAATATTAGAGATGGAATATGATAATAAAAGGAAAGTGGGCAAAAAAACCCCCCCAGAGATTTGTCAGAACATCGCTGGCATCACTTTAGCAATCTTAGAGCTAATAACATGCTTTAGCAGTTGCTTTCAGCAAAAGAGAAGGAATAGGAATTAGGACGTACATTTGCACAGGCTTTATTACGGCATGTTTAATCCCTCTTCTCATGTACTAGTTTCAAATAATAGTTTGTAATATTTTGCATCTTTCTAGAATATTAAAATAGTTTAAGATCTAAAGAAAAAACTTCCCTGTACAGCTGACCACATTGGTGACTTGGACTATTCCTAGACATTTTGCTTTGTAGTATTTCATTGGTTTCAATTTTGTTTGGTAAATCAGTAACATTAGATGGGCTACATTCACTTCAGTAACTGGATTTGAGAAATACCAAGAGTCTCCATAACATTACAAACTTTAAATCCATGGTTGCCATCTAATTTTGCGGTTACAAGAGAATGGAACAGCAAGCCAAATATTTCTGAAATCTGTAATTCACTCCATCCTGTCTATAAGTAAAGAAATTGTATGTTTCAAACCCCAGGAATTTAGATAACTGACTTGCTGTTTATCCCACAGCGAATGTGTTTGGTTTAGCATTGCATCACACTGAGCTGGCAAGTTGTCAAAGTTTTGGAGAAATGGTTAAATAAGTGATATCTGAGCTTATGGAAAGGTTGCAATATGAAGTTTTCCTTGTGGGTGGAAGCAGGGGTTTTGGACGTGTGATTTTCTAATTCAAGTATAAATATTATAGCTTGATAAAGTGAGCATAAGCTTTTACTGAGCAAAATGGGTTCCCAAAAGAAGCTTAGAGAACAGTGGACAGCTGTGGACATTTTTCTTTACATATTATAGTTTTTGGGCTTCCTCTAGGTAGTACTGTTTGAAAATACCTCTGAAACACCATGAAATGTACCACCTTATTTCACACTTTTCACATTCTATGAGATCTCTATTATCAATATCTGATATCTGTTCTGGGCTCAAATGTAGTAGAGGTATCTATTCCTAATCATTCCTGAATAATGTTAGGTTCAGTACAAAAATTAACAATTCTCATCTGGATGAGGGACTCCTCGCCCTAAATTGTGCAGTGCTACATCCTTTGTAGAGCAAGCAACCGTGTTGTATGGTTTCTGGGCTGGAAGCACCTGTTCAGGGCAGAGTTTGTTTAGATGGGGCAGGTTTGCTAGCCTGCTTGCTCCGCCTGTAGCCCCTTTTGACATGAAATTGCACAGCATAAGGTTAATGGCAGTGGGTTAGCAAAGCTTCAAAGAGTCTGGTATGACCCCAGCATGCCTGGCATTCCTTTCTGCTGTGCAAAGGTTTGGCATTGATTCTCCTGTGCCCTAAGAATGTACTTGGGAGGAGAAACCAGATCACGAAGTGGCTCCCCCCCACCCCCGGGCCTCTGCAGAGGGGAGAGTTGTCATGGCAATAAATCATGAGGGATGGTGGGAGATGAGTAAATCCCCTTCTCTGTGCTCTACCATAGGCATGGATTGTGGTGAAAAGGAAGCCAGATCAAACAGGTATAATGTGTAATTGTCCCCTTTATAACCGCCGCTGGCGCTTAACTGGTAGGGCGGAGTGTGTGTCTAAGCTGTGGGTGGAAAAATGACCATTTGCGCATACCAGAGACACTTCGGGCTGTGAGGAGTCTGTATCCCAGCAGATCGTAACACTGGCCAGACCAACCTGCACCCTTCCCCTGGACTCACTGAGCATGCTGTAGCCAAAAGCAATGTGGGCAAAGCTGTGTCATCCCCATAGTGCTTCCAGCTGCTCTGAGGCTGTGGCCAAGTATAGGCAGGAAAAAGCCCTGCAGTCTGCCCTGCAGTCCAGACACACACACCCCTTCCTGATGCTTGGACATTGTACAGAAAAATGCTTCCCCTGAATTCCAGGGAAGGAAAAAATGCAGAAGAAGATGGAAAGGAGTAATAAGTTGGGCAGCCCAGGAGATTCATAGACATTCAACAGAACAAACACCTCTCTGAAGCTGAGATTCATGGCTCCCATCCTTCTGCCATCAGCAGGCTGCCCTCAGACTTACTGGCACGTCATGTTGCATCTTCCTGTAGTGCTGTTGCACCAAGGGTGGCATCCTGCTGCAGTGGGGCATCACGTTGGTGCTCAGGCTGTTCCATGCCACTGGCACACTGAACAGTTGCCAGATGATGGGGGGGAAATTAAATTCCCTTGACGTTACAAAATCCTATCAGGATGCCATGCCTAAAACATTTGCAAGTTTGCCTTTGCAGACTTGATGCATGTGCACACGTGGGTAGATGCATGTGCACAAGTGGGTAATAGTGTATCATAAATTACAACCTCAGATGCTGTTTTTTCCATAGAATCTGTGTCTTATTTAGTATGCACCATGCACAGGGCTGCCTTCATAAGCAGCTTTTTAGGAGTAAAAGCATCTTACACATTGCATTTCCAACTCTTTTGAATGCTTGGTTTTGTAACCTTTATACACTCTTTCGGTAGCACAGGTGGGAAAAGAGATTTGACATTTTTAGTAGTTTTTTTTCTTCAAATTCTTCCTAAATCCTTCTGGTATAGCCTATAATTCCAGAAATTCTTCTGTCTGTAGCCTAAAGGCTCACCACTGACCCCTTGTCATTGTCACGTACCACAGATGATGGACAGAAACTATTTTGTAAATAGATTTCTATAGATCATGGCAGATAAATAAGCACTTCTCTTGGCAATCAAAATTAAGCTATGTCCACAGAAGATAAAAATGGAAAACTTAAGAAAACAGGCAGTAGATACCAGTGCTCTATTTGTATTCAGTGTGAAGGACAGATATTTATGGAAAGCCTTCCAAGTCCAAGCAGACTTTTCTTTTTTTATACACAGGTGATTTCCCAACCTGCTTATATTTGAGTGAAAACAGTTTGACCAGTGGTCTTCAAAGGCAGCAACGCATGCTTCACCAATTTGGAAACATTCTCATCAGTATGAATAAAACCAGCTCAGCTCTGTGGTTGAAATACTGAAAAAAGGAACTGATCCCTACTAGTTTTTTAGGGGGTTGGGTTTTTTTTGGTATTGTGGTTGTCGTCTGTTGATCAGCGAGAAGGGCTTGTGCTTTGTGCTCCTATGCTAGGATTTAAGAACAGTCTTAAGTCTATGGTTTTCTGACTTGGTCAGGCAGAATGTGTGAAATGACTATAAATAGGAACAGAAGATAGAATTACTAAAAATGGAGCCCAGGGGTGGTATTTTAGAAAATGACTACATAAGCGCCCAAAGAGCGAGGCATGGACTGTCAGTCTTTGTGTTGCCCCAACCTGAATACCTTGTGCCCAAGTAGCATCTGGCTGCTGACATGGTAAGGGATCCAAGGGAGGAACGTGGGTGGGATGCGCAGTGCCAGCTTCCTCCACAGAGCAAGCGTGGGTGCCAGTGGGTCACAGGGGCTGTTCAGCAGGGCAGGGGAACACCAGGCTGGCAAGGCTGCCACCAGCACACAAGATCATCTCTTTGGGAAATTTCGGAACGTACTTTGGTCTCTGAAGCAACTGCTGCTGTGTCTCAGACAGAAGCCCTGCTCAATGTGAACTTGAGTGATTAGCACAGCTATTACTGCATCTATAAATAGAATTCATCTTACAATATATTAAGTTTA
Source organism: Psophia crepitans (assembly GCA_013399095.1). Classification (NCBI taxonomy): domain Eukaryota; kingdom Metazoa; phylum Chordata; class Aves; order Gruiformes; family Psophiidae; genus Psophia; species Psophia crepitans. The sequence continues at coordinate 179,524 of VWZZ01002163.1, read as the reverse complement.
ATGATATAATAAATAGATTACAGTTAACTTTTAATAGGAGCAGAATGAATGGAGACGCAGTTCTTATGAAGAACTGGTGCCATTAGTGAATGTTTTGCAAGACGCATTATATGTAATACCTTCTTCTTCCTTTGAAAAATGAATAATGTAACAATACTGTGTAGAAACAAAACACAAAAAAGCAACTCATAATGTTCCTGTTGCACGGAAAGCAGTCAAGTACGTGAAAGTGCAGGTTGCATTAGCAACCTTAACTCTGCTCCTTATGAATATGCATTATGAAAAATGTTTATTATGTGATAATATTGCTAGTTTTAAAACAAACCATACAAGATTTCTCTGTAGGAAACTTGCAGACGGTTACTATCACAGGGAATTAAAAGCAACGTGAAGCCTATCTCTGCTGGTATTTTTGTTTTCATTTATTTTTTTCTTTAACAAGAAAAAAAAGTGCTTTGGGAAGACAATGTATTGTGGTTTGTTTTGTTTTTTTTTTCCAGTGGAATAATATACAGTTCTAATGAGACAAGCTCCCTGGAGTTTTAACATAACATGTTTAAGGAAGGTTGACATTATACCCCCTGCCTGTGGTTCACCTTGTTGTGCTTGTTTTATGGTAAAACTTTAATATTAGAGTGTCCATTTCCATTTGACAGAGACTTAAGTATGTTTTTCAATGCAAATAAGTCACTCTGTGGTAGTAACACACCCCCTGGGTTGGGAGGACAAAGCCTATAAACCCCAGTTCCTTGCCATTTCACCTAAGGCTGTAGTTTAGCAAGTGTTTCAGGTAGCTGTTCTGGGAGCTTGAGGGAAGTTAAAAAGGAGAGCAAGCTGTACCTCTTGCTATGCTGGCACAGGCGTCTGTGTGGCCATGCAGTGAGGGATATGGGGAATCTGACCTGGCTGAAAAATAGCCCAGCAAAAAAGTGTCCCTAGGTCAGCTGCCACCCCCGGTTGACCACACAGCTGTACAACAAAGGCTGCGGTGGCACACCCGAGAGTGTGACACAAGTGTAGAAATGAATGGCCAAGGGCAGCCACGGGTGCAAGGACTGCTTATTTTATTTTTTAGTGGTTGTGCTGGCTTAAATGCATATCAAAGTTTAGCCAAGTGATGCCTCTAGGTGTAAATAATAGGCTTATGCTCTCTGCGTGGGACACACACTTGGCAGTTCCTTGTACCTTTTTCTCAGTGGTGTAGTTGGCTCAAGAAGTTTGTGCCCTTCCCGTGAATTGCTTGTTTGCTTCTTCTGGCTCAGTTATTTGTGAAGGCATGGTGGAAAATTAAACCAGTAGCTAGTTCAAAAAAAAAAAAACAAACCCAAAGGAAAAAACTTAGTTATTTCTCCTCACCCTACATCAGTTAATGAATCTGCTTCACAGAGCATTTCTGCAGCTGTTTGTTCCTGCAGAAGTAAGGGTGAGACCCATTTGGGGATGGGAATGAGCAGGTGAGACTGAGACATCTTTAAGCTGGTCTGGCCGCTGAGACACAGTGCATGGAACTGTCCCCTTCGTAAATGGGTGTATGACAGCTTTGGCTGTACTCCTTTAAAATAACCTAAGCATTGAAGCATATGTTTCACGTTCTGTGCCCAACTACAGGCAGCCAACCAGGAGGACAGGAAGTACGACCGGGTTCGGCTGGGATAGAGCAATTCCTTTAACTACAGCACCTTACTTTGCATAGAAATAAAGAACAATAATGTGTGGGAAACCTCAGTTTGAAAGCAGTCTTCAAAATGCTTTGCCAAGAAACATTATACAATTAGTAAAACAATTCCATAGTACCTATCATTCTTTGTAATATGTATTCTCCACTCCCTTTAAGTAAGATGTAGAAGAATTTGTGCAATTTACTGTAGTGCCTCCGTGTGTCCTTCCTCCCATAACGGAGCTCCTGTTGCTTTCCCTATCTGAAGTTCATCAATACTGCAAAAATATCATCGATCAGTAGGCTACTGATCAGTGCACATTGCAATGTGCAGGATTGTGTTTGACACGTAAGATGGTAAGCTTAACTTTCTGTAACTATGTTGAGGCAAACACGCTGGCATGGACCTCTCTAAGCCTGCTGCAGGCATTAAAATAAATTGAGTAGAAATTCCTCCATCTAAGCTGCTTCCATCGAGTCAAGTTGAACTTGTTCTTTCTTCATACCCAGAATGTAGTAGCTGTTGGTCACAAACTGGCACACTTTACTTCATTTCTTCAAGTCTATTCTGTTGCATCAATATTAATTGTATATTCTCCACAAACACAGGGTTACACCAGTGGGATAAGGTGCATTGTACACTGTGTCCTAGAACTTTGTCTTGCCCTGCCTGCAGGTTTGGAATTTACCCATAAAATTGCTCCAGCTCAGGACCCAGGATGCACGCTAATAAATCTCGAATTAGTGACAGCATTAAGGTCATTGCCTAGCCCAAGCTGAACTAGGAGAAACCAAGAGAACATGGGATTTCCAAGATCCCAGTGGATCACTTGTTTCATTTCGTAATACATTCAAAAAGAAAAAGATCTGACAATAATAGCAGTGCCCTTTTGTAGAGGAAGATCCTGCCCTGAATTACTTTGGAACATGTTTAACACTTGATATCATATGGGATTTTTTTCTCCTCTTCTAAGACTTGGACTCTTTAACATCTGCCTTTCTCCTTGACTGAATGGGGAACTTAGGCTTTTAAATGTAGGTGTGCTAAGCTAAGCTGTAGTTAAATGTCTTAAGCAGATGGCAGAAGTACCTCTCTGTGGGGCCGGATTCTTGCCTGAATGGGAGCATTTGGCAAATTAAATGAAGTATGTGGTCAGATGAAGAGGTCGAATGTAGAAGACAAAGCGCTGGCTGCTGCAGCTGCCCTAACTAGATTACCAAGCAGAAGGGAAGTGTTTAAAACCTAAGCGGGTCCAAATTTGAAAAAGGGAAAAATAACTAAGCGTGACTGTCCTTCCCGGGTCATCTTTGCTGTCTCCAGGGTAAATCCAAGTAAGGATTGGGCCCCTCTTGATTGGGGCATTTGGTTTCCTGGGTGGAAAAAAACGCAATCCTATTAGACAATGCACAGAAATCCTTCAGAAATTTTTCTAAAGGAGTCAGTCTGCTAACCGTCTGCTAAATGTGCACAGTACACAGAATCCCTGCTGGCACCGTCCTGAATGATGCATTTACCAATATTAATGGAGGTACCAAACCATATTGCTCCACAGTTCCTCCTGCACACATTATGCTCCTAACGCACATAAGTGTATGTGAAATGGCAATTACGGTTTTTGCATTCCGTGGTTTAAGGACCAGTGTACTTCCAAAATGCTGACTGGCCATTACCACGGCCAGACCATCCTGTGGTCTCTCCACTCAAAAAATGTTTCTCCAACCAAAAAAACAAAAATGTTGTTTCTTTGGTCTGTTGCACTGTAATCTCTGTTCTTCTGGGGATTATATAGCTCTGCGGGTGATTTCTGTAATTCATTCTAGTCTTTCATTAGAAGTAATAGACGGTCTTAATTACAGCATGCCACATGACAAACTGGTAAAGGTGCTAGAAATGTTGCCAACAGGAAAAGAATTGGATGGTGTGAATTTTTATTAATTAAGAGCTGGCAGTACTGAAGGGAAATAGGATTGGACTTGTGTCCACTGGAAACTATGTAATTTTGGTGTAGACATATTTCTAAATGTCATTAATTGTATGCTGTTTGAGGTTTTAAAAACTCCAAGAATTATATTCAGCTCAAACAAAATAAACCCAACCTTTGAAGTTGAATATGTATATATATATCTCTCAAATGGGGAAAGAAATATGGGAACTTGTGATTTTTCTCTTAACATTGCGTTATAAACTGTAGTTTTCCTCAATGCACCATAGTTTGTGATGAGCATTTACATTATAGCCAGTATTCTTAGAGCATATTAAGTTGCTCTACAATAATAAACACTATTGCAAATGTCAGTAGAGATGTAAATAAATAGATCATCTCTGCTACTTGCTGTTGAGCTCTCAAAAGCATCTGAGGGGTTGGCATCTTACTCCTCCACCGTTGTATTTTCCAGGAGTGAAGTTGTGTGATCTGCAGCACTTCTTGGTCTTTCCAGGTTGGGCAGCTCCCTGCTACTTTTGCAAAGCCTGAAGTTATTTCTTACAATTGAGAGCGTGGTGTATTTGTGATACTAAACGTTTCCCAGGGACAAGGGAGTTCTCAAAGTCAAGGGAGAGAGAGAAAGCCCTTCCTTTCTAGGCAGCAGTTTAGAGCGGGAGCCTTACAGGAGGTGCCCTTAGCCTCTGGTGGAGCCTGTTCCTCTCCATCAACTACAGAGAGCCCAGGCTGTAGTTAGGCTTTTTGGGGAAGAACAGACACACAACTGGAGTAGTCTCACAACTACCCAGAGAGTATCAAACTTAACTTGAGGTAGAAAGGGTGATTCTTTATTTGTAGAGAACTGAAAGTGCTAACACTGTAGAGAAAAATACTAAACAAGTGAGAGCCAGAGCCACATGCAATTTTTGTCTCTTGCTCTGAGAAAGGCAGACGGCTGGATGAAAGATGGTCACCATTCAAATGTCAAAATCTGTCTGCAGTAACTGAATCTAAAATTAGGAAAACCCCCAGACCTTTTCTGCAGAATAAACACCTGATATATCCAGTTTTCTACCACTGGCAAATGATTGTTGGGGTTCCTACATGGGTCCTGTTTGAGGCAAAGAGATTAGTAGTTAAGTTGGTCTTTTTTTACTATGAGAGAATATCTGCCAATCATTACCAAAAGAAGAAGAAATTGGCAATAGTAGTACTCCAAAAGAGAGGAAAATAGTAATTTCTAATTATTATTCAACTCATTGACTGCTTACTCCGAAGCACATTTTGTTCAAAAGATAAATCTAGTTTATGCTGGCAGGTTACGCTTGCCTCTGGGCTGAGGGAGAAGCTGATCCCTCAGGATTTCCTGCCAGTGCCCGCTGCGATGCTGGAGGAGGAGTAGCCGTCGTCCCCCCTCTGCATCGAGTGTGCTCACAGGCTGGAGAAGGGGCAGAGATGGCTGTGAACATTACAGGGCATTATGCATGAATGTATATAAAGAGCTTCTAAATCCCTACAGCAATAATGTTTGAATTCTTTCTTACTCTGATGATTTGGGTATTAATTTGCTTCCTGTGATTATTTAATGTGTATATGCAGCCTATGGTGGTTTCTTTTCCTTCCCCTTTGCGTGTGATGTGCTCGCAAAGGAAGAAGACAGTAATAGTCTCCTGGGATATGTTACACTCATATCTGAGGTATGAAGTCAACTCAAGACCATTTTGTTCTCATAAAATATACAGCACTGCAGTTTAATGGATAATGGCATAAATGCCAAGATTTGATGGGCAGAACCATTTTCACTGGGAGACAAAAAAGACTACGAGGACTCTGTGTTGGATGGCAGATATGTAAAACTGTACAGAAGCAGGATCTTGTGTGCTATGGGGTGGTGATTTTGCCTTATCTGAGTGTGCTAACACCTGGCACACTCAGCTATTACAAAGTAGCAATACATATGAGATTTTTTTTTTAAAGTACTAATGAGGAAGCTGATGGGGTTCACAGAAAGGAATTCCACTCCTTTAGATGTGTGTTCTTTTTTCTACTTTTTTGGCGCTGCTTTGGGTGATAAAGATGGTTTCCCTCAGGTCAACAGGAACTGCTACGTGTTTGCTGCTCTTTGAGAGCGTGGGTCTGGAGGGCTCCTGAGCATCTCCAGTTCCCACTGCACCTGAGGGAAAACTGTTGGGGAACATTGCAGCTTCAGATCATCTTCTGGGTATGCTCTGCTCTGAACTTGGGCAGAAAACTTTCCAGGAGGGAGAGAAGAAAATCAGTGGCAAATGCAGAAGCTGGAGTCTCTTATTTGAATTGTCTGTATAGAGAGAAAAAAAAAAAAAAAAGCTGCCTAGCTGCTGTGCTGGTTGCAGGTATCTGTCTGAGAGCCCAACCATATGTCAGGAACTTCAGTGCCCTTGAATCGAACTGTTAAGGGTGAATTGAACAGATTTGTTGATGTGCACAGAGTAGGAAGCAGCTGAAAAAGGAGCGTTCTTTAGCAAGTGATTACCTAGGGCTTTCTTTATGCCTTCGCTGAAATATAGGTGAGAATCCTTCATCGGGTTATGTATTTGAAAACCAAACTAAGATGGCTTGGTGTCGCCTGAGGGCTGTCTTTTAACGGAGAGGGGAGCGTGTGCGCGTGCAGGCTCCTCTGCCTGCGTTCTGGGGGAACCCTGGACCTGCTCCTGCCTGTTACAGTTTTGCCGCTATGCTGTGAATTAATATTTTAATGTATATTACATAATTGTTGGATTTGGGTCTTTCAACTCCTAAATCCTCAAACCCCGTTTATTCTATTGTTTAGCCAATAGAGGGTATTTCAGCATCTTTTTTCCTGGCAAAACTGTAGAGTATTTCAAATTATTCTAAAATTAACCGCACTTTTGAAGGACTAATTTGTGTCCGTCCACGGAATGCAATCATGTGCAAGTCCAGCCAGGCTCGCCGAGGGCGACGGTATAATTATAATTAGTGGAAATGAGCTTGTTTTGCTCCGGCTTGGAAGACCGTGAAGCGTGTGGCGCTGGGGTGCTAGAGCGAAGGTTGGGGGGTAGGTTCGGGGGA